>VWZI01001209.1:9428-35253 GCA_013396835.1 Psilopogon haemacephalus
CCAGGTTGGAAAAGACCTCCAAGATCATCCAGTCCAACCTGTCACTCAGCCCTATCCAATGGCACTAAGTGCCCCATCCAGTCTTCTCTTGAACACCTCCAGGGATGATGACTCCACCACCTCCCTGGGCAGCCCATTCCAATGCCAATCACTCTCTCTGGGAAGAACTTCTTCCTAATATCCAGCCTATGCCTCCTCCAGCACATTTAGATGACAATGTAAAGTAGAAGCAGTCCTTTGCTGAAAAGGAAAAGGTAATCCCATGCTAAACGATTCTGACCAAGATTTTAGGATGTGTGAATGACATTAAAACTGCATTTGAAGCATTTTGCCCTGCCCAGTTTCTGAGGTAGTTTTTCATTTTCGTTAGGACTGCAGCAGCATTCCCCACAGAGCTGAGGTGTTAGCTTTGAAATGCAGCACCTGGCCATGCCTCCTGCCATTGTATCAGCAACAGGACAGGAGGTAATACCTCCCCCAGGCTGGTTGGAAGTGTGGGGTGGAAGCTCATTTATTGGATTCAAAGTTGGGAGCCATTTGGGAAGGTACTGACCTGCAGCCTGGCCACTGATTGTACAGGGCCTGACACCATTTCTCTTAAAGGGACACCTTTCTTTTTGAATAGGAATATCCCCAAGCACCAAATGGATCAATCTCCACATGCCATCAAAACTGGTGCCACTCCAGCATCATCAAGGGCAGGCATTCATGAGTGACAATTTGAAATGAGAAAGAGTACTGAGGAGTGTGGAGCAGGTGGTCATTAACTTTGCAGCACAGGATGGTTTTACCTCAACACAAGGGAGAACTTCTTGACTGTAAGGGTCTCAAAGCTCCCCAGAGAGGTTGTCTTCTCTGGAGTCTTCTGTGGAGACTTTCAAGGCCTGCCTGGATGTGTTCCTCTGTGATCTGTGCTAGATTGTCTGGTCCTGCTCTGGCAGAGGGGTCGGACTCGATGATCTCCTTGGGTCCCTTCCAACCCCCTGTGATCCTGTGAGATTTGCAAAGCTAGAGCAGAAGCGAAAGGCTGATCTCCTTCCTACTTATTTACAAATACCACATGAATGACCCTCTGGGTAACACACCAAGCATGTTTTTATTTAGGCTGCTGGGGGGTTTTGTGCTTGCAGGAGAAGATGCACAAGCTGTTGGAAGTCTACGAGCGGCTGGGTGGTGAGGAGGATATTGTTAACCCAGCCAATGAGCTCATCAAGGAAGGACACATTCAGAAGCTCTCGGCCAAGAACGGCACAGCACAGGATAGGTATTTGTTCCTGGTGAGTGCTTTTGTCACTCCCTTATTTGCAGAGGTTTGCTGTGAAGTGGCACCTTTCCATCTTTCTTTTCTGTCTTCCTCATCTCAGACACAAAACCCATTCACCAGCTGAGCCCAGCTACTCCTGTGAGCAGCAGTTTTCTTTGTGCTTTTTCCTTGAGGATTTTCTTCCTTCTTCCACACTTGTGCCTTTGCTGATGGCTTGTCAGGTCCGTAGGAGCCTTTCTCACTTTTCTCCTCAGAGGCTGTGCTTTTCCAAAGTGTTTCCAGCTGTGCCAGCTCTCACTGACACGGAGAGAATGGCTCCCGTTTGCTTTCAAGGTGCTTGAACTGGTAGCAGAGAGAGGGGAAGAAGAGGGAAGTGATGCCCAGCGTGGTTCACTTCTGTTCGCTCCTTTCAAGTAACAACATATGAGCCTAGCTTGTCCTTAAATCCCTTCTTGGGAGTGCAGTTTAGAGTGAAACAGAGGGGTCTGGTCAGGATGCAGACCTGTCCAGCCCCTTTGCTTACAGTCTTCCCTCGTTGCAGTTTAACAGCATGGTGCTCTACTGCGTGCCAAAGCTCAGGCTGATCGGCCAGAAGTTCAGCGTTCGAGAGAAGATGGACATTGCAGGACTGCAGGTTTGCATCTCTGCTTTCCCTGCTAGACAGCAGCAGATCCCCTCTGAATATAAAAAAAAAAAACACAAAAACAACACAGGGATGTAGAAGTGGAACTAAATCTAAACCCCAGCTTTCAAGTTTTTTTTTTTTTTTTTTTTTTTTTTTTCTTACTTGAATTGTTTCTGTAATTAATGTGCAGTAATCAACCAAAGGGTGACTCTGGACATGCTTTGACTGAAAGCTTGCCTTTGTCACCTGGCTGATGGAAGTTACCTTTTCAGCCCACTGCTGCAGGGGACTGGCTGGTGATACAGATTCACAAGCTGAGTGTGATGAATAATTAGGGAAACAATCCTTTGTTTTGTCTCCCTCTCTACTGTACTGTGAGTGACCCTTCCAGNGAAATTGCCAAGCAAAATGTGACTCACACATTCTCCATAACAGGGAAAAAGAGATCACTGGAGCTACAAGCCAGGTATGGTGCTTGGTCCATCTTTGGAGCTTTGTGAATATTTACCTATAAATCTATGATCTAGAGGCTATGGCTGTGCTGGTATGAGCCAGCTTTAAGCCAGGAGGTGAGCATCAGAGAGGTGTAACTTACATATATGCAAGGAAGGGTGTTAAAGGCTTAAAGGTGACAAAAGTCAGCAGTAAAGTGCAACGTAGGTTTGCTTTTCTGAATGCCTGTGTTTACAGTAGTGTTTGTGGGCTCCACCCACAATTGCTAACTGTTTGGATTAATAATTCAGACACTTTCAACATTTGTTTTTTAATAAGTGAGGACAGTAAAGATTACAAAATCATAGAATGGTTTAGGTTGGAAGGGACCTCAAAGCTCAGCCAGTTCCAAACCCCCTGTGCAATAGGCAGAGACACCTCCCACTAGAACAGGTCACTCAAGGCCTCATCCAACCTGGCCTTGAACACCTCCAGGGAGGGAGCAGTCACAACCTCCCTGGGCAACCTGTGCCAGTGTCTCACCACCCTCACTGGAAAGAACTTCCTCCTAAAATCCAGTTTCATTCTCCCCTCTTCCAGTTTAAGCCGGTTACTCCTCGTCCTGTCATTACAAGACCTTGTGAATAGTCCCTCCCCAGCCTTCCTGTAGGCCTCCTTCAGATACTAGAAGGCTACTATAAGATCTCCTTGAAGCCTTCTCTTCTCCAGGCTGAAGAGCCCCAGCTCTTGGTATGGAGCTTGTAGGAGAGGTGCTCCAGCCCTTCAAGCATCTTTGTGGCCAGAGTAGAGACACTTATGATACAGTGGGTAGCAAAGCTAGAATATTGATGACTGTGAAGTGAGTTAAGTGAAAATACTGGAGGTAAAATGATGATGTTTTCTGTATTTTTCTTTTGTGTTAACAGGACAGAAGAGGAGAAGAGGGAGTGGATTCAGGTAAACGCAAAGCAGTTCTGATACGGGTGGAAATTTCTGTGCAGTCAGCACCTTCTGGTTTTGAAATGACCTTTTGGGGGTTCTGAAGGATTGTAGCTGTGTGAGGAAGCTGCGTGGTCCAATCTGGGAAAGCTGCTGGTGGAGAAATATGGATGCACAGTTAGGATCCTGCTGCTGACCCAGTGCCTCCAGGCAGTGTGTGCAGGGATGTTGAATAGATTCCCATTTCCTGCAGTCCTCAAGCCCACTGAGAGAAGAACCTGAGTCTTGTGTATTCTTGGCATTCTGACTTGACACTGATAGTAGTCTTCAGTTTTAGTTAGTAAGCTGACACCACCACCCCTAGTCAGGTTTTTATGTTCCCATTTCATCCTTTCCATCTTTCTATGAGATGACTTTTCCAAGGCTTCTTGTGTGACTCTTGTCATCTTTGTTGGAATTTGCATCTCAGGTCATTCAAGCAACAATTGAGAAGCACAAACAGAACAGTGAGACGTTTAGAGCTTTCAACAGCTCTTTCTCTCAAGAGGAGGAGCATCTTCCTGATTCATCAGTAAGTATCAGTGCTTCATTCTCCCTCTCCCTGATTCAGCAGTGGTTAAACTAATCTGACACAGCTCATTTTAAAACACAGTGCCCTTGTTCTTGATTTTCCTGTTACATTATAGTACAAGCAGCTCCATTTCTCTGGCTCTCAGAATCCTACCAGTCACAGTTACTTGAGCATGCAGGTATGGAATAAATCACCCAGGGTAATTCAGTCCTGTTTTCCAGACTGGTGGCTCGTTAGCCATTGCAGGTGTGATGCCTCAGTGTTGTCAGTGTGTGGCTATCTGGGATGATGTTTGCGTGCCTGGGAGCTTTCGTTCATTACCTTGCCCCATCTCCACAGAGATGCACTCTGAGAGTATTTCTTTTTTCTTGGTATTTTAAAGAGCTGAAAGGTGAGGGGTGCATTTTATAAGGATCTGAAATATCAGAGAGTCACAGAATTCCAGCATGGCAGGGGGCATATGAACCAGCTCTCTTGGACCTCTTTACCTCTTAGAGTTGTAACCCATGGCTTCTTCCAAGGAGGTCTCTGAAGAGGCCAAAATTGGCTCTCCTGAAGCCTAGGGCTGTGGTCCTATTGACTACCCTGCTGCTTCCTGAACTCCACCATCACTGCAGCAAGGGCTGCCCCAGCTTTCACATCCCCAGGCAGACCTTCTTTGCTCCTTAGCACCACATCCAGCATTGCACCTCTCCTTGTTGGCTCCCCTACCCATATGTCACAAAGTTCTCATTAGTGAGCATAGTAGACCTTGGAGTACAAGGAGAGAAGAAATCTGCAGAAATTAAACTTTGGAAGCTTTTTATATTCCCTCTCCTTTCCCCTCCTTCTAAACCTTTTACCTTTTTTTTTTTTTTTTTTTACCTAACCATTTTTGAAACCTTTGCGTTCCCAGATCTGGTTCAGTGACTCAGCAGCGCTGGATTTTTATCTGACTGATTTCCCAGGGGACTCAGGACAGAGATTAGATATTGCTTCCATCCCAGGATTAATTAAACTGATAGCAGAGATCTTCACAAACCTCTGCAGAGCCTAGGATCCTGTTGCTGATAGCAGCCAGGAAGGAGCCACTGTGAGGTGATGTCATAGCTTACTGCTCACGATCAGCTCAGAATACTGGGGAGAAGTTAACTTGTGGCTGCCTTCAGAACCAGGATGGTTCTGATGGAGAAAAAAATCTTTTGCTAATAGTTAGACTAATAAGCAGAGTTCTTTCTGTCCAGTTAAGTCACAGTGTCTGCTCATCATTATTGTTAGCTTGCTTTGTACATGCCATCAGAGTTTGCTTCTGCATTGCTTTATGGCAATGTGTTCATAGAATAGTTTAGGTTGGAAGGGACCTCAAAGATCATCCACTTCCAAACCCCCTGTGCCACAGGCAGGGGGGTTTGGAACTGGACCACTAGAACAGGTCACTCAAGGCCTCGTCCAGCCTAGCCTTGAACACCTCTAGGGAGAGAGCAGCCACAACCTCCCTGGGCAACCTGTACCAGTGTCTCACCACCCTCACTGTGAAGAACTTCCTCCTAACATCCAGTTTAAATCTCCCCTCTACCAGTTTAAACTCATTACCCCTCATCTTGTCATTACAAGACCTTTTGAATAGTCCCTCCCCAGCCTTCCTGTAGGCCCCCTTCAGATACGGGAAGGTTACTATAAGGTCTTCTGGAAGCCTTGTCTCCTCCAGGCTGAAAAGCCCCAACTCTCTCAGCCTGTCCTCATAGCAGAGGTGCTCCAGCACTCTGATCATCTTTGTGGCCCTCCTCTGGATTCTCTCCACCAGTTCCACATCCTTCTTGTGTTGGGGGCTCCAGAACTGCACACAGTACTGCATGCTCCACAGTTGCACAGAGGTCAGGCAGAGCAGAAATCTGGGTACCTCCTGGCTAAGATATTAATGCAACAGGCACACTAATTTTTTTCTTTGATGCCAAAATGTAACCTGCATTCTCAGCAGCTTAGTTTCTCTAGATAACCAGCTTTGAGAAGTGACATCATGCCTGAAGACGGCAGGCACTGCTGTCAGTTACAAAGGGTACTTGTGTAAGGAAGACTGGACAGGTGCTGGGAGCATTCCTAGCAGCAATATGCTGCTGCAGGCAGCATCCTCCACATTTGGCTGTCGTCTGGAACAGTGGGCAGTGTGCTTTAGAGGAAAAAAATACAATAATTATGCCTGTGCAATAACCTACAGCAATTAATAAACTCCCACATGTCAGGAAGTGAATATTCAGAGTCACTGCTTGTCTGTCCTCTGCAGGGGGACCGTAGCAGTGGTCTTTTAAAGAAGCCTTTTCAGAAGCTGCAAGGTCTCTTTGTGGCTTAGTTCCTTCAGGCAGAGGACACTCATTTCCCTGTTTTCTATTTTCATCTGCATCATTTCAAGGCTACGTGAAAGGGTTTTTTTTCAAGGCCATCTAAAAATAGTCCCAAAGAAAAGGATCTATTTTACCACTGCCTGGTCTCAGAAGAGTTGGAGGCTCGTGGTATAGGGGAAGGACCCACTTTGTGCATAATTGCAAAGCTGGCAGTAGAAAGTGCTGCAAAGAGCTGAGC
The DNA here is from genome assembly GCA_013396835.1 of Psilopogon haemacephalus. Taxonomy (NCBI): domain Eukaryota; kingdom Metazoa; phylum Chordata; class Aves; order Piciformes; family Megalaimidae; genus Psilopogon; species Psilopogon haemacephalus. The sequence continues at coordinate 15,816 of VWZI01001209.1, forward strand.
TGTGTGGAAGTGGTGTCCCTTAGATCTGAGACTTGGGAGTGCTTCTCTTGGCTAAATCATGCCTTTCAGACCCTGAAAGATTATATCATCATCATTTCCTACCCCCATTTCTATTTCCTTCCCCTAGGTCTGGGGTGGTTCTGACAAGCATGTGAATATCTGTCCCCCTCCGCAGCAGATCTCTTACACTTTGGTGATGGTGACATCAAGGGGAGAAGCAAAGCAGACATCAGCAGTGTTTGCCTTCCACAGCCTATGACCTAATTTCTCTTAGCAAAATGTTCCAATTCACCTCAAACCAGCACAATTGCAGTAGTATATAAAGAGCTGCAACCTCTCTTCAATTTGGCTGCTTATTCAGAGCTGCAGTGGAGGCTGTTTCTAACAACAGAGGTTAAACCTTTTTGCTTTCAAGTGGAATGAAGCTGGAGTGCCAAAATGCACTGGAGATTAGGATAACCTTGAAATAGGAGATGGTGTCTAATCAACAGAGAATCATCTGGAAGACTAACGGGAGAGTTTAGCACAAAATCTAATACTTGGAGAGCCTGCTGTAAGCTACCAAGCTCCCTGTGAGCTAATGATGGCTGAGATGGTTTTTCTTTTTAGGACACAGCCTAGGATTTTGGTGGAGATAAGCTTGTTAGTTACTCTCTGTGTGTGCTGAATACGTAGAGCTGTGTTGAAGGTATTGAATAGATAGAGAAGCCAGTTTGCAGTGTGATGTATTGCAATTCAGAGGGACTGAGCTGAGTGCTGTTTGAGTGGAGTCAATACCCTTTGCTGCTCAAAAGCCACTGGCTGTGCAGAGCCCCATCAGAGCACTGTCATTTGCTTCCTGCCCTGCAGCCTGTAGCAAAACACAGGCTCATCTCTAAAGTCACCCACTGCAGACCCCAGCCAGCATTTGAGGCTGTCTGGTACATGTGCACTTAAAGGGCATTCACAAGCAGATAGCTGAGGGGCTAAAAGCAAATGTTTCCTTCTACAGTGTTTGATCTATTGCAGGAAGAATGTCCATGTTCACAGTGGCTCTGTATCATTCTCTTTCCATCAGATAGCGAGCACCAGCTCAGTGGAATCAATGCCAGGAGCAGATGGTGCTGGTGCATTTGGAGGGGTAAGTAATTCAAATCTAATACTTTTGGAAGGGGAAGGCAGGAGGGAATAGGGGGAGGGGACAGGTTGTATTCCGTTTGTATCAGGAGAAGGGAAAATCAGAGGGCGTTCAGTACACGGCTTTGTCTTCTGCTGGCTGCTGCTGCAGCTGTGCTGTCCTTGGCTGCTTGCAGAGCTTGCACCATCAGTGAAATTGAATCATCCTGTTCCAGATACATGCTGAAGGTGTGTGTGAGGCTAGTCGGGAGGCCTCTAGCTGGGTAGAAGCTGCTCGGTACACTTCTAGCATCAGGGAGGTGTTTTGTGGGTTTTTTTGTTTGTTTGAATTCTGGTGGGAAGCTACACTGTGAATACCTTGGGGAAGAGAGAGACAAGGAGACTTAGCTGGTCAATACTGTCATACTCGAGAGCTTCATCTCCAGACTCAAGCTTTGATGAACACTTTTTTCAGAGTGCTTTTCCTGTTTCTGCCAATACCAAGGAGGAGATGATAGCACTTCAGCACATCTCTGGCTTCTAAGTGATTGGCTGCTGCAAAAGCAGCCAATTTGTAAAGGTATTTTTGATTTTGCCCTATACAATATCTGTGACTGCTGCTGAGTCAAACCAGGGCTTCTCTACAACTCCCTGAAAGGAGGTTGTGGAGAGCTTGCTGCTGGTCTCTTCTCACAGGTCACTAGCAATAGAACAAGGGAATGGCTTCAAGCTACAGCAGGGCAGGTTTTGACTGGACATTAGGGAATTTTTTTTTTTTCCCAGCAAGAGTGGTCAGGTACTGAAACAGGCTACCTGGGGAGGTGGTTGAGTCACCAGTCCTGGAGGTGTTTAAAGATCATTTTCATATGATGCTTGGAGATTATGTTTAGGGGTGAGCTTTGTAGAGCAGGGTTAATGGTTGGACTTGGTGATCCTGAGGGTCTTTTCCAAGCTGAATGTTTCTGTGATTCTGTGATGCCAAGTTCTTAATGAGGTCTAGTTTTTAGCATTCTAAAATGTCTTTGGAAAAGAACAGATTTTCAGAAAATACCTTCAGGTCAGCTAAGTGTAGCAAAAAAAGAACCCAAAAAGAAGAAACAACCACCAGAAAATCCCTTGTTTGCTGAGACATGCTATGGGCTATGACCTTTTGATAGCAAAAGGGGTTGCCCTAGCTGGCAGGCTTGTAACTTACTGCTAGATCTCCCAGAGCATCCCTGAGCAGTGGCTGAACAACTCAGCAATCTGCCCTGTGCAAGCAAGAGCTTATTAAAACCAGCTGCTGGCAGTGAGTATGCTCCTTGCTGTTTATTGTTTGTTCATGATTCAGGTTTTTTCCTCAGCAATCTTTTACGGACTTGCAATCAGTTTTGCAATTGGTGCCTCTGCCCCTTTAGTTTTAGTTGCTCCACTTAGTGAAAAGGTATTTAGAATCATAGAATCAGTCAGGGTTGGAAGGGACCACAAGGATCATCTAGTTCCAATCCCCCTGCCATGCCCAGGGACACCCTACCCCAGATCAGGCTGCCCACAGCCTCATCCAGCCTGGCCTTAAACACCTCCAGGGAAGTGGCCCCAACCACCTCCCTGGGCAACCCATTCCAGGACCTCACCACTCTCATGGTGAAGAACTTCCTCCTCACATCCAGTCTGAATCTCCCCACCTCCAGCTTTGCTCCGTTCCCTCTAGTCCTGTCACTCCCTGATAGCCTAAAAAGTCCCTCCCCAGCTTTTCTGTAGGCTCCCTTCAGATACTCGAAGGTCACAAGAAGATCACCTGGGAGCTTCCTCTTCTCCAAACTACACAGCCCCAACTCTGTTCTCACAGGAGAGGTGCTGCAGCCCTCTGAGCATCCTCGTGGCCCTAGTAGATTTAAAACCAAACAGATGGAAAATTCTGCTGGCCTTGTTTCTTGGGCAAATGTATGTTAAAAAAACCCAACAAAACACATTCACCTTTTTAGGTGATTGAAAGTAGCTGCCAGTGATTTGCAGGGCACAGAGATCCTGAATACATTTCCTGAAGCTGTTTGAAGAAAAATATAATCTCTGAGACAGAAATAAAAATGGGAGCTGATCAAAACCACAAAGCTCAAAAATCCCCAGAATTGTGGCATTGATTCTGGGACCTTCTACTGCTGCAAATGTGTAACAGCAGCCTGGGCAGGGGATCCAGATGTTACCTTTAGCAAATGTTGATTTTGTGTGATGAGATTGCTTTATAAACATCCCAGTGAGTGCCCCAGCGATTAGATTGGTTCTTAACAGCTTCCACATGCAAGCCACTTGGTGGTAGTGGTGGTCAGCAAATCCTGTGTTTCTCCTGAAGAGTTTGCTGGGCGTTCTTCAGTGTTACTTGTTAGGAAGAGTGGAAGGCAGTGAAGCTCTCCTGCAGGGAGGATGATCTGCTGGCTGGACAGCACTCTGCCACTGTTTGCTGCACTGCCAGCACAGCTTATGCTCGACCTGCATGCAGAAGGAGAGTACAAGCCAGTGGAAGATTTGTCTGGTGTGTGACTTTGCACGTTGGCTTATAGAGAAACAGCCTAAACAGCCTTGCTGCATTGCAAAGTATAGAATGTACTCTAATGGAAATTGATTTCTCACACCTTTGCAGTGTCCCCAGAAGCATTAGCTGATGCCTGCCCCATGTTGGGTGTCTCTTAATGTACAGCTTGTAAATGGAAAATAAGCAGCTGTATAAGTATCAGGAGAAGAAAAATCTTTGAAACCCCTGTTGTTGCTCGTGCCTCTGCCCATCTGAGAGTCTCGTCAGGCTGAGCATCTGCACACAGGCTTAGCTTCTACCTGCTGGCCCAGACAGAACAAAATACACAGCAAACTATAAGAGAAGAAGAGTCTCCTGAGCCCTGTGGTTCTCTGTCTGTTCCTCTCAGCCCTTGGGCATTTCTTCCCTGCCTTTCAGAAGCAGGTGGAGGCTCCAGTGGGTCACTGTGATTCCTGCTTTCTCAAGCTGGTCAGCCAAAGGTCAACCTTGCAGTCACGTAACTCTAGACATCAGATGTACCTCTCTGAGGTATATGCTTCTCATTGAGGTATATGTTCTTCCACCAAACTTTTAAAGCTGGAGGAAACTATCAAGGTTTATAAAGAGTTGCCTGCAGCTGTGGAGTAAAAGCAAATTAGTTGTCCTAACAGCCCAGTCCTGTAGATTCTGGCTGTGAACTCAATTTGTGCAATTTATTTTCGCTTCAAAACTGAGCTGGATACACACACACACAAAAGTAGAAGGAAAGTCACTCTTCTGAAAAATCAGATGTTATTAGCATGAAGATCAAAGTGAGAAATGCCTGACAACAGCCAACACATGTGATAACAACTAAAGAAGTGACTCTGTAGATTGCTTTTTGAGTTGCCTCAATTATGTGCCTTGCTCGGAGGGGCCTAACGGAGTCTGAAAGGAGCAGTTTTGCCCGTAGTTGGTCCAAGACATTGTTCAGTTGGTGTAATTCAATGCCATACTGGTTACGTCTGGATTTCCACAAGCCAAGTGAAATGCTGCACTCCTCTGTTGTGTGTGAGAGGGCTGGGATCCGTGGGCACTGGAGCACAGCTAAGGCACGGATGTGGGGACACCAATCCCTGGGACCGCACTTTGCCCAGTGGCGCCGCAAACCTCCTCTGGGCTTGCTTGGGAGTTGGAAGCTTTGCTACTGCAGCTGCAGCCAGCCTAATAAAATGAAAAGGTCCCACCTAATTAGAAGTTATTAGTTGTGGGTTTGTTGTGTAATGCCATTACAAGGCAGGGTGGCTCCAATAGCTCTGCCCAAGGACACTGTGTGCTTCCTCTGCCACCAAGGAAGGGCAGGGCAGGGACTTTGGGGAGCTTGCAGAAGGGAGAGTGGGGTCAGCTTACAAGATCTGATGTGATTTTCTTTTTAATAAATTGACCTGAAAACCTGTATTAGAGGTTTCTGCATGTTAGTCATAAGCACTGAGGTGAGACCTCAGGGCAAATGTCAAGATTTTCCTCCTGGTGACCTGTGGGCAGCCTCTGCTAATTGTAGCTGCTGCTTCCTTTCCCCCTACCCTCATATGCCCACATCCCAGTGTTAAAAGCTTTGAAGAAGGGCAATTGTTCTCTTTCAGGTGGATGGAAGTTATGACTTATTAGGCACAGGTGGAGTAAAGAGAAGGGAAGGCTGTTAAAGAATCCAGGATCTGTGTGGCCTACAATGAGCCTGATCTTCACATGGTTTCTCTTCAGAAAAAAAGTGTCAAATGTCTCTGTTCTTTGGACTTTGAGGAAATATTTCTTCTCCCAGTAGTTTGTTAAATGAAATGAAGAGAATTATCAGAACTCTTCTCATGAAAGAGCTGTGCCAGAGGAACACACTGCAGTCACTTTCTTGGGCCTTGAATCTCCATGCAGATGCTGCTTGGCTGACCACTTTTGCTGGAAAAGTTTTTTGCTACTGTCCAGTCTAAATCTGCCCTGCTGCAGCTTGAGGCTGCTCCCTCTTGTTCTATTACTAATAACCTGTGAGAAGAGACCAGCACCAACCTCTCCACAACTTCCTTTCAGGTAGCTGTAGAGAGCCATGAGCTCTGCCCTCAGCCTCTTCTTTTTCAACCCAAACAGCCTCAGCTCCTTCAGTCACTCCTCACAAGATTTATTCTCCAGGCCCTTCACAGCTTCCTTCCCCTCCTCTGCACTGGCTCCAGCACCTCCACATCTCTTGTATTGATGTGCCCAAAACTGAACACAACACTCAAAGTGTGGCCTCACCAATGCCAAATACAGGAGGACAGATACCTCCCTGCTGCTGTTGGACACAGCATTTCTAATCTAAGCCAGGATGCCTTTGGCTTTCTTGGCCACCTGGGCACTGCTGGCTCATCTCCAGCCACACTACCCCAAGCCAAGTTCTCTTCCTCCTTACCAACAGATGGTGACATGAGGTTACTCAGCGGCAGTAAAGGCAGAAGTAGGCAGGGAGGGATTTGAGTCATTTGCTTTAGCAATCCAAAACCACAGAATGCCACCCCAGAAACACCCCATGGCTGCACCACCAGCAGCCACTGCCTGTCAGCAGAGCTGGCATGATTGCTTCCCTACAGCGGTGTGAAGCCCAGGGAGGATCTTTGTCAGCAGGAGAACTCTGAATTGTTTGAATTGAAAGGGGGGAAAGAAAATCACAGACTTGTACTTTTTTTTCAGAGTGATTCCTGTAGGAAGCCTTCCAAGTCGAAGCGAGAGAAGGAGAAGCAGGCCTGCAAGAGCTGCAGCGAGAGCTTCAACTCCATCACCAAGAGGCGGCACCACTGTAAGCAGTGTGGGGCAGTAAGTATCACAGTGCACACAGCTCTTTAGGTCCCTCTCTGGAGGCTGCTGAGGAGAATTCTTTCTTTTTTTCAGTTCAGGAACTGAGAGATTCACGGCAGGACCTTCCACTTGCTCTGCTCCCTCCAAATGGGGGGAAAAAGAGCAAAACTCTGGTGGAAGCAGCTTGGTCTGGATTTTGTTAGAGGGCAACACAAGGCTGCAGTGGGTGAAAGGTGGATGTGTGCGTACCTGGGGAGGGAGTTTACCCCTCTGTTTTGTTTGGAGGAACAGGATGACTTTCTGACAGTCTTTTTCACACAGCAGTGTGAAGAAGTGACTTTCTGGCAGTCTTCTTCTTTCTAATATGAAGAGCTGAACATAGAATACCAGGGACGGGTGGGTTCTTCTTTCCCTAAAGCAGAGTTACCAAGAATTCATTGCACCAAAGCAGTTTCTTCCTGCTGGAGAAGTAAAATCAGCCCTGGAGATTCAAGGCCAGGTGACTGAAGGCATTTAGCCACCCCTTCCCCAGTGCCATTCCCTGACAGCTTAATCCTCAATTTTGGTTTTGTTTCTTTCTGAAGATCGCAACTATAGCCAAGATGAGATTTCTGTAACAGGATTTGAAACCTGCCTCCTGTGACTTCAGTTACACCAGTCAGTGTTCAGCCAGTACAGAACGATGCTATTAAATTCATTTGAAGTAGAGATAAATTTTCAGCTGGAGAGAGAACTAAGATATCTGAGGAAACCTGAGCCTCAACAATTGAAATGATCCTGCTGCGAAGGAAACGCTTTGGCACTGGAGTTGGGGTTTTCTGCTTTTCTTAGCCATTTCTAACATCATTAAATGCATTTCTGGAACTTTACCATTTTCCGTTGTAAAGCTCAGGATCATTAAAGAAATTAAGTGGTAGCTTTCCCCCATGGACAGAGAGAGAGATAACAAGAACTGCATTATTAACAGCGAACTGTTAAAGGGCTGTCGGCTGTGCCCTGTTTGGTGATGAGCAAAGGCATTCAGACTGCAGGAGCTGATTTGTCTCAAGGATACACTGTTGTGTTTCTCAAATGCCAGCTTCCTTCTGTTTCCAGAACCTGCTTAATGCCTGCTGAATTAAGGCAGTTACCTTCACCTAGGAATTGCAGCCTTGCAGTGCAGCAAACGATAGCACACGCTTGTGCCTGAAGGCTGTTCCTGCTGTGCGACAGGGCAGTGAATCATAGAATCAGTCAGGGTTGGAAGGGACCACAAGGATCATCTAGTTCCACCCACCCTGCCATGGGCAGGGACACCCTACCCTAGATCAGGCTGGACAGAGCCTCATCTAGCCTGGCTGCAAACACCTCCAGAGATGTGGCCCCAGCCACCCCCCTGGGCAACCCATTCCAGGGCCTCACCACTCTCATGCTGAACAACTTCCTCCTCACGTCCAATCTGAATCTGCCCACCTCCAGGATGGGTGTGAGACTGGGCTGGCTGCCCTGCCTTGCACCAGCGGAACAGTTGTTCTCCCTGAAGCAGCTGTGCAGCAGCAAGTAGAAGAGTCAGATTTTAAGCATGAAGACAGGTTCCAGAGCTGCAGATCCATCACTCTTCACATGTGCTGGTTTCCTGGGACTGCTGTGTCACTGTGTGCTCTTGGCAGCTGGGGAAAGGAATCCAAAGTTGTTCCTTTGGCTTCAGCCAGAGTTGTTAACGGGTAATGCATTGGATGATCTTCTTAAAATGGATTCCTCCGTTCTACCAGGCTGCACTGCCCAACTGCTGAGCAAACATCAGGCCCTGTTACTCTGCAAATCACTGCCTCCTAGACCGTTTTATGGCTGGCATTATAAAGCACTGATTGCTTTGTCACGTTCAGCCCTTTGGGGCTCATAAGGGCTTACAAGAAAAGCAAAGCAAAGCAACTTACCTGCCATCTCTGTTTCTCAAAAGGCAGATGTTGGCTTTAGTTAGGTGCGTGGTATCACAAGGCTGGTGAGGGAGCTGGAGCACAGCCCTGCGAGGAGAGGCTGAGGGAGCTGGGGGTGTGCAGCCTGGAGAAGAGGAGGCTCAGGGCAGACCTCGTTGCTCTCTACAGCTACCTGAAAGGTGGTCATGGCCAGGTGGGGTTAGTCTCCACCAGTGACAGAACAAGAGGACACAGCCTCAAGCTGTGCCAGGGCAGGTTCGGGCTGGATGTTAGGAAGAAGTTCTTTACAGCAAGAGTGATTGGCATTTGAGTGGGCCGTTCAGGGAGGTGTTTAAGAGGAGGCTGGATGAGGCACTTACTGCCATGGCTTGTTTAATTAGTGTGTTAGGTGATGGGCTGGACTCAATGGTCTTGAAGGTCTTTTCCAACCTGGTTAACTCTGTGATTCTGTGATCACAAAAGTGTTACTTATTAATGACGGTAAGTAAAGGAAGCATTCCTCTGGCCACTGTTCTGTTTTTTACTTCAGGAGCTGCACTTCTGTAAGTCCCTTTCTTTGGAGAAGGGTTAGGTTTGGGTGATGGCTAATAAATCTTCTTCCCCATGCAGGTGATCTGTGCCAAATGCTCCGAGTTCAAGGCACTGGCAGACAACAGTCGCCACAACCGGGTGTGTAAGGAGTGCTTTGGGCAGCTAGCAGTGAGCCCCTGCAGCCCTGGTGTGGAAGCAGTTGGAGAACAGAAGAAAAGACTGGCTGCAGAGGTACAGTGTTTGCCTAGGGAATTTTTCATCTGTTAGCTGCCTCTTGAGAGTCTCTCTTTTTTTTTTTTTTTAATGTGTTTATTTAAAACAAATGGTTTGGTTATTTTTCACCCGCGCCATAATATTTGGCCCTCTGGCCTTTAGTTTGCAGCCCTGAGGGCTGTTTGTAAATGAGAAACATTCATCATCTGATCATCCAGAGGTGAACAAAGGGTTTTGAAAATTCAGCTTTCAAAGTACCCAAAATAAAAAAAGAGGAAGAAGTTCTGGCTGCTTTTTATGGTGGTGCTTTTCCAGTTCCCAGGTTGTTGTGGTGGTTCAGGAGTTATCTGCACCCCACCACACACACACTTTTGAAATTACCCAGGCTAGACACAGCCAGCTGGAAGTTAATAAATGAAGCTTTGTATTTACAGCTTTGCACAATATGCAAGCAGATATTTACAATATGTAACAGATATTTACAGATAAAAAAGGTAATTTACAGATAAAAAGGTAATACAGAAACACGACACTCCTCCCAGAGATCAGAGTCCCCAAGAGGGCTTCCAACCACCTTACCATGTTCCTCCCCACTACCCAGTCTTATCCCAATATCTGTCTTACATGCCAGGTAAGCAAAGATCAGCCAGGGGGGTTAAAGAGTAGGAAAGTGGTTAGTAAAGTTACACAGATCCAGCTAGAAGGCAGAGAGAGAGAGAGAGATGCAACAGCAAGAGCAGCTCAAGCTTATCTGTGTTATGGTTCTAACTCTTACACATTTTCAGTAAACCTATGAATGAAGGACACATGACAAATGTTTTCCTTTCTCAGCCTATAATCTAATTTCTCATTAAAATCCTCCAGTTAGTTCAAACCAGCACAGTTGTGCACAATAGCTATTGATAAGCTTAGTAATTAAGATGGGGTTTTGTCATTTGTCACTCCCTGCAGAAAATAGTTTTGCACCCCTCCTTGTCCTGTCAAAATATGCTTGAAGCCAGTGTTTGCTTAGCTGCTTGTGCAAAAGCCTGGCAGCCCCCTGAAAAAACTCTCAAGATTCACTGAAACTGGCTCAAAGCTGCTGTAACTCACTCTTTTCTTCAGGATGAATTACAGTGTGTGAGCTGTGGCTCCACAATTGCCACAGATGGCACCGAGCTTTGTGCTGTAATAGTGGCCACATCCTACCCTTATTTTTCACAAGAATGAGACTTCTGATGGCAAACTGCTCTATTATCCTCACCCACAACTGAAGATCCCCTTAATGAGACAGCACCAGAAGCCTTGCTGAAGTCGAGGCAGATGATACCCATGGCTCTTCCTTCATCTACCCATTTGGTCCTGCCTTCAGAAAAGGCTCTCAGCAAGATTTTCCCTTAGTAAATCTATCTTGGCTACTTCTGATAACCTGATTTTCTTCCCAGTACTTATAGATGGCCTCCAGAAAGAGCTGCTCCATCACCTTTCCAGGTATGGAGGTGAGGCTGTGTGGTCTGTAGATAGACACTGCAGCTTTCCTTATGGATGCTGGCCATCTGATCTGCATGAGCATGGTCTGTGGTGGGATGATAAACTTTCTAGCAGTGTTTCAGCAGGGCAGTTTGCCAGTGAAGTGAAAGCCTGCTGCTGCCCAGCCCACAGCTCTGGTAATCTGAAAAGCCAAAGACCAAAGCAGTGAAAAGTGACCTGTGGCTTTACTTTGGAAAGCAGATTACAGCAGAGAGCTGTCAAAACCCAAGGAAAAGAGTATTTTTTCCCCCCTCATATGCTCAAGCCTTCCAACCTTCTGCTAAACCTTCAGAGGATCAGGTAAAATGCAAGACAGTAGGTGCAGAAAAAAGGTCAGAGCTGAGCTTTTCCTTTCCCTCCTATTTACATTCAACTTAACAAGCTTAATAGCAGCTGAGGAGATTGCCACTTTACAAATGTTATTAACAGATGCCAGAAACCCCCAGGAGACTTCTGTGAAGTATAGTGTGAACAAGAAATTAGTTTTCTTTGCTTTCTATCAAAAGATAATACTTCCTCTCAATATATATATATATATATAATTTTTTTTTTTGTCCTGGTGCTCTTTGGTTTGGCTCAGGTCATTCAGCACTCATGCAGAGCAATATCTGTTAACAGACCTCCTGCATTCACTTGAAATCATCTCCCAGTCTGCTTTGCTAAGCAAGAAACTGGCTGCATCATCTTAATTATTTGGTGGAAGTGGAATTTAACTTCCTGCCCGCTGGGAACAGTAGCTCAGCATCTGCCTCTCTTACGTGGTGTGTGCTGTTTATTGATGTGTGCAATAATGGTTACACTTCAGTTATGAGCCACTGAGTTGTTTGCCCTACAGGATTATTTGCTTCAGGACGACTTAGATATGTTTAGTGCTGAAGTGTTTTGCCCACGTTAGCATCAATGTAATTGGTTGTGTTTTGGTTTTTTTTTTATCTTTCTCCTTTGTTTTTTTTTCTGGTTTCTTCTTCATTCAGAAGCAAAGCCTCTTAGCAGCAGAAAACAGCCTCTTCAGCAGCTACCTCCAGTTCCTTGAAAAAGGGAAGACTTGGTACAAAATGTGGGTGACCATCCCCAAGACTGAACCCCTTGTCCTGTATCTGCAAGGAAGCAGCCAGGTAAAATGATGTCCATGAGGGTTAACACACACCAAAAGAAAAAACAAAAAAAAACACACCCAGGAGTTAAAATAGGTCAAGCTGAGAAATGGGGCAAAGGTTTTGGCTTGTTTTCAACAGCAGAGAACCTGGTGCTCTGAAGATAGCACAAAGCCTCCCAGGTGTCAGCTGGCCTGGTTATCTGTAATTACTGCTGACCTGAACAAATATCTGAGCTTTACAGCTTTTTTTTTTTTTTTTTTTTTTTTTGGTTTTNAATTTGTTATGGTCTGGTCTTTCAGAGCTTTCAGACAGGTATGGTCAGAGGTGTTGTTACTCTCTGTTAGGGAAAGCACTCCCTGTGAATGGACAGAGCTGTGAAACCCTCTGAATATTGCACTTGCTGCTTCAAGCTTTGTCTTTCTAAACCTAGGTCTGGGTTGAGAGGATGAAGGTGGAAATGTAGATGTTCTTCAGCCTAAAAATAGACTGTGCTTGGTGAAGCTGTTGTAGCATCATGTGGTTTTATCTTGACTTGAAATAATTTATTGGGATTTGAATTTTTTTTTTTCCCCAAGTGTGCTGTTGTGGTGAAAGTCAAGAGCTAGGAATATCTATATCCAGGATAGAATATCCAAGGTAGAAGTAGTCAGGCTTCCTTAGTGCTGGAATTACAGTCCCCATATCCCGTTTTGTATTTGCCATTTGACATGCTTATATACAGCTTTGGTTCATCTCCTGGGTGGGGTAGAAGAAGAAATCTGTCATAATTCAACTTACAATTACCCTATTGTAATTGTAGGGATACAGAGAGTTTGCTCTTTATTACCATCAGTTTGTATGACTGCAGCTGGGAACAGCCTGGGAACTAAATATTCCCTGTGATTTTATGGAGCTATTGAAATAAAGCTCAGCCCATGGCAAGTGGAGTGCTTCAGCAAGAGGTACACCTTGTCTTTGGAAGGGTGTTCATTTGGCTGCTGGTCAGCAAGAACACCTCTGGTTTTAAACAAGTGTGTGCTTGAGGGACTGAAAGCTTGAATTTGGAGCTCCAGACACAGCCCACTTGGCTGCTTCTGGGATTCAAGCCCTACGCTGGGTAAGCTTCCAGTTCATCTGCCTGGCTTCATTTTTAGTCAAGGCGAGGTGTATGACTGAGATGACAAGTTGAGAAGCAAATGGCCTCAGACAGCACTAAAAGGAATGCAGCAAACCTGATCATTAGATATCCCTCTGGAGTCAGAGGCTGAGGAAAGAAAAAAAGGTGTAAAAAGCAAAGCAGAGAGAATGGCTTCATGACGTGAAAGGTGTTCCTCAGCCAAGGACCAAGGCAAGCCCTGTGTCCCAAGCAGACTGAGCCACTGTGTCTCACACAGGCAAGATTGGAGCAGAAGAGTGGGAACTGAGGAAGACAGGTCTGAATTCCTTGGCCTTGCTTACCTAGGAGCAGTGTGTGTCAGCTGAGAGAAGAACAGGAAGTGGAGAAGAAGCAACACCTCTTACATGGTATGATGTAGACAGGATTTCTCATGGCACCCAACTAGCTGTCACAGGACAGCACAAGTAACAGCCCAGGGGACAGATGTCTGCTCTGGTAGTGTACAGCAGAATGGTGCTTGACTCTCCAGGCCTTCTCTTGCAAAGCCAGGGTTGGAAGGTGGAGGAGATTCTGTGCTCCAGATCTTGTGTTCTTTGTTGCACATCCTGCTAGATTTCATCCTGAGCCTCTGTTGATGTTATTAGTAAGACCTTGGGGTTATGGCAAAAGAGTGACTTTGGCACTGGTTGTGGATTTGATGGCAGTTAAATGCAGTGATTGGTGTCCTCAGCTGCTTCAGGTGGGAGAGAAATCTTACAATACACAACCAGAAAGCTCCTAGGACAAGGCTGATTTGTCCCACATCCACACGGTGAGCCCAGATTTGCTGTTGGGAATCACCAGCTGCAGGCTGAGGCTGTAAGCATCAGAAATGAATCCCTGCTTGAGGACTCCGACGTTCCTGCTCGTGTGCTGCTTCAGTCTGCATCAACTGAAGCAAGGAATTACAAAGCAAATCCTGTCCCTTGGTTTTAATCTAATGTTCTTGTTAGCTCTGGTTCCCATAGTACACACTGACTGCTGAGGAAAACCTCCTCCAGAGCTTCTCTCCTGCTGGCAGCTGGGAGCTACTCGTGCATGGATGTTATTTCCCTAGGTGCATCCTCGATGCATCTCACAAACCTCCTCAGGCCTACAAAGAAGCACTTCAGTGCCTACAAAAGAGGTGCCCTTTGGGTATAGTTCTGCCAGCAAAGGTATTAAAGGTCTCAAGACACAGACCAAGTGGAGCATGGCCGTAGGTGCCTGGAGGTTGGGGGATTCTTTTCAACAAGAACAGAAGGAAGAGCTGGGAGGGAGGAGCAAACCACACTGGATCTGCAGCTTCTGATACAGTGAAAGCCCTGAGAGCTATGGCTCAAGGTGCCAGTGCAGCACACAACTCTTCAGCTTTGGATCCTTGTCCTGGGTGGATGAATTCATCCCCTGGGCATTCACAGTTGAAGTCTTGCTTACTAAGGCTTTATTCTGTGAGGATAAAGTTCACAGCTTATTTAGATACGGAAACTCAACCTGTCAGTCCCCAGACTGAGACAGGAGTTGTGCAGCTGTTTGTCATGTTTATCTGAGTGTAATTAGAAGAGTTTGTTTATAGCAAAGACCACCTCAAGCTCAAGGCCCAGCTCTGTGTCTCCAATGTCTCTACCTGGAGCTTCTCTTGGCCTTTCAAACTGCGCAGACACCTCCCCAGCACTGCCATTAACATGCACCTGACAGAGGAATGCACAACTGAGGAGTCGCAGGTGGCTAAAGAAATGAGGAGTTCTGAAGAAATACAAATAAATACTATAGTGAGAGCAAGGCTGGATCATAAATATCGAGTTTGATCCAAGAGGAAATTTTGCTTTGTAAGTTCTGTGAAAAAAATAAATCCTTTGTTGATGGTGTGAATGATTTACTCCTGAAACCGAGGGAGCAGCTGAGGGTTTTAGACAAGTGTTGTTGTGGCTTTTCTGTTTAGGTGGAGCTTTAAATGGCCCTGCACAAACCTCTGCCTGTCCTTTTTCCTGCTCCTGCAGATCTTTGTCTCTTGGCACACCACTGCGTCACGGGAGGCTGGCATTAGATTGTAAGTGGGCAGAGAATGGAGTCCCGGTGGGAAACCAGAGAGTTGCCTAAACCTGCTCAAAAGTAGTAGGGGAAGGTTACAGCAGCCCTTCAGTGGGGAACTGTTCCGTTTGTTTGTGTAAGAATGCTTAGATGCTGCAGAGAGGCGTGAGCGGGATGGCTGCCTGGAGAGGTGCATGGAACAGAGCTGCTGTGTGGTGGAGCACTGATCTGGAACACCAGCGGTGGTGGCAGCTGTAACACAGCAATGCTGAACTGCTGCTCTGATTGCCTGGAGAAAGAAGCCGTTTAATACCGTGCTGCTTACAGTCAGGAGGAGTGCACAATGCCTGTGGTTGCTGACAGCATTACACAGCCGGCGTCTGTCACTCACTGTCTCAGGAAAGTGGTTGAAATCACCCCTAGAGTGCACCTCTTCTCAGCACTGGGTGCTCTGGTTTGCTGCAGTGCTGATACCATTCGGCCCTGGCATGCTGCAAATAGAAATGGTTTGTAAAAACCCCAATCCAACCAGTCACATCCAGCAGGCTTTTAACGATGGAATAGGAAATCTGTCTCCTTGTAAGGCTTGTAGATCCTATTTACATGCTGGGAGTGGGTGCAGAACAGCCCTCGGATTAGCCAGGCTCTAGATAGAAGGGGAAGGGCTCAGAGGCAGAGGAAATGCAGAGGTGCTGATGATGCCACTGGGAGATCTGCTTCGGGGGTGTGGTGTGTAGCTCCCTGTGCTAGGACAAGGAGCAATGGGTGTAAGTGGCAGCACAGGAGGTTCCACCTCAACACAAGGGGGAACTTCTTGATTGTAAGGGTTACAGAGCACTGGAAGAGGCTCCCCAGAGAGGTTATGGACTCTCCTTCTCTGGAGACTTTCAAGGCCTGTCTGGATGTGTTCCTGTGTGTTCCTGTTTGGTCCTACTGTGGCAGGGGTGTTGGACTCAATGATCTCTGAGTCTCTTCCAACCCCTGACATCCTGTGAGCCTATGAGACTTTTAAGGCCTGTCTGGATGCGTTCCTCTGTGATCTGTGCTAGATTGTCTGGTCCTGCTGTGGCAGGAGCGTTGGACTCGATGACCTCTTTGGGTCCCTTCCAACCCCTGACATCCTGTAATCCTGTGACTCGAGGCCGAGTGCTTCACCTTTATCTGTAGTCAGTAGTGCAGCTTATCGAGAGATAATTATAAATCCCTTCCTTTTGGATCAGGCAGGTACAGAGAAAGTGGCAAAAGCATCATTTTAAGAAAAGGGAGGAAGGCAGCAGGACCAAAGGCAGTCTGCTTACTTGGCCTGCGTCCGCAGACGTTGGGTAGGTGTCACGTGCAACGCGAACGTCGCTGTGCTCTGCGCTGCACTCCTCGGCTACCAACGATACCATTTTGCATTGTCATGGGCAGCCTCCAGTTCCCACGTGTCGACCAGTCCCGGTGCCTGTTTTCCTACACCATGAGCAGTGGAGCAGGTGTGGTGGAGCTCGCATGTGCTCTCGTGTGGTTTGTGTTCGTTTGCTTGCTTCAGCAGTGCCGCCTCTGCAGAGCTGCTCCGCGCCCTGCCGCATGTGCGAGGCCTCCCTGCTTGGCGTCAGGACCTAGGCATTGTCTGCTGCTTTCGAGACAACTGCTGACACTCAAAGAGGAACTGAATTCTGCAGTCTTTGGCCTAAAAAGCTGCTGTGAACCTCCCTGGTCTTGGAGCAGATAGACTCTGGTGTTTTTGCATACCCGTAACGAGCAGCACATCAGAAAAGGAAATGCGCAGGCACTCAGTTCCTGTATCTTCTGCCCCCATAGTTAATCTGTGTCTTTGCACCAATGTGAGTGCTCCTCAACTGATTTACTTTAGTCTGTTAGAAAAGTAGATGTTTTAAAATGGAGGTTTTTTTGGCCATTGTTCTCAGAGCTGTGGTCCCCTTCCAGATATACCAAGCCTGCATTCGGTGCGAGGTGACATAAGGATGACTCTGTGGGACACCCTCTGAACTTTATTAGGAGGCTGCTACACTAGTAACAGTCTCTTAGAGATATTCCATGCCTGTGTGGTTTTGGCCTGAGTTAGGGTACCTGCCTTTGAAAGTGCTTTTCTGGCATCAGTTGAAATGAGTTGTTTGGTCATGGCACACCCTGTGCCTTCAGATGGTTGGTGCTCAAGATGTGACTCTTAGACAGCTATATCCCTCCTTAGATCTGTGAATTAATCTGGCCTTTAAAGGGTGCTAAAGAAGCTGAGTTTTCATAAAGTCATAGAATAGTTTGGGTTGGAAGGGACTTCTCTTCCTGACAAAGAGTTCCACCTCATCATCCTTCCAGGCCCCTTTTAAGTACTGGAAGGCTGCTCTAAGGTCCCCCTGGAGCCTTCTCCAGACTAAACAACCCCAAGTCTTTTAGCCTGTCTTCACAGGGGAGGTTCTTTCAGTCCATTGATCAGGTATGTGACCTCCTCTGGATGCACTCCAGCAGGTCCATGTCTGTCTTGTGCTGGGGCCCCCAGAGACGGGCACAGTATGCCAGATGAGGTCTCATCAGGACAGAGCAGAGGGACAGAATCCACTCCCCCAGCCTGCTGGTCACACTTCTTTTGATGCAGCCCAGGATGCAGCTGACCTTCTGGACTGTGAGTGCACATTGTTGGCTCACATTCAATTTTTCATTTGCCAACACCTCCCAGGGCTTTCTCCACAGGACTACTCTCAAGCCTCTCATCACCCAGCCTGTATTTGTGCTTGAGTTGGCCCCAGCCCAGACAGAGCCCCTTGCACTTGGCATTGTTGAACTTGATGAAGTTTGCATAGCCCACCTCTCCAGCCTGTAGAGGTCCATCTGGACCCCTTCTCTCCAGCATATTGACCACACCACACAGCTTAGTGTCTCCAGTAGACTTGTTGAGGGTGCCTCAGTCCCACTGCCCATGTCACTGACAAGGCTGTTAAGCAGCATCAGTCTTGGTACCCCTGAGGAACAGCACTTAGCACAGTCTCTACTGGGACACAGCTCTGAGTGGGACCATCCAGCCCATTCCTGCCCCACTGCATGGACCATCCCTCTAAAGTGACCACTATCTGGGGCTTTTTTTCTGCTTTCTTGACAACTCTGCAAAGCATCACGAACAACCCAAGACCTTCTGAGAGGATTCACTGATTGATTTTAAAATCTGACATTCTCTTTTATGTCAAAGTCCTTTCTCTGGCAGTAGTCTCTCATAAATGAGCTCTGCTTGCTTGTCTCCTTCTAACCAATCTTAAATCATCCCAGGAGGTTCGAAAGGGACTGCGCCGAGGTGGGTAAGTTCTGAGCAGTGACACAAAGCTCCCCAGCTGTGCCACTGCTGGCTCAGTGTTCTTGCCTTGAGGGAGAACCTGTTAGCTCAGGAGAGCAAAGCAGCAACCAGCAGCTCTCTCCTTGCTGGCAGCTGAGCAGCACCACAGTTCTGAAAGAGGAGCTGAGTGCAGTGCATTGCTCTGGGCAGGGGTAGCAGGCTGTAGCTCTGGCACCACACTCTGAGCGGCTGCTGGCAGCACACTCTGAGACTTCAGTTTGCAGAGTTGTGGTGCAGCTGCCTGGCCTGGGTGCCTGTCATGCATGTAGGGTAATGCATCTCCGGTTCAGAGCAAGTTCTGAACAGTTTGGAGCAGGTGTTTCCTTAACCCCACCGAGAGGAAATCTTTCTTCCCAGCACAATACACCCCTGCTCCTCCCACTTCCAGGACCATTTGTGGCTGAATTTTTACATCTGCTCTCTCTCCTTTAGGATGGCCGAAGCCCACGCCCCGTCCCTTTGCCTGGGTATGAAGTCAGCTTGCCAGGCTGTGGGGAGAAGTTCGAAGTGAAGCATGTCTTTAAGCTTCACCAGTCCCAGCAAACACTCTATTTCAGTGCAGAAGACGAAGAGCTGCAAATGAAATGGATGGAGGTTCTCACCAAAGCAGCCAAAGGGGAGACTGAAGATGCAGCTGAAGGGCTTGGCCACCCGTAGAGCGAGTTCCATTTTACTGCTTTCCTACATGCTATAAACCATCACTTGAATTTGGTATTCATGGCACTTTGGAATCTGTATGGCTTTATCTTTTCATGTGTCCGCATAGAAGGCTCAGTGGTTTCTCGCCTTCCATTGTACATTCCTCACTTGCAGTAGATCCCTGGCAGATGTTATGTTAAAGGCAACGGTAGTTAGAGTTGTTGGTGATGTAGATGCTGGTTTGAAAACAAAAGACGAGGAGAAAAGCATTAATTGTAACAAAGCTAATGGAAGACCACTCCCTCTCTTTTTTTTTCCTCCTTTTTTTTTTTTTTTTTTCTTCCTTAAATGTATATTTTCCAGTCCTTTTGGTTGTTGTTCGGTGCAAGATGTGTATAGTCTGTGATTAGTTCTTTAAGTGCTGCCTTTTAAGTTAAATGTTGTAAAGGCTTTGTGCTGGCCACTGACATTCCGCTCTCCCTCCTGGTGAAAGGTCTTTGTGAAGTGTGAGCACCGTGCTGAGTTCCCCTCTGCTAAACCCTGTCCCTGCTATCTGGAGATGACCTTTTCACACCACAAATACTGTAGAAGGGACTTCGAAAAAAACTGCTGCAAACTGTGCAGAACCCAAGATGAAGAAGCCTCCTTGATTTAATTTTTTTTGTTTTGGGAACATTTATA
>VWZI01001209.1:35351-53608 GCA_013396835.1 Psilopogon haemacephalus
TAAGTGAGCACTCTTTATCCTGCAAACTGGGTTGTGATCAATAAACAAGAATGTTTTCAGTGCAAGCAGTACAGAAAGGTGACTGGTTTTGTGGCATTGGTTAATGTAAAAGTGACCTAGGGTTTATTTATATAATTTGTAAATATTGTTTCCTAAGTATTTGAAGATTTGGGTTGTCTGTTGTTTGGTTTGTTGTTTCGTTGTTGTTTTTTTGTTTTTGGTTTTTTTTTTTTAAACATAGATCTCAGCTAATTGACAGGATTTAGTGCATAGAATAAGAGATATTTGTATGAGCTGAATATGTAATTTAACTTTTCTTCTTCACCTGTATTTGTCTTATTTTCAACCTGAAGTACTCCTCTATTTAAATAAAAATTGGTGCAGTTAAATCCTGGGCCAGATTTCCAAGGCACAGCAAGCTTTAGGTCAACATTTAATATAGGGATGGGTTTTGGTTTTGGTTTTTTTTTTTTTTTTTTAAAAAAATAAAACTAAAACCCAACAACAAACCAAACCCAAAAGAGTACAACAAACAAAAAACCCCAACCAAACAAAAAACCAACAACAACAACAACAAAAAAGGGCATGTCTGTTCCTAGCAGTAGTAAGCATGTAGTACTGTTAAAAGTGAAATAAAATCTGTCACACTACTGTGTTTTTAAATGGTTTGGTTTAACTTGTGTTTCCTCTGCAGCCTTCTCCATTGCCTGCTGCTGGTGGGGAGTGTGAGCTGCTCCACACACCCAGAGTCTGTCAGGGCTGCTGGGGATCAGAGATCTGCAGAAAAGGAATTGAGTTTTCTCTTGGTTGGGGGTTGTTTTTTTTTTTTCACATTGGTCTGCTAAGTCATAGACCTGAAGTCCATGATGCTGAGCATCAGAACCATGTGTTCAAGGTGTTCAAGGCCAGGCTGGACGAGGTCTTGAGCGTCCTGACCTATTGAGAGGTGTCCCTGCCTATGGCACAGGGGGGTTGGAACAGGATGATCTTTGAGGTCTCTTCCAACCTAAACCATTCTGTGATTCTATTCTATGTGCAGAGTAGATTCACAGCATACTGGGTTGGAAGGGACCTCAAGGATCATCCAGTCTGACCTTTAAGGGTAAGACTAGAGTTTAAATGAGCTGGCCCAGCACCTTGGCAAGCTGGGCCTTGAAACTGTCTCATCGAGGGGAATCTGCCACCTCCCTTGGGAGTTTATTTCAATGTTTAATAGTTCAAATGGTGAGGGGAAAAAAAAATCTGGCTTCCAGTAGGAATCTTCCCAGCAGCACCTTGGTCCTTTGTCATGGGACTCTGTATGAAGGGAATCTCCCTCCTCACGACAGTAACTCTTTATGTACTGGAACTTGTACTTCTGTCCGTCGGATTTGAAAGGTCATGGCAGACTGGTGAAGTTCTTGCTGACTGGGAAAAGGCAAACATAAGACCCATCTTCAAGAAGGGAAAAAAATAATTACTCTGGTAACTACAGACCGGTCAGCCTCACCTCTCTGCCTGACAAGATCGTGGAGCAGATCTTCCCGAAGGCTCTGCTAAGGCAAATGCAAAACATGGTTAGGAAGTCACCCCTAAGCCTTCTCCTCTCCAGGCTCAGCAAGCCCAGCTCTCTCAGCCTTCTCTCCCTCTTGTGGCCCTTCTCTAGACCCTTTCCAGCCCGTCCGCATCTTTCTTGTACAGGACAGACCAAACCTGTGCACAGTGCTCTAGGTGCAGCCTGCCCAGCACTGAGCAGAGTGGGACAATGACTTCTTTATCCCTACTGGTGATACCCTGATTAATGCAAGCCAGCATCCCATTGGCAGCTCACTGTTCACTCATGTTGAGCCTTTTGTCCACTAACACCTCTAGCTCCCTCCCCGCAGTGCTGCTTACCTCCTCTCTCTCCTCCCTCGCAGCTCTCTCAGATCACTTAGCAGCAGTTCCTATAGCTCATACAAAACCATTCTTTTTCCAGGTGTATTTCCCCACCCCAGGCTGCCCTGGACAGGTGGTGCTGTGGATTGCTTGCCTTGGGAACAGACTCCTTTTGTAAGACTTCTGCTTTGGGAATTTGGCATTTCTCTAGCTGTGGGGTTTTTGTGGTGGCAAATTTTTACCTTTCCCCCTGATTACTTCTCGTGGTGCTTTTCTTTCTCAAGAGGGAAATGTGGAGGGAGGGTGGTAGCTCAAAAAAAACATTAATGCATCTGAATGCAGCTTTCATTTTTTAGTGAGCAAAGAAAAAAAAACTAATGCACTTTTTTTTGTGTAGTTGTTCTCTCATTTATTTTTTATAACCAAGTTTGTCAAAATACATATTTAATGCTTTTATATTCCCCAGCTCACCACTTTCTGAGAACCAAAAATGCTACCAAAATATTGGTAGTGTGCCTGCAATGGCAAAGCAGGGTGAGATCTGGGGGCATTTGTCACAGGTCTTGTGCAGCAACTTCTTTTTCAGCAAATCTTTGCCCTTTCAGGGAGCACAGCAAGGAAGCTGGCTGGAGAATCTCTGCTATGTAAGGTGGCCCTGGAACATTCAAGAGCTGCTGTCAGGTAAAGCCAGCAACTGAAACCTGTCTGGTGTCCACTCCCAATCCAGAGCTCTGCTCTTGTTTGGTACAGCATGAAAATGTGCTGCCTGCCTAGAGACTGAAATGGAACAGCTAATGGTGTTACAAAGTGGGATTTCAGTCCCTCAGCCATGGGCTGCTGCCCGTGCAGTGGGAGCATTGTCTAACCAGTGGTGCTTCTGCACCTCTCATTCCAAAGCCTGATCTAGCTCCCAGTGAAGCTTGAAGGAACAGTCTCCGTTGAGCACAACTGGAGCTACATTGTGTTACAGTGGGGTAATTCTCATCCTTTCTTTGATGCATTATTCAGGCTTTGGATTATTCTTCCCTGTTCTTGGGATACATGTGTGTCGTTCTCACTGATGCCCAATGACAGGACAAGGGGCACGGCTGCAAGTTGAGGCATAGGAATTTTCATGTAAACAGGAGGAGGAATTTTTTGACTCTGAAGGTGACATAACACTGGAACAGGCTGCCCAGGGGTGTTGTGGAGTCTCCTTCTCTGAAGATATTCAAAACCCACCTGGATGTGTTCCTGTGTGATCTGCTGTAGCGGGGGTTGGACTGGGTGAGCTTTTGAGGTCCCTTCCAGCCCCTGGCATTCTGTGATTTACATAAATGAAGTCATATCAAGGCTGATCCTGGGAGAAGAATTCAAAGCATACATAGGTACTGCAGACTTGCTTGAATCCTTATGAATTCACCTCTCCTGCCATGTCAAAGAAGTGAGCTGTTGGGCCTTAAAAAGAAAAAAAAAGTTAGGAAGAGAAGAGAGGGCCTGAGATGATGGCATTTGAGTTCACATGGTGATAAACAGACATGCCAGAACTGCAGGCAGCTAAGCCAAGCAGGGGTCCCTGAGCTCCCAAAATCTGCATTCTCTCTGTTTTTAAAGCTGTGCACTCAAATTCTAACCTTCACTTGCTCCCTAGATGGCAAATTGATGAGGCTTGGGAATGCTCTGGGGAAAGAATTGATAAAGGTTTCCTCTCATCTTGTGCACTTCCCTAGGCAGAGGGGATTGATTGCTGATGGAATCAGAGTGCTGTAGCCAGCCTCGTTGTTACTCACTGTTGATAAAGCTGGAATGTTCCATGTGCATGGAGAGTTGCAGCTGAAGCACTCACCATGTTGGCCAGAAGGGTGAAGGATCAGTCTTTGGTGCTGGAAAGCAGAAGGTCCTGCACGTGGAGTATCTGTGATTCTATGGTTTAGTTAATTAGAAAGGTTAGGTGATAGGCTGGACTCGGTGATCTGAGGTCTTTTCCAACCTGATTGATTCTGTGATCTCCACTGCTGTCTAAAGAGCAATGCAAAGCATCTGGGCAGTACTGAGACTGCTGTGAGAAGCAGTTCAGATCGACTGCACAGGCATTTGGCCATGCAGAGCTCACTGCTCAGTTTCAACCCTTCACTTGTACTATCATTTCTGTCTGTAGTACCTAACAGATGTGTGCTTGCTCCCACAGCTAACTGCATGTGCAAAGGTTTGTAGGTTTACCTATTGTAGTCCTGTAGAACAGGACTACTCCCTGGAGGAGTTTGCAGCCAGGCTGGCAGAGGCTGTGAGCAGCCTGATCTAGGGTAGGGTGTCCCTGGGCATGGCAGGGGGGTTGGAACTGGATGATGCTTATGGTCCCTTCCAACCCTGACTGATTCTGTGATTCTAAGTTTAAACACTTTTAAGCAAAACCAGAAAATGCAAACCAGTGATTTACACCAGAAAGAGACTTTGCAGCACAGTGTGCTGATGGCTTTCAAGGGGGGAGGCTCAACAGGTACACAAAGCCCCATCAGAATGTGTCTCAGCTCTGCAGTCTAGTGCAGGGAGGTGGTGGAGCAGCAGCAGTTTGATCACCTCCTTCTCTACAGTGCCATCATCTCAGGTGTGCCTGCCGCTGGGCAGTGGAGCTGTTTGATTCCTGTGCCTAGGGGCCAGCATTCAGGGACCAGTGCTCATTGGGTTCCTCAAAAGCTCTTTCTGATCTTACTCCTTCACATTTCCCCATCAGCCTTCTCTGGTGTATGCTTTGCTGCCCTTCACTGTTGTTGCTCAGACAGGGGCCACGTGTGATGATGGTGGTGACTGGCTTTAGAAAGTCTCTAAATATAACTATAAAAAGCAGGCAGAAGAGGAAGATGGTGCTTTGCTGAGCTCATCTTGTCCAACCCCCTCTGCAGTCAGCAGGGACATTTACAACCAGATCAGTTTGCTCAGAGCCCCTGCCAGTCTGACCTTGAATGTCTCCAGAGATGGGACCTGCCCTGACTCCTTGAGCAACGTGTTCCAGTGTTCCACCACCCTCTCAGTAAAGAACTTCCAACCTAAATCTTCCCTACTCTAGTTTAAAACCATCACTCCTTGTCCTGTCACTGCCTGCCTTTGGAGATGGTCCCTCCCCACCTTTCGTGTAGGCCTCTTTCAGCTACTGGAAGGCTGCTCTAAGGTCTCCCTGGAGCCTTCTCTTCTCCAAGCTGAACAACCCCAGATCCTTCAGCCTTTCCCCAGAGGGAAAAGCCCTCTGATCATTTTTGTGGTCCTCCTCTAGACCCTCTCCACCAGGTCCAAGTCCCTCTTGCCTTGAGGGCTGGACATAGCACTGCAGGTGAGGTCTCAGCAGAGCAGAGGGGCAGAATCCCATCTCTGGCCATGCTGCCTTGGATGCAGCCCAGGCTGCCAGTGGCCTGAGCTGCCAGTGCCCATTGCTGCCTCATTTACTCATGAGGCAAATCTACAAACAAAGATGACAAATGCTTCTAAGAGATGCCATATTCTTGCTAGGCTGCCAAGTAGGGGAGAAAATTACATTCTAGGAAAGAAACAGTGGAGAAGATGAAATAAACATCTTCAGGATAAAGAGGACCACACAGAAACAGAATAGAATCCTTCCACCCCTCTAGGCCACCCACTTTTCCTTACTTTTATTTTCCCCCTGCTTTATTCTTTCCTCTGTTCCTGCAGACTACTTACTCCCCAAAACTCTTATTTTTGTTCTTTGCCCTCTCCCTGTCCATAGGTTTGTCAGGCTGCTGCACAAGTCAATCATAGAATCATAGAATGGGTTAGGTTGGAAGGGACCTCAAAACTCATCCAGTTCCAACCCCCCTGTGCCATAGGCAGGGACATCTCCCACTAGAACAGGTCACTCAAGGACTCATCCAACCTGGCCTTGAACACCTCAAGGGAGGGAGCAGCCACAACCTCCCTGGGCAGCCTGTGCCAGTGTCTCACCACCCTCACTGGAAGAAATGTCCTCCTAACATCTAGTTTACATCTTCCCTCTGTCAGTTTAAACCCGTTAGTCCTCATCCTGTCATTACAACACCTTGTGAATACTATTCACAAGTCCTTCCCCAGCCCTCCTGTAGGCTCCCTTCAGATACTGGACTATAAGGTCTCCTTGAAGCCTTCTCTCCTCCAGGCTGCAGAGCCCCAGCTCTTGTAGTCTGTCCTCATAGCAGAGCTGCTGCAGCACTCTGAGCATCTTTGTGGCCTCCTCTGGACTGGCTCCAACAGTTCCATGTCCTTCTTGTGTTGGGGGCTCCAGAACTGTACACAGTACTCCAGGTGGGGTCTAAGCAGAGCAGAGTCATGTCCCCAGGTCTCCCAGAGCTCCCTCGTACTGAGCAGCTTGGCTGATTGCCACTTAGCCCTGCAAGTGCTGTGTGGTGCTGCTTTGGAGAGAAATGAGCCTGCTCCTGTGATGTGCTCTGTTGGTGCCAATGAGGCCTCACATCAGCATCTCTCTGACAGTGCTGCTCCCTGCCTCATGCCTACAGGAGTGCTTAACCATGGTGTGGAAGGGGAGCTCTCCCCACTGAAAACCAGCTCAGTCTCTTTTGCCCTGGGTTACTTTCTGCCTGCTGCTGCCATCAGGCATTGCTCTGGTTCCTGCTGCTCTCCGTAGGAGAGAGGAATGTCTGGCTGAGCTCTGCAGGATGTTAATATTTTATGGGCCAGAGTCAGCTGAGCTTTTGTGGATCTCAGCACAATGTCATAGAGTTTTACCTAGCAGCAGGGAGCTATTAAGCACCGTGCAGCCACAGTGATGCAAAAGGCAGTAGTTCAGGAGAGCCCTGTGCCCATCCCTGCCCCACACTCTCTAGACACCAGTGAAATGAGGGCACAATAGTTTTGGAGGTTGTGTTTTGGGCCTTTTTTTCCCCGTTACCCTGAGGAGCCTGTGGCAATGACAACCTTCCAGTGTGATGGGCAGTGGCAGTAACTTCATCCACTGTACCCATGGGCATCTTCCTGAGGTCAGAGTCTCTGGAGACTTCAATTCTCTGCAAGTTCCCTTCCTGCATATATATATATTTTTTTTTTTTTGGTCTACACCCTCAAAGGAATTGCTTGCAAAGTGACGTGAGCTTGCTAATGAGCTCACCCTGGATGGCCAGGCTGTCTGGCAGCACCTGGGTGAAGGAAGAGCCTCAGCAGCTTGACTTGAGTACCTTGCAGCCGAGAAGAGAAGCTTTGAGAAGCTGCTTTCTAACTGGCACTAATTGGAAGTCTCTGTCTCAGTACTGTGATATTCATAGCCACAACTACAGTAATGCTGATGAACTTCCACTGTTCAGCAGTGTCATCCTTGGAAATGAGTAGCTGCTGGGTTTGGGGGGGGTGTGTGGTGTGTGTTTTGACAGTGGATTTGTGTTTTTCAAATGTATGGATTTATCCTCCATTGATCTAGTGAGAAGCAGCAGCTATGCTTGGGCATTAATCACAGGCACCTCACTCTGCACACTGTTGCAGGCTCCTTAAGCTCCAGCTCTTTTATTTGTGTGTCTCAATCACTGATGTCTGAAAAAAAAAGATGTCCTGGGCATGCCACATCTGCATAGTCAACTGCAAGTAGATGGTGTTTGGGGTAATAGGTTGGACTTGATGATCTCGAAGGTCTTTTCCAACCTCGTTAATCCTGTGATTCTGTGGCTGCAGTTCAGGCTCCTGGAGGGAGGACAGGAGAAGGCTCAGCTACCACTGGGAATGGTGTGGGGGGAGAGGGAGGTGTGTGGCTGTGAGGTGTGCACCTCCCTGCTGCCTGCCTGGAGCCTTTCCTGCCCCTCAGCTCATCCACGTACCTAATGCTACCTACCTACACCCACTCCCCTCAGCTATGTCCTAGCATTGCCTTCAGTCTGGGCCACTGATGGAAGCTGTGTCTGGCACAGCCAGGCATGGCATTGCTCAGCACCCAGACACACACTGGCAGAGGCTGGCCCAAGCTGGGCAGGCCATGTGGCTACCCTTGCCTTGTCCCTTGGCCAGAGAGTCACAGAGGAGCAAACTTCCTTGCCTAGGGCTGTTTAAATGCTCATTTTTGGAGTGCTGGCAGAGCCAAAGAAGAATGCTCACAAAAGTGAGTGCTAAATGACAAAGGGGAACATTTCAGTCCGTTATTTGTGAGTCATGAAGCTGCTTCAGGTGCTGATATTTTCTTCCTTTTGCACCAGCCAATGTTCTGGAATGTTGCTGTCTGAGGAGCTCACTGGTAATGAAATCTCAGTACAGGAACTGCCAATAATCTCAGTGGTGATTTCTAGGACCTGTCCACAGTGTGAGGCTTAATTACCAGCAGCAACACTTCCTTTCATGGAAGACTTTAGCAGAGTGTTCTGTAGGAGCATCAGGTGCCTTGAAAAGACAAGAAAGCCAAAAAGGAGCTGGCAGTGAGAGCAGAATGGCTCTCATTAGAAAGGGGGAAGCTTTGCTTTGCATTCTCAAAGGTCTCTCTGTATACACTGTACTCAGAATGCAGTTTAGGTGGGATTCAGGGGACTAGAAGAAATTAATTTTATCCTTTCTGGGCTCCAGGCTGTGCTTTAGCTCCACCATGACAGGATGTGGGGTAATGAGTTTAAACTGGTAGAGGGGAGATTTAAACTGGATGTTAGGAGGAAGTTCTTCACAGTGAGGGTGGTGAGACACTGGCACAGGTTGCCCAGGGAGGTTGTGGCTGCTCCCTCCCTGGAGGTGTTCAAGGCCAGGCTGGATGAGGCCTGCCAACTTGTTCTAGTGGGAGGTGTCCCTGCCTATGGCACAGGGGTGTTGGAAGTGGATGATCTTTGAGGTCCCTTCCAACCCAAACCATTCTATGATTCTGTGATGCTATGATTTTGCAGCATTTTTGAAAGAACAGGCTGAGCACAGAAAGGCTTCAGCTCTGTGCTCCAGTGGCTCTGCTCAGCTTTCCCTATCAGGACTGCTGCAGGGAGTTCTTTCACAGAATCCGTCAGGGTTGGAAGGGACCACAAGGATCAGCCAGTTCCAACCCCCCTGCCATGCCCAGGGGCACCTTACCCTAGATCAGGCTGCCCACAGCCTCATCCAGCCTGCCCTTAAACACCTCCCTGGGCAACCCATTCCACTCTCATGCTGAACAACTTCCTCGTCACATCCAGCCTGAAGTGGTTTAGTTCCAGCTACAGAAGACTGCTGCTAAGGGTATGTTTGGTGGCATTTGGCTAGGCCCAGTTGCCTGTTGTTCAGCAGAGCATTAGTCTAACACTGCTTTGGGTCAGTGCAGCAGGCAGGGAGCTGTGCAGCTTGCTCACAGCATCAACGGCCCAGACTAGGAGAGGAAACAGCCACTCTGAACCCTGTGGTTCAGGTTAAAACAAGGACTTTGCTTTCTGAAACAGGGGAAATGAAAGCATTTCCCTTATTTACACTTTCACAGCTTGAAACCATACCCTGACTGCTTAGAAATCCAGTGCTAGAATTCCCCACTGACCTCTCTTTAGACCTGGTTTTCCTTTGTCAAATACAAACTTTCTTCCCTTAACTCCTTTTAGGGTTGGGAGAGGGATATTCTTCATTGCACCTGTGCAATTCCCCAGCCCAGCAGTGTGTGTGCTTAGCTGTAAGGAGAAATGTTCTCAGCCTTTTTTACTTGTATAGGGTAAAACACATACTTGAGAGTAGCTGTGCAGCAGAGTGCCATGGGCAAGCCTTAAGAGCAGCCCAAAGCTCTCCCTGCCCTTTCCAGTCATCACTTGTACCTCTCAGGGCTACATCCCACATTTACTGGTTTCCTTGCAGCCCCTTGCGGTGAATGGGCATGAGGAGAGCAAGTGCAGGTGCTGAATCCTCCCCAGCTGCTCCTGTCACCTTCCCAGGCCCCAAGGAGCCAGGTAAGACTCTGCTGGGGCTGGCCTGAGCGAGGTGGAGGAGTGAAGGGTGCTTTAACTAAATCCAGAGAATTCTAAATAGCTGGCTCTCTACACATTCCCAAACTTTGTTCTGATGGGATAAGCTGGGAACAGGTTGTTGGGTTTTGGGGTTTTTTTTTCTTTTAAAAAGGAAAACACAGCTCACTTTCCTCACTGGCAAGCTCGGGTGGTTTCTTTCCCTCCCCCCTGCTGGGTAACATAAAAAGCATCAAATCAAAGCTGGGAGATGTTTCCTCAGACAGTCTTTGGGAGCTGGAGGAGATGTGTAGAGCCAGCCACGTAACTCAGCTGGCTGCCTGCAGCTCTGGAAAATTCCCAGTTCCAGCAGGAGCAGCCTAAGGAATCCTGCACGTGCTGTACATGCCTGCAAGGTGTCTGAGGCTGGAGCAGAGCTCCTTGGACAGTTTTGTCCTTCCAGTTCTGCTCACACATGAGCAAAAGCCCTGATGTGAGCATTGTGCATCCCACAGCTTTACACCACCCTGGGAGACTGAACTGATTGCCAGGTCAGAGCTCAGAGATGTCTCTGGGGTGCTTGCCCAGCAGCCCCTCCTTGCAGCTGTCTCCAGGAGACATTTCTTGCCCTTCTCTCCACTGGCAGGCACAAGGCACACAGGAGGGAGGCAGACAAGCAGCGTTATGGGATGGGAGCAGCCTGGTGGCAGACCCTGTAGGCTGGACCTGGCCTATGTCCTTCCATGGCCTACAGGAGGGCTGGGGAGGGACTATTCACAAGGTCTTGTAATGACAGGGCAAGGAGTAATGGGTTTAAACTGGATTGAAACTGGATGTTAGGAGGAAGTTCTTTACAGTGAGGGTGGTGAGACACTGGCACAGGTTGCCCAGGGAGGTTGTGGCTACTCCCTCCCTGGAGGTGTTCAAGGCCAGGTTGGATGAAGTCTTGAGTGACCTGATCTAGTGGGAGGTGTCCCTGCCTATGGCACAGAAGGGTTGGAACTGGCTGAGCTTTGAGCTCCCTTCCAACCTAAACCATTCTATAATTCTAAGATTGCTGAGGTTTTGTTCACATAAACACAAGTTCTGGACTACAAAACTCTTCCCATGTGATTGTATTTTTTATTTTTTTCCCCACGACTGGTTTATTTCCCAAACTGGCTCTATCTGGATGTCTTACATTTAAAGTCACAGGCTGAAAGCACTGCTTTTCTCTGGGCTGAACTTGCTCTGCAGCCCTGCATTCGCATTTGAAGTCAACGCTGAATGTCCCAAGGCCTTGTGGCAAACTGTTAGACAAGAGATTTGGGCTCCCTTATGCTGTTATCTTCACCACTGTTCATAATACCTCTGCTTATCTCTTCTGAAAGCCACGCTGCTGAAATGGAACTGTATCTCCAAACAGATCTGCTATCAGCATGAGCCAAGCTGGGATGCACAGGCAGTGCCTTTTTTCATTAAGCTTTCCCACAAGCTCCTTCCTTGTCAGGTCTCTTTTTTTTTTTTTTTTTTTTTTTCTTTTTTTGAGGGTACTTCTGCTTGTTCAGAAAACTACTCTGAGGCAAGCAGAGGAGTTTCACCATTTTCACAGGACCTGACCAAGGTTCTTCAGAGAGAGAGTGAGTGGCGTTGGAATAGGCTGCCCAGGGAGGTGGTGGACTTGCCATCCCTGGAGGTGTTCAAGAGAAGCCTGGATGGGGCACTTAGTGCCATTGGATAGGGCTGAGTGATTGGATTGGATGATCTTGGAGGTCTCTTCCAACCTGGATGATTCTATTTTGTTCTGTTCTGTTCTATTCTGTTCTGTCCTGTTCCATTCCATTCTGTTATATTCTGTTCTATTTTGTTCTGTTCTACTCCGTTCTGCTATGAGGACAGGCTGAGAGAGTTGGGGCTTTTCATCCTGGAGAAGAGAAGGCTGCCAGGAGACCTTATAGCAGCCTTCCAGTATCTGAAGGAGGCTTAGAGGAGGGCTGGGGAGGGACTACTCACAAGGTCTTGTAATGACAGGACAAGGGGAATGGGTTTAAACTGGCAGAGGGGAGATTTAAACTGGATGTTAGGAGGAAGTTCTTGACAGTGAGGGTGGTGAGACACTGGCACAGGTTGTCCAGGGAGGCTGTGGCTGCTCCCTCTCTGGATGTGTTCAAGGCCAGGTTGGATGAGGCCTTGAGTGACCTGTTCTAGTGGGAGGTGTCCCTGCCTATGGCACAGGGGGGTTGGAACTGGCTGAGCTTTGAGCTCCCTTCCAGCCTAAACCATTCTAAGATTCTATGATTCCATTCTGTTCTATTCTATTCTAAAGGTAGATCACTGTTCTCCTGACACAGGAATCCCTCTGTTCTGCACAAGGCAGAAGGAGCAGGAGCAGCTTTTTTGATATGCAGAATTTTCAATTCTTCCAAGTATTCAAAGCCTTTTGGAGACAGAAGTGCTGGACTGTGAGCTAGCTTTGGTTTAGGCACAAATCCTTCTCCTGACAGCACAAAGGCATAAGGCAGGTCTCAGCAGGTCTTAGCGCAACTGCAGGGTTGCCATGGTTGGGTAAATTGGGCAGAGAGTGTCAGTTCCTCTACCTGTTTCCAACCTGCTCTATGATTTGTGAGAACTGTTCTGGTCTTTACTTCCTCATTTTACCTCTGTGTTTGAACACAAACCTTCTGGTTTGCCCCAGACTCTGGGTTGCCTTTCCTTAAGAGCCTCAGCAGCAGCAGCAGCAAGCATGAGTGCTCTAGGGTCCTGGTTGGGGTCTTTCAGTGCCATTGTGCATAGATTCAGATCTAGCCCCAAGTGCAAGCTGTGATGTCGTTTGTGCAGGGGATGTGTAGTGCACTGAATTTCCTAGTAGAAGTGCTGCCAGTCTGCTCAAAAGGGAGGAGATGAGCCTTGCTCTGTGTGCACAGAACGACTGGCAGCTGTCTGTTTATCTCACTGGGGAGCTGTGGGTGCCACATCAGTTCACTCTGACAACACCCAAAGGACAAACTCCACTCGATGAAAACCTTTCATAGTTCCTTTTGTTGTAGAGAGTCTCTTCAGCTGCACGCTGGGAGGCAAAACCTATTTCCTGTCAGGTTTCCTTCCTTGGTGTTGCTGTTCTGGTAACCGAATGCAGCAAGAAGTGAAGCAGGAGACTCAAATCTCTGTGGTGGTTTGAGCCCACCCAGCCAGCATCTTGCTCACTCTTCCTCTCTGGTGGGATGATGATGATGAGAACATACACCAAAAGGCTTGAGGGTCGTGACAGAGGACAGGGAGGTTACAGTCACAGGCAGAAGACACTTGACTGAGGAAAACAAAATCAGCTTCATTTAAACGACCAAACCACCTCCATTCTATCAGCTGAATCAGAGCAGGACAGTGGTAAATAAAACCAAAGCTGAAATACAGCCTCTCCTCACCCTTCCCCGCTTCCTGAGCCCAGCTCTGCCCCCAGTTCTCTACCTCCTCCTTCCCAGTAGCTAAGGGGGCAGGGAATGTGGGTTGTGGTTGGTCCATCCTATGTTGTTTCTCCTGCTGCTTCTTCCTCAGGGAGAAAGCTCCTCACAGTCCTCTCTGCTGTATGGCATCTCTCCCATGGGGAATGTTCCTCCTACCAGCATGGATGTCTTCTGTGGGCTGCAGCCCTCCCAGCATGGGCTTTGCTGAGAGCCATGGCCTGCTTTGGCACAGTGCTGCATGCACATAGGCTGCAGATGGGGTTCAGCTCCAGTGCTAACCTCGGTGGGCTGCAGGTGCTGAGGCTGCTGCCTCATGGCAGGCTGGAGGCTCCAGAGTGCCTCCCCTCCTCCCTCACTGCCCCTGCTGTCCACATGGGTGTCTCTCTCAGGTCCTGCTCCTCTCCCAAACAAAAGAACTCACCCAATGGGTTTTCCCCTCTCAAATACATCATCACAGTGACACTGGTTAGCCTGGCCTTAGACAGAGATGGATCCAGCTTGGACCTAGGGGAGCTTCTCCACGTTTCTCACGGGAGCCCACACCATAGCCTCCTCTCCCTCTGTCGAAACTCCACCAGTTACAAACCCCACACAATCTCATTTACTGTGACTTCATTAATGTCAGACCCTCAGGGAGGTGCATTCCAAACAAATCAAGGGAAAGGTGCTTAATGAAAATGAGCACATTAACAAAACCTCGGGCACTGGTGCAGCATCAGAGCACCCTCAGGATCAGGACATGTGCTGCAGAGGCTTTTGGAGCAGAGTCTGCCTCGCTCTGCATCAGCTTCCTGCAGCAGAGAAAGCAGCACAAGGGGCCCAGAGCACCCTGATGCCTTCCTCTGAGAAGGTCACTGCGGTTCTCTGGAGGCTTCTCACACGGCTACAGCAACACCTCCTTGTGTCTAGGGAGATGGGTGTAAAGTCAAGACCTGAGTTTTGTTCCCCTTCATTTTCTGTTGGGTAGAAGGAAGCAGGAGCTTCCAAAGCTGCAGAAGTAGGAGTTGCTGGCAGGATTTGCCATCAAAGCTGTGAACTGAAGATTTTCCTGTGTCTCCAAACTTGTTCTTCTGCCTGCTGCTGTGCAGAAGCCTAGCTCAGGGATTAAGCATCACTGTACGTCCTTCTTATGTCTTCATATTAGTGCATAAATAAGATTAAAGCTGCTGGTAGCCCCTTCCTAGCTCTCTGCACAGAGCTTTTTATAGGGTCTGAAGGCAGGAAGTGGGAGTGGGCTGAACACTACATCTGGGGGCAGGTCAGAGCAGCCCCAGGGAGGAGTCAAGTTGACCTGGGAGTCAAGTTCCAACCACCTGTCAGGAGAGTTTCACCCTTTACAGTAGCCAGAAGCCTGGGATATTGTGCACAGGGGCCAGAGGGGCTTGGGCAAGTACAAATCTGATGAGAAAGTGCTAACGTGGATGGTCCTTGTCTGCTGTGGCCTCTGGGATCACAGGCACAGGGCAATCCATGCCAGGTTTTGCTAGAGGCAGATGGGATCCATCCTTGCAGCTGGATTATTTAGTATTTACCTTAATCTTTTATAAAATGTCTAGATCTCAGTCTGCTCCTTTGGATTATTCATTCTCCAGTCTCCCTCCTGCTGACTAGGGGGATACTTAAGATGCATTTGACTGGTTTCCCCCGCCCCCCGTCCCAAGAATCTGAGGTTTTTGAAAACTGGTGCCAGCATTTCAGAGCTCTGTGTGGGCCTCTGCTGAAGCTGAGCAGCACACAGCCCCGTGAGGGAAGGGCCATCATGGCACTCAAAAAGCTCCTCTATGAAAAGCTGTTCCTAAAGGCAGCCTGTGGCGAGAGGGCAGTGTGAGTCCCCAGCCTTTCTTTCCCCATGCTCATGGGCAAGGGAGGTGATTCTCCCCCTTTAATCTGCTCTGCTCAGACCCCATCTGGAGTACTGTGTGCAGTTCTGGAGCCCCCAACACAAGAAGGACATGGAAGTGTTGGAAAGAGTCCAGAGGAGGGTCACGAAGATGCTCAGAGGGCTGCAGCAACTGTGCTATG
Source organism: Psilopogon haemacephalus (assembly GCA_013396835.1). Lineage (NCBI taxonomy): Eukaryota > Metazoa > Chordata > Aves > Piciformes > Megalaimidae > Psilopogon > Psilopogon haemacephalus. The sequence goes on from VWZI01001209.1 coordinate 50,500, forward strand.
AGGACAGGCTGAGAGGGTTGGGGCTTTTCATCCTGGAGAAGAGAAGGCTTCCAGGAGACCTTATAGTAGCCTTCCAGTATCTGAAGGGGCCTACAGGAGGGCTGGGGAGGGACTGTTCACAAGGTCTTGTAATGACAGGACGAGGGGGAATGGGTTCAAACTGGCAGAGGGGAGATTTAAACGGGATGTTAGGAGGAAGTTCTTGACAGTGAGGGTGGTGAGACACTGGCACAGGTTGCCCAGGGAGGTTGTGGCCAGGGAGAGTTAGAAGCAGGAATTGATGGGTTGGGTTACACAGATCCAGCTGGAAGGCAAGGAGAGATCAGCAGCCAGAGCTCAGACCAGAGTGACTCTCTCTTGTCTATGTTTATGTCTTTGCTTTAGTACAACTCAGCAAACCAAAGAGCAGAGTAGGCATCAGCAGTGTTTGCTTTCCACAGCCTATAAACTAATTTCTCTTATCAAAATATTCCAATTAACCTCAAATCAGCAGATAACCAGATTGGAAAAGACCTCTAAGAACATCAAGTCCAACCTATCAACCTGTGTGAAGCAAGCACTGACATCAGCCCAGGGCACAAAGCAAAGCCAGCTGAGGAACCTGCCTCCAGCTGTGACCAAGAGCAGGTGTGAAGGAGCATCCAGGGATGTACTCTAGTGCATCTGCCAGCTGGAAGTTGTATCTTCTGTAGCCTTTTAGAGGATTTTTGTCCTAGATGGGGGAATTTTCATGGCATCCTTTTATTTTTTCTTGATGTTCACTATATGCTGTGTCAAAGAATCCTGTGGCAAAGCTCCACTTTACGTAGAAAATACTTCCCTTGGTTTTGAAGCTGCATCATTGGCACCTTCTAGGTCTTGTCTGGGGAGCAGAACTGAACAGCACCTTCCCCTAACCATCCCCAGGCCCCTCTCTTGGCTCTTCCCAGGTGTCTGCTTTGGAGGCTGAAGGGCCTGGCCTGCTTAGTCATCCCTTGCTGGGAAGCTCTGATGACATTTGCCTCCCTTCATTTCCTTGAAGCTGCACCAGCTCAAGAACATTGCTTTTTTGAACAACACAGGGCAGAGACAGGGACAGGGACTGGACTAGGAGCAGAGTCAGGGGCAGGGGCTGGAGCAGGGATAGAGAAGGGAGAGGGGCAGGAGCAGGGTCAAGGGCAGAGGCAGGTGGATATTTTTGCAGGTTCATCACTGGTTTTACCCTGGTATGGTGCCTCTTTCTGGTTTGCTTTAGCCTCTTTCTGAGTGACTTCCTGCATCCTGTTTGTAACTGTAACCTCCCCAGCATTTGCCTACGATTCCAGTCTCACCTTGGCTGCTCCACTTAAAGTGGGCACTGGTGTTCATCCGGGGGATGGAAGGGAGGGTTCACACCTTCATGACCATGCAGCCTGCTGGCTGAGAGCTCGGGAGGTGCTATAGTCTGTTGATACAAGGGAAAGAGAATGGAACAATTGGATCCTTTTGGTGGCCTGTGGTGTATGAAGTTTCAGAAGTGCTTTGGATGTCTTCAGTATTTCCCTGTGGGCTGAGTGCTGCCCTAGGTGATGTTTAAGAATCATAGAATCAGTCAGGGTTGGAAGGGACCACAGGGATCATCTAGTTCCAAACCCCTGCCGTGCCCAGGGACACCCTACCCTAGATCAGGCTGCCCACAGCCTCTGCCAGCCTGGCTGCAAATACCTCCAGGGATGTGGCCCCAACCACCTCCCTGGGTAACCCATTCCAGGCTCTCACCACTCTGATGCTGAACAACTTCCTCCTCACATCCAATCTGAATCTCCCCACCTCCAGCTTTGCTCCATTCCCCCATGTCCTGTCACTGTCTGATAGCCTAAAAAGTCCTTCCCCAACTTTTCTGTCCCAGTCTGCTTGGGTCTGGGGCAAAGATTATTTTCCCTCTTCAGCATCTCATTCCATTTTGATTGTCTTGATCAATGCTGATGTGTCAGTGCTTTGCTGCCTGCCATTATTTCCCTTGTACAGTCCCTCTAACAAGCTAGTAGGAGAAATATTAACCAATATCAGCTTCAGGCTCTTTTTTGGAGCTGCTACTGAGCTTGTGCTCGTGTACCTGTCACACACTGCCCTTTGTTAAATGAGCAAATTGATGATGCTGCAGAGCAATTATATTTGAGCACACCGCTCAAAGACTCTTAACAAATCCATTGCGTGGAGTGAAAAGGGCAAAAGGTTAAAATAAACATGGCTTAATAAAATGAATCATTGCAGTAATCCATTTGGAGCTGCAGAAGGGGAAGTGGAGCACTGTGGACAAGGCTGGTGAGCATTCCCCGTGAAGTGAATCCTGTATTTGTGGAGATGGATGCTGGGCAGCTTCTTGGCTGGTGCAAGCAGATGGATTTGGTTACAACTCCATCTGTCAAATTAGCTGAGGATCCAACCATGTACCTTTGATTGATCTTTAAGCATGAGATCACTTCTGCCTGCTGCCTAGCCTGGATAATCAGGGATTTACATCATGGCTTTTGCTGTCCCTAGATGCTTGTGCAGTTGTTCAGTTTCACCAGACTTCTGCTCTCTTACAGCAGAGCTTAGGAGGCTTTTTAATTTTTTACCCCCCTGAAAACGAATGTGAAACTCCTCCCACACTTATGGCTAGAGGCAAGCCTGGTTTCTGCCAAGAGAGGCTGGGGGTGAGCTGGCACAAGCAGCTCAGAGCAGGGCCCCTGGCTGGGGTCTGTCATTGCTGGAGGCAATATGCATGCACACTTGGAGCAGTGGTGTCCCTCAGCCTGGCCATGCCCTGAGCTGGACCTGCCCAGCAGCTCTGGGACAAGCATACACTGCTGTGGTCCTGCTGTGTGCTGTGGCTCAGAACCCCAAACCCTCTGCTGTGTGGCTTCCAGCAGCACAGAGAGACACTGAGGTGCTTGTGTGGTGAACAGGGTAGGCAGGAGGGCTGCTGCCGAGATCAGCCTTGGCACCCACTAGGGAGTGCAGTGAGGTAGGATGCACTGCCTGGGGTCACTTTCTCTGCCCCCAGAATAGGACAAACCCCACAACTGCAGCTACCAACAAGGAAGGCTTCCCAGTGGGGCTCCAAATTTTGTCCTTGGTTTTTTGTTTGTTTGGTTTTTTTTTTTTT
>VWZI01001209.1:59699-82114 GCA_013396835.1 Psilopogon haemacephalus
TCCCTCAGGCTCTCCTCATAAGAGAGCTGTTCCATTCCCAGCTCCCTCAGGCTCTCCTCATAAGAGAGCTGTTCCATTCCCAGCTCCCTCAGGCTCTCCTCATAAGAGAGCTGTTCCATTCCCTTCAGCATCTTTGTGGCTCTGTGCTGGACTCTCTCAAGCAGTCCCTCTTGAACTGGAGGGCCCAGAACTGGACACAGAACTCCAGATATGGCCTTACCAGGGCAGAGTAGAGGGGCAGGAGAAGGTACTAACTACAGTCCTTCTAATCCACCACAGAATGGCACTGGCCCTCCTGGCCACCAGAGCACACTGCTGGCTCATGGTCAACCTCCCATCTGCTAGGACCCCCAAATCATTTTCCCCTTCACTGCCTTCCAACATCTACTGATCTCAGGGGTTCTTCTTTCCCAGGTGCAAGACTCTACACTTTCGTGGGGTTCTCTTCATTTTTGGGGTGTCCCTGAAATATCCTTTTTCTGGAGTGGCTGCAATGGACTGGATATAAGTGGGGCTAAAGCTGGGGGATGTGCGAGACTGAACAGGGGAAGGGTGTTTGGATAAACTTCTGCTTTTGCCTTTTTTTTTTCTGTTGCGGCAGTGGAGCTCTGGATTAACCCTGAGGGATTAATTTTCCAGAAAAGTTAAGCTTATAAAAAAAATGATCCATACTTTGCTGAAGTGCTGTGGCCCTGTTTCACAGCTCAAACACTCCACCCCAGGTTTCTGGAGGTGTTCAAGTGTGTAGCTTCGATGTAGTAAGTGTTAGATGCTTAAATAGGAATAAGAGAGCTAAGGCAAAATTCTCACCTTTGGCTAGAGAAGGAAGGATTTAGAAAGACAAATAGTCAAACCTGTCTCTTCCCATCTCTGTGGAATGGAATGGAGTGGAATGGAATAGAAGGGAATGGAATGGAGTGGAGTGGAATGGAATAGAAGGGAATGGAATGGAGTGGAGTGGAATGGAATAGAAGGGAATGGAATGGAATAGAAGGGAATGGAATGGAATAGAAGGGAATGGAATGGAATAGAAGGGAATGGAATAGAATAGAATAGAATAGAATAGAATAGAATAGAATAGAATAGAATAGAATAGAATAGAATAGAATAGAATAGAATAGAATAGAATAGAATGGAATAAGAACAGAATAGAATGGAATGGAATAAGAATAGAATGGAATGGAAGAATAGAATAGAATGGAATGGAATGGAATGGAATGGAATGGAATGGAATGGAATGGAATGGAATAGAATAGAATAGAATGGAATAGAATGTAATAGAAAGAATAAGCCAGGTTGGAAGAGACCTCCAAGATCATCCAGTCCAACCTAGCACCCAGCCCTAGCCAATGGCACTAAGTGCTCCATCTCTTGAGCTGTTATCCTGCTCATTTAATCTCTGATATGGAGGCTTCAAGGCCAGACTAGCCAGGGGTATGAGACACTGTCACACTGACTTACAAGAGCCCAAAGAGCTAAAACCAGAACAAAACAAAAACCCAAAACAAAACAAAACAGAACCAAAAATCCCAACCAACCAAACAAGCCAAAATGCAAAAAGAAAAAAAAAACAAATCAGCAAATCTTCCTGGTGTTTAAAAAGGAGCCCTCAAGCTTCATCCTGGAGCAGCTTGGAAAGAGCAGGGAATGAATGTCCTTTTTTTGTTTATTTCATGCTGAGTTTCCATCATCTCAAACTGCAGGAAGCATTCCGTGTTCATGTTGACTTCAGGAGAGTTTGGGAGCTGCTCACTTCTCTGTCCTGGGGTACACTTCTTATTGGGTTATCAGGTTATGTAAGGACTGGAAGCCTGACAAACAGTTGGAGCATCGGTAGCTCTGTGACTGGTATTTTACCAAGTGATCCTGCTACTTGCAGATCTCAGAGTAACAAACTTCTTCGGGTTAGGCAGGAGCACCTGCCTGAGTCAGAGGCATCTGAAGAAGAACATTTTCCTGCTATGCCGGGTGAAAACCTGGTCTTGGAGGCAGGTGGAAGGGTAAGTAGAATCATAGAATCAGTCAGGGTTGAAAGGGACCACAAGGATCATCTAGTTCCAAACGCCCCCTGCCATGCCCAGGGACACTCTACCCTAGATCAAGCTGCCCACAGCCTCTGCCAGCCTGACCTTAAACACCTCCAGGGATGTGGCTCCAACCACCTCCCTGGGCAACCCATTCCAGGCTCTCACCACTCTCATGCTCAACAACTTCCTCCTCACATCCAATTTGAATCTCCCCACCTCCAGCTTTGCTCCATTCCCCCTAGTCCTGTCACTCCCTGATAGCCTAAAAAGTCCCTCCCCAGCTTTTCTGTAGCCCCCCTTCAGATACTGGAAGGCCACAATAAGGTCACCTGGGAGCCTCCTCTTCTCCAGACTAAACAACCCCAATTCTTTCAGTCTGTCCTCATAGCAGAGGTGCTGCAGCCCTCTGAGCATCCTTGTGGCCCTAAATCACTGATTTCTTTCCTTTTTTCTTTTTGTTGTTAATGAAAACTCCCCAGATGAAACTTGGAAATGCATGTCCTGGTCCTCAGCTGAATGATCTCTGCTCCAGTTGTGCCCTATCACTTGTGTCTGGCCCATGCTGAGCCCACATCTGAGAGCATTGCACACTGTGTGCTCTGCTAGAGAGAGAAGAGAAGCTGCATCCAAGCACTTCTCCTCTAATATTCAGTCTGTTGACAGGAGAGTGGACTTTGGAGCTCCTGCTATTAAAAGGCAACCATCCAGGGCCCAGAGAAAGTGCCCAGTATCCAAGCTTCCACCACAAGCATATCTGGCACAGAGAGAGGGATCCAGAGGGACCCCTGCTACCTGAATGTCCCCAGCAGCAGGCTCCTGTGGGGTTGCCCTGGGTTCTTGCTCTTCCATGGGGCATACAGAAAAGCCAGAGCCATCCCTAAGGAGAACAGAGTAGGTGGATCAGAGGAGATGGTGACAGGGCACTTTTATTTATAGTTGAACTGAAGCAGCGAGAAGGAAGCTGTCTGCTGTGTGAAAGGGGAGTGAGATTTCACTCCCCCTCCTCAGTGCCTTCCTGCAGAGCAGTTGTAGCTGGGGTTTGGTTCTGCAGAGCTTACCTGTTTCCCGTTGCCTTAGGAGGCAGAGATGTGATTCTTCCAGGGAAAGCAGAGAGCCAAGCCCCACGCCTTGCTTTGGAGGTGCAGTGTGCTCCTTCAGCCTGCTGCTTGTACCACTTTGTTCTTTTCCTTTTTTTTTTTTTTTTTTTCCTTCTGCTCTTTCTCACCTCGCCTGCCAATTGTGTTTTATTGCAGCAATTTGGAAATAGACTCCTTAATCTTTCACATTGTTAAGAGAACGAAGGCAACTTCACTTCCCACTTCATGGAGAGGGAGGGGGAAATGATTACTGCACTACAATGTGATACCTGCTGAATAGCGACCCGATCAAACCCCTGTCAACCAGCACTTCTCCTCTTAAGCTTGAGGGGGCTGGAGGGACCGAGGCTTTCTTAGCCGCTTTGTTCCTTTCTGATAAGATTGCTAATACCTAAAACTGCCACCATTAAAGTGATCAGTGTAAAAGCCTGGCTGGTGATTGCTGTTGGTGTGCTGAACTGGTATCCAGAGCAGCCAGCGCTTCCCCGGGTGCGGAGGAAACCTGCAGCTGCCACTCTGCTGCTCTGCAGAGCTCCTGGAGAAAAGTGGTGTGAGATTTAAATAATTTGATCCACTGTAATTCAGACATATCAGTTGCTGGAGCAATGCCACAGATGGTTGTAAGGGAAGGTAGTGATTTTTTGGTAAGGTACCAGAAGGAAAAAAATGCCCTCATTTATTTCTTCTCTCCACCTCCACTTAATCTACTGCCAGTTGAGAGTTTTGACCTGGGACTGTAACTCGGCTCCCAGAGAACTGCCTCTGGTAGTAGAGGAAAGAAATTAATCTAAAGCAACTAATAATGGCAAATAAAATGTGTTTAGGAAGAAACTTCATCCCACATAGCTGGAAGTAGCTGGAAGGGCATCTTGATGCTCTTGAGGTTCTTACTCTCTCTGGGAGGCAGTCTAATGCCTGCCTTCATCCTCAGTAATGTCCTTTGTTTCCTCAGGGATCCTCTGGAAGAGGCAAGCACCTCCACAGCATGTTTTCAGATTCAGCAGCAGCATTGCAGCAAGGCTGCCTCTTAAGGCAGAGGTGAGGTGCATGACTTTGTGGGACAAGGACAGAAGCAAGAGCCAGGATCTGTGAGCAGTCTGGGGTGAGTTGGTTACATGACAGTGGGGTTGAGCAGCTGCAGTGCTGAAGGTTTGGAGTGGTTGCATTTCTCTTGGCTTCTGTGTGCCCTTGCCCTTTTCTCAGTTTTCTGTAGCACTTCATCCAGGTTTGGATGAAGGGAGATCATGATGGGATGGGCCAAGGCCCCTGGGGGACAAACAAGCTGGTGAAGAAATTAGAAGAGGCAGCCAAGGGAATTGGACTTGCTTGGAGGGGACCCCATCTCCACTTCCTGGCACCAGACTCTTGCTGAAGTGTGCAGCAGAACAGCAGACAAGGAACATAAATTGAAGCAAAGGACCAGAGTTAAGAAAAACTTTTTCATTTAAAGAATTATTAATCACAGAAACAGAAGCCCACAGCACTCCAAAGACATCAATGACACTGAAAGTCTTCAGCTCCCAGCCAGATAAAGCACTCAGCACCATGGTCTGAAGTCAGCATTCACCCTGCTCTGACAGCTGCAGGACTGCAGATCTCTCAAGGCTCCTTGCAAGCTGAAAGAGTTGCTGGTTCTACAAAGGTTTATACTTGAGCTTAGCTCTGCTTTGCATCCCTCATGTTTAATTAGGGCTGGGTCAGAGTTAGAGTAGCAGGGAATGGAAAACTACAGATGCTGCTTCTTGCTGGATCTTCTAGGACCTGGGCTGTCAGGGACAGGCTGGTTTTAGAGGCTAATGATATGGTGTCTGTCAGAATAAGACAACTTAGGCTACTTTACTTCAAAAACCTTATGTAGAAGAGTGCCTAGCTGAGGGTCCTACACCAGAATCATCATCTCTGTGTTGCCAATGGGTGGCTCCAAGTGGCAGGATGGGAATGTCACTGCTGACCGTGCAAGCAAAGTTACCTTGGTTTTACAATACCAACACAAAGGAAAACCTGCATAGGACATTCAGAATCGAGGTAACACACTGTGGGGGGAGCAGGGACAGTCCAGCAAGTTGCCTTGGTAGATGTATCTGAATTTCTCAATAGGAGTAAAGGAACTGGGAGAGAAGAGCTCCTCCTGGCCTTAGAGCCGTTTTGCTGGGAGGCTTGGATTATCCCCAGAGCCACACTGCCAGCCTCAGGAACTGCAACCTGCAGAAAACAGCTGCACTTTGGGATTTCATCATTTATTTCTTATCTTCTTCCCATGAAAGCAGAGGAGCAGACATACAAGAGTCATCTTCAAAGAGCAGGCCAACTGGGAAGTAAGTTTCCCTTCTCATTGATTTAAACAAGAAGCAGAGGGTCCAGACAGGGCTCAGGTCTCTTCCATTGCATGCTGTACCTCCTGGCTGTTATATCTGGAAAGTTTGATGTGGAAGAGATTTTGTAACCATGAGAAATGGAGTTGGATAGGAGCAGACCTATGAGAGTCATCTTCAAAGAGCAGGCCAACTGGGGAGTAAGTTTCCCTTCTCACTGATTTAAACAAGAAGCAGAGGGTCCAGATAGGGCTCAGATCTCTTCCACTGCATGCTGTACCTCCTGGCTGTTATATCTGGAAAGTTTGATTCTAAAGCAGCAGATGTGGAAGAGATTTTATAACCATGAAAGATGGAGGTGGATAATCAGAAGAGAAATTTGTTTGTGGTACCTGCATACTGCTGGAAAATTCTCAGCCTTTGGGCTGAATGCCATGTCTGTGCAGAGCAGGGTGCTCTGGGATCCAGCCCCCAGGGAATTCTCCACTAAAAGCTCTCTAGAGCAATCTCCTCTGGAGCCTCCTTTAAATGCCATTCCTTTTCATTTTCCAGGTGAATGCAGCAGACAAGCTGTGGAGCTGTGTTAGTGTGTGCAGAGGGAATGCAGTGCTCTTCCCTCTCAAGAGCAAGAAATCATAGAATCATAGAATCATAGAATGGTCTAGGTTGGAAGAAACCTCAAAGATCATCCAGTTCCAACCCCCTGCCACAGGCAGGGACACCTCCCACTAGATCAGGTCACTCAAGACCTGATCCAGCCTGGCCTTGAACACCTCCAAGGAGGGAGCAGACACAACCTCCCTGGGCAACCTGTGCCAGTGCCTCACCACCCTCACTGTGAAGAATTTCTTCCTAACATCCTGTTCAAATCTCCCCTCCACCAATTTGAACCCATTCCCCCTCGTCCTGTCATTACAAGACCTTGTGAAGTTCTAAAATCTCCTGTTGTTTTTGCACCTTCCAGCCGTGTGGCTCTGCCTTCCCTATGACTCTGCAGGAACGCTGCTGGATGCAGGAAGCTGCCACAGAACTCACTTTTACATCCTTCTCCTCTGGTTCACTGTTAAAAGCAAGAGAGCTCTTCCAGGGAAAATGCTCCTTTTATGTTCTGCTTGGATTTACAGCAAAACAGGAAATTGTCTCCTAGGTCTCTCCAGTTTATTGTTTCTTACAGGGACAGAACAGCGTCTTGCAGACCATTCATGGCAGAGTGACAGAGAATTCATTTTTATCACAGAATCACAGCTTGTTAGGGGCTGGAAAGGACCTGGGAAGATCATCCAATGCCCCGGCCAGAGCAGGGTCACCTAGGAACACATCCAGGTGGGTTTGGAATGTCTCCAGAGAAGGAGACTCCACAACCTCTCTGAGCAGTCTGCTCCAAGGCTCTGGCACCCTCACAGGGAAAACATTTTCCCTTCTGTTCCCATGGCACCTTCTCTGCTTCAGCTTGCCCCCAGTGCCCTTCATCCTGTCCTTGGACATCCCTGGCTGCATCCTCCTGGCACTGCCCTGCACATCTTTATCAGCAGCAATGAGGGCAGCCCTCAGGCTCCTCTGCTCCAAGCCCCAGATCTCTCAGCCTGGCCTCACAGGAGATGTTCCACTGCCTGTAGCAGCTTGGTGGCTCTGTGCTGGGCTCTCTCAAGCAGTTCCCTGAGGTCCTTCTTGAGCTGAGGAGCCCAGAGCTGAACACAATATTCCAGATGTGGCCTTATCAGGACAGAGTAGAGGGGCAGGAGAACCTCTCTTGACCTACTCACCACAGCCCTTCTAATCCACCCCAGGATGCCACTGGCCCTCTTCACCACAAGGACATGTCGCTGGCTCATGGGGATCCTTCTGCCCACTACCACCCCCAGGTACCTCTCCTTCACACTGCTGTCAGCTCAGGAGAGCTCAGTCCCCAACCTGCACTGGTCCACAGAGTTGTTCTTTCCCAGATGCAAGACTCTACCCTTGGCCTTGCTGTGTGTTGTGCTATTTAAAAAGCCTCTCAAGAACAAGCTGCCACCACAGTTACGCTCTCAGTCTGGAGGTGAGGTTTGTGTCTGCTGCTGCTGTGTGAATGTGCACTCACAGCCATCTGCGTGTACCTGGCTTTGCAGAAATGTCACAGGTTTAGTATTTTAAGCATATAGGAGTGAAAATGATATACAAATCAAATTTACAGTGCTTGGATTTGAACCTCTCAGTCTAGAGAGGCTGCCGAGGATTCTGCTGTTGTTGTTACAGGAACAATGTGATTTCTAGCCCAGGCTGGCAGTCTGGCACAGCAAGCAAAAGCTCTCTGTTTCTGCCAGGAAGGAGAACCCTAAGGTTTGCCATTTGGACTCTCCTGCTGCACTGAATTTTATGCCAGGTATCAAATGCAGAGGTTGAAACTACTGCAGAAAGTCCTAGGGACAGCACTACTGCTAGACACAAGGAGCAGCTGCGGGCTGGAGGCAGCCTGGTTCTGTCAGAATGTTTGTCAGCTCTGCCTCCTGCCTGCCCTCAGCACTCAACCATCAGCAGACAGCGCTGGAGCCACAGCATCCTGCAGGTGAGAGGCTCCACCAGGCAACAGAACATCAATATTCCAGAGTGCATTTGCAGCCATTGATCCAGCTCAGACATGCAGACCTGCGAGTGGCAGCCATGGGTGACAAACGCACCTGTACAGGGTAAGGAGACGTTCTTGAGTTTGCTTGAGTACCATTAGCTCCTCCTAGACACTGTTGTAGCTGTGATGACCTACAAAGGCAGACCTCTGAGTGGTGAGCTGTGCTAGCTGGGGCCCCTTTGTTCTCAGCTGTGCGTGGGTGTTGCCCTCCCCAGTGCCGTCAGCTCTGACCCACCAGCACTGAGGAGCTGAGGGCTTTGGTGGCAGCTCTGCACACACCACAGCTGCTAAGCACTGTGCATGCTGAGGCTTAACCCTGTTAAGGCTGAAAGAAGTCTTTCAGAGAAAGAAATGACAACAATAAGATGAAATATTGGCCTCATTGATGAATTACTAAAGAGTTCTTTCATTGCTTTGGCAATACAAGTAGAGATGCTCAGGAAATCCTCTGTGGACTTTCTCCTTTTTGCCTTCACATATTTTTTTTTCATTTGGCCATGGGTACCCTTTCTATGTTTAGGTTATGTTTTGCATTCTTTACTCCACAGATCCCCATCTTTAGTTTTTCCTGAACTGGAAGGCTAAGTTAAAAGCGTGAGACCTCATTAACCTGTGTGGGGTCTAGAATTCTGGTGGAGTCATTTTGATTTTGTAGGAAATTATGTTTGCAGCTTTAACTTTCTAAGCTCAATGGCAGCAACAAGTGAAATACTTCTCCCAACTCTTTTTAGAGTTTACTCCTTCAAGGATAAGCACATTAGGGGATAAGGATCTCACCCTGTTATCACAATCTAGCCCAAGATGAAGCCACTCTGCCAGTCAGTAGTTCCTTCCCTTCCAGTTTCTGCAGGGCCAACACCTGGGGAGCTAACACATGGTAGCAGGAGGCACCACCTCTTTTGCTGGCTAAAGAGCACACAGGGATTTAGTCTAGGTCCAGCAGCTAACAAGAATTTCCTTCCAGCTGTGTTGATCATGTAACAGTCTGTGGTAGGAGTGGTGGTGGAGTTATGTTGGGACACTGTGGTGATCTAACTCCTACACGGATCACAGCACACGGGAGGCATTTCTGGCAGAACACAACCCACAGCACAGTGCAACTTAGTAAAGAGATGCAGAAATAGCAAACTGGGCTTTGGATTCTCTGAGTGTTGTGATCTCACAGCAGCAATTCTATGCAGTACTCTTTTGGATGTAGTTTTTCTATTCTGTGCTAATTTGAGGTCAGATTTCTGGATCCCAGCCAGAGGCATTGTTTTTAGAAGTATTTTCCCAGGTTGTTCCTTGTTACATTCTTGGTTGTGCTCAGGTGGCCAAGAAAGCCAATGGCATCCTGGCGTGTGTTAGGGTGGGTAGCAGGGACAGGGAAAGGATCATCCCCTGTGCTCAGCACTGCTGAGGCCACACCTCCAGTGTTGTGTTCAGCTCTGGGCCACTCACCTCAGGAAGGATGTTGAGAGGCTGGAGAGTGTCCAGAGAAGGGCAATGAGGCTGGAGAAGGTCCTGGAGCACCTGGGCTATGAGGAGGGGCTGAGGCAGCTGGAGGTGTTCATGCTGGAGAAGAGGAGGCTGAGGAGAGACCTCATTGCTCTCTACAGCTCCCTGAAGGGAGGTTGGAGCGAGGAGGGAGCAGCCTCTGCTCCTGGGTGGCAAGTGACAGGACCAGGGGAAATGATTCCAAGCTGCCCCAGAGGAGGTTCAGACTGGAAGCTAGGAAATATTTCTGCACTGGAAGGGTTCTCAAATGGAATGGTGTGCCCAGGGCAGTGCTGGAGTCACCATCCCTGGAGGTGTTTAAGCAGCCTGTGGAGCTGGTGCTCAGGGACATAGTTTAGGGTTGACCCTAAACTGGGTCAAGGGTTGGACTGGACAAGCTTGGAGATCTCTTCCAACCAGATATATTCTGTGATTCGGGAGAATGACGAATCCAAATGGTTAATCTGTAGGCAAGATATGAACACGTAGGATATATCCATGTGCTCCACTGCTGTAGTAGCTCAGTCTATAGGTGCCAAGTACTTGCTGACAGGAAGCTCTGGCTACCAGGAGAATTGTGCAGATCTCAGGACATCCAGCTGAGATGTGTCATCCACATGTCTGCAGAATGAAAGCAAGGTGAATGTGCTACCTCAAGTGTGCCTGGCTTTTAAATGGAAAGCTTAGCATGTTGAGAGGGCAGCCTGAAATGTGTCCAGTTCATGGTGGGTTTTTTAAGGACATATTCATTTACCACACAGCTGCAAACGCACTCTGCAAAGATGTGACACAGTCGTGTTGCTTTTTCACTTGCTGCTGGATATTAGATGCTAAAGTGAAGCAGACAGCCAAGAAATGATGCGTTCAGCTAACCAGAGAGCTGGCTGTGCTTAGAAAGCTCCCCTGCAAATCTCATCTATCATGGAGGGAAAGCAGTTTGTAATTAATTTAAACTGATACAAATAATCTCTGTTGCAGATCACAAATTGTACACCAGCATGTTTGCCTCCCTCTCTCACCTTTTTCTCCCACGGGTCAGTATTTACCAGGGCTAGCCTCATAATTAGGGGCTGACAAGTTGCCCTGTCTTGTCCATTAGGCTGCAATGGTTGTTAGTGGCCTTGGCTGGAATAGCTCTTGCACAGCTTCAAGCACACTGCTCATCTTTGCAGGTGCCTTCACAAAGCTCTGCTCTCTGGCCAAACCCTCACCTGCACAGTGGGAGCATTCTGCATTCTTTGGCCAGATCAACTCTCTGTTCTCTTGGAGAGAGTCCAGAGGAGGGCCACGAAGATGCTGAGAGGGCTGCAGCAGCTCTGCTATGAGGACAGACTGAGAAGAGTTGGGGCTCTGCAGCCTGGAGAAGAGAAGGCTTCCAGGAGACCTTAGAGTAACCTTCCAGTATCTGAAAGGGGCCTACAGGAGAGCTGGGGAGGGACTGTTCACAAGGTCTTGTAATGACAGTAATGGGCTTAAACTTGCAGAGGGGAGATTGAAACTGGATGTTAGGAGGAAGTTGTTTGCAGTGAGGGTGGTGAGACACTGGCACAGGTTGCCCAGGGAGGTTGTCGCTGCTCCCTTCCTGGAGGTGTTCAAGGCCAGGCTGGATGAGGCCTTGAGCAACCTGTTCTAGTAGGAGGTGTCCCTGCCTATGGCACAGGGGGGTTGGAACTGGATGAACTTTGAGGTCTCTTCCAACCTAAACCATTCTATGATTCTTCACATTCAGGGAAAGATTCTACTGGTTTGTGTACTCTGCTACTCAGCTCTGGCTGACACTGACCCCTATAGCACAGTGTGCTTGGCCTGAGCCTCAGCATAGGAAATGAAACAGCAAATCATGCCTAATTTCACATCTTCATTGCTCCTTTTCCCTCTCTGTGGCCAAGTGATGGGGATCCTCCAGTCCAAGAGGAGCAGTTTTCTGCATCTGCCTACAGGATAGCTGTGTTGTCCTAAACCAGCATGAAGCACTGGACTAACTGCATTAACACTCATTTCCAGCATTACCAATATTATCTGTATTTTCCCACCCCCCTCCCACCTTCCAGCTAATTGTGTCGTCTTGACAAAAGCAGCACCAGTTCCTAACCATCTCGGAGCCCTGGCAGATGCCTGGTACAAGTTAGCCAATCCTTGTGCCCCACTGGGGTAATAGAATGGTCAGAGTGCCTTTTGTGGGGAAACAGTGCAGGAAATGAGTTCAGGATTCATTTTATTAGTGGGTTTTCTTAACTTGCTTTTTTTGTGCATTACCCAGTTCTGTTCGTTCTTGTCTCTCTCTCGTGTGCTGTGATCCTCCCAATGTTTAGCTTGGAAGCATCTGAGATCCTGTAGGTGTGCCTGGCAGGGGACCGCAGTCAGGAAGACCACACCAGGCAAATGTCTTCTAACACTGCTTCCCTTGAATCTCAAGAACAATTCCCTGCAGGCTATGGGCAGGTTCTTCCAGAGACCATTTTTAGCTTTTACTCTCTCGCTCGTGCCTGTGGTGTCACTTTGCAGACCTGCTTTTGGTGCTGTTCTATTCCCATTTGACTTTTGGGGTAGCAGGGATCAGATTCATCACCTGTGACAGGAACATGAAAGAAAGTGTCTGACTATACACAGAGGATCTTGTAGTGAATAACTTGCTTGGTTGGTTCTCCTGGCTGTGCCTCTGCACATTTACTTGAGACTGGAGCTGTTGCAGGAAGGTAGCCAAAAGCACAGCAATTCACAGTGAGCTGAACTTCAGTCATGAGATCATAGAATTATAGATCATAGAATCAGTCAGGGTTGGAATCATCACAGGGATCATCTAGTTCAAACCCCCCTGCCGTGGTCAGGGACACTCTACCCTACATCAGCCTCCCCACAGCCTCATCCAGCCTGGCTGCAAATATCTCCAGGGATGTGACCCCAAACACCTCCCTGGGCAACCCCTTCCAGGCTCTCACCACTCTCATGCTCAACAACTTCCTCCTCACATCCAATCTGAATCTCCCCACCTCCAAGTTTGCTCCCCCATGTCTTGTCACTACCTGATAGCCTAAAAAGTCCCTCCCCAGCTTTTTTGTAGCCCCCTTCAGATACTGGAAGGCCACAATAAAGTCACTTGGGAGCCTCCTCTTCTCCAAACTGAACATCCCCAACTCTTTCAGTCTGTCCTCATAGCAGAGGTGCTGCAGCCCTCTGAGCATCCTTGTGGCCCTTCTCTGGATGCTCTCCAGAATGTCCACATCTCTCTTCTAATAGAGGCTCCAGAACTGGATGCAGTACTCCAGGTGGGGTCTCAGCAGGGTGGAGTAGAGGAGGAGAATTGAAGAATGAGATAGTTTCTGTAAACTGCACACCTGGCAGGCCTGGGTCAGAAAGACTGCTCCACTTCTTGTCTTTTTTTTTGGTTTTGGTTGGTTGGGGGGGGTTGTTTGTTTGTTTGTTTTGGGTTTGGGGTTTGGTTTTGTTTTTTTTTTTTTTTATTAGAGCTAAGCTATTTCTGGCTTGAATCAGGTGGACTTGAAGCCTTTTCTAATGTAACTCAGTGCACAGCAGCGCACATCAGTAACAGCACAAGCTTTCACTTCAGGTCAGGTGTTTCAGCTGTGGTTCCTCTGTTGCTGCGTTACAGGGCAGGGTCTGACACACGTTTATTCCAGAAACCTGCCTGTGCTTTACACAAAGTCCTAAGCCAGAGGCAGCAGATGCCCTGGGCTTTCTCTAGCCTCCAGCGAACGTGTGCCTTACCCTGGTGTCTCTCCTCGCAGCGGCTGTCAGGAATGTCTTTTCCTCGTTGCTCCACTCATTAAAAGTAAGCAGCGGAGGTTTAATGGAGGCTCAGGGTACAAAGACTGAGTGGATACAGTGAAGCAAAAGGTACTAATTACAGGAGGGAAGTCAGCGGGGTTTGAAGCGCTGCCAGAACACACAATGTGTTTTGGATGGCTCTGACTGCAGGGGTTAGTTTGCGGTGGGGAAATAGAATTAACCTAAATCACCTAATCGTTACTTTCCTTGTCTGTGAAATCGGATTGACAAGCCCTGGGGGAGGGCAGCGCTTCTCCTAAGGAGCCTTTGCAAAGGCGACCGCTGCTGTGCTGCTTCTTGCTGCTACAAATGCGGACTTTCGGGAGTACATTGTGTCTGTCCTCGACGCTTTTTTGTTTCCAAGAGAAAAACAAAACAAAACAAAACAAAACCCACAAAGCTAAACATAGCAAAAACAAGACACGGAAGTGTGCAGTTGAAGTTCAGGAACGCATTTCATGCCTCTGCTCAGAATCCATCTTAGTGGAAAATAGAATTGTAGAATGGTTTAGGTTGGAAGGGACCTCAAAGCTCATTCAGTTCCAACCCACCCTGTGCCATAGGCAGGGACACCTCCCACTAGAACAGGTCACTCAAGGTCTCATCCAACCTGGCCTTCAACACCTGCAGGGAGGGAGCAGCCACAACCTCCCTGGGCAACCTGTGCCAGTGTCTCACCACCCTCACTGCTAAGAACTTCCTCCTAACATCCACTTTCAACCTCCCCTCTGCCAGTTTAAACCCATTCCCCCTCGTTCTGTCATTACAAGACCTTGTCAATAGTCCCTCCCCAGCCTTCCTGTAGCCCCTTTCAGACACTGGAAGGCTACTCTAAGGTGTCCTGGAAGGCTTCTCTTCTCCAGGCTGCAGAGCCCCAACTTTTCTCAGCCTGTTCTCATAGCAGAGCTGCTGCAGCCCTCTCAGCATCTTCGTGGCCTCCTCTGGACTCTCTCCAGCAGTTCCATGTCCTTCTTGTGTTGGGGGCTCCAGAACTGCACACAGTACTCCAGGTGGGGTCTGAGGAGAGCAGAGTAAAGGAGCAGAATCCCCTCCCTTGCCCTGCTGCCCACAGCTGCTCTTGCTGCAGCCCAGCACACAGTTGCTGTCTGGGCTGCACTCACACTGCAGCCTCATCTTGAGCTTTTCATCACCCCAGACCCCCAGGTCCTTTTCCTCAGGGCTGCTCTCCGTGTGCATAGGTAGGATGCACAGGCTCAGACTTAGCTGCAATCAGAACCCAGGAGCTCACTGGCTTCAGTGATTTTCCACTAATGTGTAAAGGACTGAACTTTGCCTGTCTTCTTGGGGTTAATTCGAACATTGTCACTTGAGCCCTGCTTCTGTGTGTGACACTGTCAGCATTCTCTTTATGTGCTTTGCAACAGGTCATCTCCCTACTGCTGATAACATTATGAACCTGTGCAAATGCTGCCGGTGGCATCGGACTCAAATATCCTGTCAGCCTCCTGCCTTGTGTCCCATGAGTTCTCCAGGGTAAGCTCTTTGTCGGCTGAGGGAGCTGGGGTTGTGTAGCCTGGAGAAGAGGAGGCTCAGGGGTGACCTCATTGCTCTCTACAACTATCCAAAGGGAGGTTGTAGCCAGGTGGGATTGGTCTCTTCTCCCAGGCAACCAGCAACAGGACAAGGGGGGACAGGCTCAATTTGTGCCAGGGGAGGTATAGGCTGGATGTTAGGAGGAAGTTCTTCAGAGAGAATGATTGACATTGGAATGGGCTGCCCAGGGAGGTGGTGGAGTCACCATCCCTGGAGGTGTTCAAGCAAAGCCTGGATGGAGCATTTAGTGCCATTGGCTAGGGCTGGGTGCTAGGTTGGACTGGATGATCTTGAAGGTCTCTTCCAACCTGGCTTATTCTATTCTATTCTNATTCTATTCTATTCTATTCTATTCTATTCTATTCTATCCTGTCCTATCCTATTCTATTCTATTCTATCCTATTCTATTCTATCCTGTCCTATCCTATCCTGCCCCTGGGCTGGAACTGCCCTGAGGAAGAAACCTCCTGGTGAGCGGGCAGGGACTGCTGCAAGGCAAGCTCAGCTCTGCAGGCTGAGTACAAGGTGTCATTGAACACGGACATTTTGATTCTATCTTTTTTTTTTTTTTCCCGTTCTTTCTTGGTAGTCCAGAAGGAGGGAAGGGAGAAATTAATCCTCCTGCCTCACCCAGTGAATTCTGCTACTTTGTTGATAATGCCAGGAGGCAGAAATTGCTACTGTCTAAAACCAGCAGAGCTCTGATTTTCACAGCAGATCTGCTCCTCGAGAGCTCTCGGTCTTAAGCAGAGAGGAAAATTCTCCTACTCCCTCACATTTTTATTCCACCACACAATTCCTGCATTTAATGCCTCCCGGCATCTTTTCTTTGAAAGTGGCCTCTGCTTTTTGCAACTGTTTTCAGATCTTAGCTGTAAAAGAGGGGAGGGGAAAAAAAATAAGAAGGATGAAAAAAGAGTCCCATTTGCTAGGAAAAAACCTGTCTGAACACCAATGTCTTCATATCCCATATTTTGGAGTGTTCATATCAAGGACACTTAATGTGACTCCAGCTCCATTCCAAGCCGTGGGGATGCAGGCAGTTTTCTGCTCTGAAACATCCATCTCCCAAGGGATGGGGGTGAGGGAAACCCAGAATGTATCCTTTTCTTCCTCGGGTTGTCTCTGCCAGCTCCCCCATGCCTTGGTGCCCATAGAGGCTCCTATCTGTTCTCCAGGGATTGCAGCCCTCAGCTCTGTGGCTTGGTTGCTCGGCAGATAACAGCCATCAGCTCCCAACAGATGGAACCCACTGCTTGTGAGCCTTCGCTGTTTTCTTATCCCTCCTTCAGGCACCAGCTCACCCCCAGCTCTCAGACACTTTTTCGTGGGCAGTTCTCTGACTTCCTGCTGGCAGCCTGGGAATGCCACACACACACACACTCTTTACCTTTTTTCTTTTTCATCAGCTGCTTGCTTTCTGCTTCTCCTTTCTGCATCCCTCCCATCGTTTAGATGATGCATTTCGTGTCCCTTTATAGGTATTAATTCCAGTACTTTTAAAAACATCTCTGCCGGCTCCAAAGCTGCCATTCGAGCTTAAATGGGGATTGTGAAAGCTCAGCAAACAGGAGGCTGCTTTGCAGCACATTCAGAGGTCTGTAGCAGGGCCTGGGGCTGTCAGACCTGCAGTTGGGATGCAGCAAGCACCTTTGGGATGCAGCATGAACCTTTGGGGTGCAGCATGAACCTTTGTGATGCAAGGATCTGCCTCTTCTCAGCATGTGTTTTGTTTTCTTATCCCTGCTAGCACAATCAGTTTAAAGGGGGCATTAGAATTCCTACTTGCTTTCAGTTAGGATGCTAGGAAATCACGCTGGAGAGGAAGGCGATCTGATATGTGACAGATTACCACAACCCAGACCAAACAGGGATTTGTAAGGCCATGTCTGCTTAGCTGTGGGCATGCTGACTAGCTGGGAGCAGTGCTGGAGGGGACAGTCTGTGTGCCAGGGTGCACAGCAACGTCTGATCCTCTATTGAAGACATAAATGTTTGTTCTCAGAATGTTTGTTTTCCCGAGCCACTGGCAACATGGTGAGGATGCTGATGCCTCTTGGCCTGTCACACTGTATTTATTCCTTTCTGTTACAGAGAGAGAGAGCAAAAATGTTCCCTCTTGACATTAGCTTAACATTTTCAGACGCTGGCAGGACAAAGGCAGCTGCGTGTTGCTGCGTTTTTCTGTGCTGCGGCACTGCCCCACACTTCATGGCAGCAAGGAGAAAACAGCTCCTGAGCTATGGCCCCACGCTGAACCCACCACCTCCCTGGTGCCTTCCTGCATCTCTTGGAGGAAGTAAGGTCGGTAGACAAAAGGAAAATGCTTTGTGTTCTCTGCAGCAGATGAGCAGGTCTGTGGTTATCAGCCATGAGCTGCTGCAGCGTGAGCACAGCAGAGCTCTGTGCCATTGACAGACGCTGGAGGAACCGAAATGGCCTTTGGCATGGGCATGCAGCGTGGCCCTTGCACAACTGACACTCCAGCTCCCTGCATGCACTGCTCCTCACTCCAAAACCGCACTGGTTTCCCCCATCCTGAGAAGTTCCCAGCCCTTTTTTCCCCATCTTTAATCACTCCTTTTTTTTTAATATATATTTGAACATTTGTGCAAAGCCCTTTCCTGTTGCACCATAGCCGTTTTGAGGTCCTCTGAGATTTTGCTGAAAGCCCTTTTAAGAAAACCCACACAGAAAATATCAATTCATTTTCCCCTGTCTTCTGGCCTATTGACTGCTTTAAACATCTCCAGAGGGGTTTTTGAGATATGAGTTACTCCATGTTGACATTAGCCCAGCACATTGGATGTGCTCATGTGTTTGCACATCTTGCTTGCTAAAACATTTTCTCTGCTGGCTTGTACTGATTTTGGGCTTACCAACCAGCAGTTTCTGAGGCCTCTTCTGAAAGAAATCCTTTTTAAAAAGCTGGTGTCACATCTTCTGTTTCAGACCTTGGGGAATCCAGAAGATTTTAAGTGAGAGGTTATGCACCATTGTTAAAAATGAATGTGTTTATTTCATCCCGAGGTTCTCCTGCACCCTTGCCCAGTGCCACCTGCTCCTGCTCTTTGCCTGCATGTTACCCAGCATCCTCTCCCGACACACAGACTGTCTTGTGCAGTCCCTCAAAGAGGGGCTCTGGCTTTCCTCACTGATTTCCTCTACGGTAAGGGAAGAATTAATTTAGCCTTTCTGCTATGACCTTAACCTTCTGTGAGTGCTTCCTTCAGCTCCTGACCAAGGACCTCACCAGTTCCCTGCTGAACAGACTTCCTGCCTGTAGGGCATCTAAAGACAAATTTATTATCTGTTTTGATGCTTTTTGGAAAGTGTTTTTCCATTCGTGGTCCTGCCTCTCAAGCCTTTCCAGTGCAATCTGACAGATTTTCTACTTACTGCTTTTGAGCATGTCTTCAGGTTTTTCCAAAGGATGCCTACTTGCTTCTAACAACCTTTTCTCTCTGCTCCTCAGTCCTGCCAGCTTTTCCTTTCTGACCCTTCTCAAGTCCTTGCTGACGAGCAGGTATGTCCTGCACCTCCTGCCCCATGGCAACCAGCAGCCTCTGGTCTGTCTGGGAGGCTTCGGCTCTCTTGCGTCTTCCTCCAGGGCTGTTTTCTAACAAGTTCCTTTTATCTGGTTCCCCTTCCTGAGGTAGTGAATTGTCTGGCTCCTGTTGTGCTTGCAAAGAGGTTTAGAGTATGTTGTGGTTAATAACGCAGATGCTAAAAGGTGGCAGTCTGGGGCAGATGGTGTTCTTTGGGTCAGTTCTCCTCTAGAAGGTTCCTTAAACAGCTGCTTCATGCAGCAGTCCTTGACTGCATCTGAAAATACTCTCTGCAGCTCCCTGAAAGGAGGTGGCAGTGAGGTGGGGGTTGGTCTCTTCTCCCTAGTATCAAGTGACAGAAGGAGAGGAAATGGCCTGAAGTTGTGCCAGGGGAGGGTTAGGTTGGAGATTAGGGAAAGTTTCTTTCCTGCAAGATGGCTTTAAACTGGCAGAGGGGAGATTTAAACGGGATGTTAGGAAGAAATTCTTTACAGTGAGGATGGTGAGACACTGGCACAGGTTGCCCAGGGAGGTTGTGGCTGCTCCCTCCCTGCAGGTGTTGAAGGCCAGGTTGGATGAGACCTTGAGTGACCTGTTCTAGCGGGAGGTGTCCCTGCCTATGGCACAGGGGGGTTGGAACTGGATGATCTTTGAGGTCCCTTCCAACCTAAACCATTCTATGATTCTAAGAGTGGTCAGGGATTGGAACAGGCTACCCACAGAGGTGGTGGAGTCACCATCCCTGGAGGTGTTAGAAAAACCCATGTGGCCATTGTTCCAGTTAAAGGTTTGTAAAGGGCAAAGTGCAGTGGAAAGTACACAATACACTGTCATGGATCCTAAAAGTAGTGTGTTAACTAAACTGTAATAGCAAAAGGGAGTTTGCTACTTAGCATTTAACACAGCAAAAGCACAATACTTACTGCCATGCCATCAACCCCACTAGATATGGTAGCAGGCAGTGGAGCACAGTCTGGCAAGGCACTGATGCTCAGTGGGCATCTCCACCACGACAGCGTTGGCTGACATCGGTTGCCACAGCACGTCACAGCTCCGGGTGAGTTGTATACCTTATGCACCCCAGCACATAGGGCCAGCACCTGCAAGGAGGTGGGCAAAGCACACCCTGACTGATATTGTGCAAAAGGACCACTGTGCTTGACCTATACCAGAAAAGGTGGTCTGAGACCCCCAAGGGGCGCTACTTCATCCTCCCTCCTCTTCATCACCTACACCATGTCTTTCCCTCCACCCTCTGAGGCCCAGTTGGCACACAGCCACATGGATGGAGATCCATTTTGCCACTTGTTTCCTCTTATCTCTTCCTTTAACCTTCAGTTATTACACTGCATGTACTCCCAAGAATAAAGCCTCATCCGGCAGTCACATCCACAGATAAAATAATAGTGACAACACAATAGAGCCTCTGTCCATGAGTTACATCTACAGGTCATAGTCCAGCATTAGATCTATGAAGTTTTCCCATCACTAACACAGATGTGGCACACGGGACATGGTTTAATGGTCAGGGTGGTGTTAGGTTGACAGTTGGACTCAAAGATCTCAAGTATTTTGTGATGATGCCAAAGGCAGCCACAGAAGGGTGGCTGAAGCCATCAGTAACTGTTGTAGCTCAAGAAAGAGGCAAGACCTTCAGTTTCCTTTTTCACAAAGCCTTCATCAAGATTAAGCTTCCCAAAGTCCCCAGTGCCAAAGGTTGTGCTGGATTCTCAGGTTTTCCTGTCCCACGTTGCTGTCAGAGACAGCAAAATGGCAGGGTGAAACCTATAGCTAGGAGCAGGAGAAGGAGCTAGAGGCAGTGAAACCACTTTTCGGTGAGCAGCAGCACATCACTGGTTCAGGAATACCCCGGGGGTAGGTTCTTACATCCTAACAGATTATTTCACTGTCACTTCTAAGGGTCTAGTTTTCCTTAAAGGAATCTAATTGCTGAGCCTGAGGAGGAGTTGTGGAGGGCCACATGTGTGTGTGTTACCCGACTGAGCAGAACCCTCTGGCTGAGAGCTGCCAGCCTGCTTTGCACCTATTACCAGTAAGCAACATGGCTGCTCAGGGCATTTGAGCAATGTAGGCAAAACTAAGATCTGTTGCCTGAGGGTTGAGGGGTTGATGCTCAGCTGGAGCCACACAGCTCCTGTAGCTCCAAGGAAGAAGCAGGGTAGAGGAGGGGGTGGCAGTGAGGCTGGCTGCAGAGAGGGAGGGAGAGACAGATCAGCTTGATGCTGCTGGAGGACTGGAAAGCAGCCATGGCGAAGCTGGAGAGCGTGTCCCTGCCCTGCAGCCAGCCAGGCTCTGCAGCCACCAGCCAAGCAGGTGGTGGAGACTGTTGCTTCAGAAGCCTTGTGCCCTTGGCATGCCTTGAGCCAGCCCTAAAAGCTGGGATTAAAAGAAAGGGAGTGCTTTAGGGCAGCTTAGTGAAATCCAGAAGTCAGCCACTCTCTGTGCAAAGGCTACAAGAGTCTGGCTGGGGCTGCACAGCTTTCCCTGCTGCCGAAGGTGAAAGAAAGTGCCAGCAGAGAAAAACTGAGATGCAGCATGGAAACTTTCATTGTTTAAGAGGCACTCTCTGTTCTTTGCCGTTCTCACATTTTTTTTTCTTGTGCTCGTTCCCACTATCCCGAGGATACATTTTACGAAATGTATTTGTGTGGGAGGGGTAGCTGTAGCAGCAGAATCACATCACCAGCACCTGACCCGGGCAAAATTTCCTTTTTTTTGCAGCTGGATTTTAAGTGAGGATTGTAGACACTGGGTCCATGAAAGTGGCCACCTTCTCCAGTACACCAACAGCAAGAGTTCTGCTGCTGACAACCAGTAAGTTCCCACAGCTTCCCCTCGCAAGCACTCACCCCGAAGCCAGGAAGCTGAGTTACCTCCTGGGAGGTTCTAGCCAGAGCCAGGGCTGCTCTGCATCTGTGATGCTCCAGGGCTGTGAGAAGCAAAATCACTTCTGTTGAGTTACGTTTTCCATTGCAAAGAGAAACTAAATGGTGGTAAGTGAGATTCAGATGATCTCTCTGAACTTGCTTCTCTAAGTGTCTGTGAAGAAACGATTTGATGTGCAACAGAGCTGTGTTCAACTTTAACAGGATAGCTGCAGTAACAGTGGCTTAAGGAAAAAATCACTCCCCTGTCTTTAGTACTTCTCTGTCTGCACAGACATGAAGGAGTTAGAATCATAGAATCAGTCAGGGTTGGAAGGGACCACAAGGATATCTAGTTCCAACCCCCCTGCCATGGGCAGGGACACTGCCCTAGATTAGGCTGCCCACAGCCTCATCCAGCCTGGACTTAAACACCTCCAGGGATGTGGCCCCAACCACCTCCCTGGGCAACCCATTCCAGGGCCTCAGCACTCTCATGCTGAGCAACTTCCTCCTCACATCCAATCTGAATCTCCCCACCTCCAGCTTTGCTCCATTCCCCCTAGTCCTGTCACTACCTGATACCCTAAAAGTCCCTCCCCAGCTTTTCTGTAGGCCCCCTTCAGATCCTGGAAGGCCACAAGAAGGTCACCTGGGAGCCTCCTCTTCTGCAGACTGAGCAGCCCCAACTCTTTTGGTCTATTATTGGTAGGTGCTATATAGTTCCTTGTTGATTTAGATTAGGTTTATGAGTATTTGGCATTACTGGCAATACAGACCACATTTGTAAGCTGCAGCATTTTCCACAGTGCTGTTCTGTTGCTATCATGTGATCACATATCCCTTTTAAAATATGTTTGAGCTGCAGGGATGGGACTAACAGTCCTATATACCTGCAGTGTTTCTATGGATGGACAGCCCTAAGCTCATAGCTGAGAGTGCAGTGGCAGAGAGCAGCTGTGCCACCACTATCCATGGGTGCCATCCCATCCTATTTGATATTGCCAGAAGGGGCCTGGGAGATTTTTTTGTCAAGTTTATTTGGGTTTGGTTCATCTTGGAATTTAGTCTCTGCAGTCAACTCCTGCAGGTGTTTTTCCTTCTAATCCCACGTGGGGAAAAAAA
>VWZI01001209.1:83290-113099 GCA_013396835.1 Psilopogon haemacephalus
GAGGCGGGGATGCTAGCGGGGAAGCGAAGGACCTCGGGCAGGGTGCGGGCCCCTCCACCCCGCGCAGGGATGCGGAGTATGCGGGGCAGAATGCGGGACCTGAAGAGAGATGTGTTTACCCTCGGGAAGGGGCGCGGAACTTCCTGGCCAGGGCTGCGTTACGCCTCCGCCTTCAGCTCCGACACCCCCTTCCGAGGCAGGGCACCCTCCCCGTCACTCTGAGTACACCCCAAGTTCTCGGGGACACCACGCCTCGGGCCAGTGTCCCAGAGCCGGCCCGGGAGGGTGCTTGCGGGTCCCAGTGGCCGTGAAGCTGCTCTGCCCGAGCTGCTTTCCGGGTGTCGAGAAGGAGAGGACGGCTCCTGCAGGCACAGGCTGCGGTGGCAGCTGCGGAATGCGGGGTCAGGAAGGCTGAGGGCTGCCCCGGGCACCTCCAGGGATGGGTGTCCGAACCGGGCTTCATACTGCACCCCCGTCCCCACAGGGTCCTGCCGGGTGCCTCCAGAGGTGGCTGTGGCGCCCCGTAGCAAGTTGAGTTCGCAGCAATCCGTGGGGTACCCTGCGAGGGTCCCCTGCAGCTGCCTCGGCGGGGAGCACGGGGGTAACCCCCGGGATGCTGGAGTGAACGCGGGGGTTGCGGGGCGAGCAGCCGGCAGCTCGCAGGGCTGGGCAGCCGTGGCATGAGGGGCACTTTAAAAGATGGAAGGGGCACAGCACGGACCTTCTGGCAGCCTGTTGGAAGCTGCTGGTCCTCAAGAGAAATAGGCTCTGGGCAAATGCGAACTGACTGGGTAGGACACGAAGATATCGGTGTTCTAATGGACCAGGATATTCCACTGAGGAGTGGAATGGGAAAATAATCGAGCTCTTGGGCTTCCTTGTCTCTCTCACTCCCCTCAGATTGGTTATTCTGTCTGGCTGCGCGGATCACAGCATCCTTCCCAAATCTCTTTGACTCCAGCAGGTCCCATTAACTCGATGTCGGGAGCTGACAGAGGGTCTGGCACACGGGCAGGGGCTCTGCGGGGACCCGGCTTGGGGGGGGTCATTGCGGCGGTCCCAGCGCACTGGCTCGGGGGGGTTCGCGGGGCGGAGGGAGCCTGCGGAGCTGCTGCCCGCCGGACTCTTCCCCCCGTACTGCGGGCCCCGGGGCCGCGCCAGCGGGGCTAAGAGCTCCTGACACGCAGGAACCTCATTCGCCTTCGCCCCGTGTCCCCGGGCTGCCTGCGGTTTGATCTGCCGGCGCTAATGGCTCGGTAGGGCTTGAAACTGCGCCCGCCGCTGCTTGGAACAGCGCTCGCCCGATGCGCTCCCAACGCGTTTGGTTTGCGTTTAACTGAGCACTGCCTTTACAAATGCAACCTACCTGGAGAATTAACAATTCGAACACGAACGTAGACCCTGTCGCTCTAAAGTTGCTAGTTGCTGGCTCTTTTTCTTTTGTAACAGCGGGTATATTTGGCTGCCTTTTATCTGTTGTGTCAGATTGTCTTCTGGGGCTGGGTTTGACCCCAGTTAACTGCGGTTTGAAGGGACACGTCTGTCGTGTGCTACACTCAGCCTTTCTGTCTGCCTAAGCTGATCTTGCTCTATTGTACACCTCTGGCAAAAATCCCTGAAATCAGGCTCTAACAAAACCAAACCGAACACCACAAGCAACAACAACAAAACAACAACCCCAAAACAACAACAACAACAAAACCACCTTTGACAGTCAGACCATAAATCTGCTCTCAGTTAATCCCTCAGCTATCCACAAACCTGACTTCTCTCGGGCATGTCTCCAACCAGAACAAGAAGCACCTTTTTTTTTCCTTTTTTTTTTGCCCCCCCAGAAGTGAAGTGCAAAATTAGAGTGAAAAGGGAGCACACAGGATCAAGGCACAGCTCTGCCCTCACATAGCTGCTGCATCTGCTGTGGGACCGACAGAGATGCCTGTGACACATGGAGCTTTGCCAGACTTTTGCTGGGTGTTCTTGGTCCCTCGTCCCCACTCATTTGCCTACCCTGGCTTGTCTTGGGCTACACCATCTGTGCAGATTTCACCTCGGCTGAGTATCCCTTTTGTTAACTATGCATGTATTGAACGAGGTGGACACCTTAAATCTGAGTGGTTTAGCTGAAATCGTGACTGCTTATGTAATTTTAAATTAAACTGCTGTTCAGGATGCTGAAGTGCAGCCCTGGTACTTAGGCAGCAGTATTTGTTGGGGAAATGACCTGCGGGGGAAAGCTGTTGACAACTGTTGCACACTATTGTATTTTGTGACCATTGGTGATCATTTTTCAGTTGGCTTTGACTGAGTACCCCCCTTGCAGAATTTCAGGCTGTGAGGCATAGGGTGATAATGAAGATTTGCAGGGGCAAACTCCCTCTCACATTCCTTTTGCAGAGGAAGAAAATAAAAATCGTGGCGAGATTTCCATTTGAATTAACGAGTGAGTGAGAAAGAAGTTAAAGCAGCTCCTCGTGATGCCTGTGCCACTTAGAGGGTCCTACAGCTTCCTGCAACACGCTGCCATTTCTGCCTTTGCCCAGTTGTTCAGGGCTGGTTTCTCCCTCTGACAGTCTCACCTTGAGCATGGGGGTCAATAGCACACCCATGGTTGAGCAGGTTCAGTGCTGCACCTGCAAAAGGAGCTGTGGGAGCATGACTTACACCTTGGGAGGGTCAGAGGGTCGCTCATGTATCCTGTGTGGCATGAGGACAAACGTGCAGAGCAGGAGCATGGGGTGGGGGAAGAGTGCAGCAAATATCTCAAAGCTGAGAAGCCTTCTTCCGTTCAGCCTCTTACATTTTTAAATGGTACAGATGCTTTTATATGCTCCACATCCTACTGTGGTTGTTCTGCTGTCACAGCAGCATTTCAGTACTATTGATCTTCTGCAGTAGTTCACTTTGAGCAGATAGTCATCGACCATCTCTTTTCCAGGCTCATTATATTGTCTGGAAAAGCCTCTGAAACTCTAAAATGCTCTTGTCAGTGGTGACCCGAGCTCTTTCCTGCCCTGTGGCACTTGCCATGAAGCCAGGTACTGCTATCAGCCCAGCTGCTGCATTGCCACTCAGTTGCTGTTGCCTCTGAAGCTGCTCAGAGTTTACTGGGGGCTCTTTGGGTGAAGTAGGAAAAAGAGGAAGGAGTAACAAGTGTGTATCATTGTTCTTAGTCTCTGTGTTGCTGAAGCTGATAGCTGTGGCCCCCTGTGGTACCTTGTTTTTTGCGATGATTCCTCTCTCATTCCTCAATGCAATCCGATAGCTCTTTCACACTGAGGCCGTACACTCTTCTATGAACCTACAGAGGCATCTACAAACACATTGATGCAGCCAGAGATGAAAACAAGATAGGAAAGAAATACAGAACACAACAGAAATAGTTGTCATGACAGATTATAAAGGTGCCGGTTTCTTGCAGCTGGCTTGTGGACTGTAGCTGCAGTTCTGCTTCATCCCTCTGCCTTCCCAAATCAGGCAAAAAGAGAGGCTGGCCTAAGGTAAGGTGCAGTGTGTTGCAGGATGCTGTGAATGCTACCTCCAGGCCAAGCTGTGGAAGAAATTGCCTAGCAGGCAGCATTTAAGGGAAGAGACATAGGACAGCCACAAGCTGCAGTTTGCTGGGGGATGGAAGAAGTATCACCACACATTTGCTCAATTATAGTCTGGGTGGCTGTTGGTGGCCATGGTGGGATATAGGCACCAGACTGGATGTACCTCTGGCATGAGTGGAGTTGTCTGTTCTTTTGTTATGAGTAACTGGTTGTTGATTTTTTTTCTCAAGTCAGTTTTCTCACCAGTGCAGAAGCTGAAATCATGTCACTGAGAAGTTAAGAGTTGCTCTTCCAGGAAAACAAAAGAAAAGTTGTTCTTCAAAACCAGGAGCTTTGCTGCTCTGCAGAAGGGCTGCAAGGAGGTTTCTCGCCTTGTTCCTGTGATTTTGAGGTGCAGCTCAGTATTTAGGCTGGGGGAGAAAATCCTGATCCTGAATTTCCACTTCCACAGGGCAGAACAAGACCCAGCTTGGAGTATATGGGCTTGTAATTTCTTCAAGATTATTTCTCCTTCCTTTTTCTCTCATGTGAAACCTTTCTCAAAGTGAAACCTTTGGTTAAATAGGGCAAAAGAAGTGACAGTTGCAGAGTTTCAGCTAAGTGGTTTTATCTCCTGTATTGCAAGATGCTGATCTTAGTGGTTAGGCATTTGCACCTGGCATTGTTACTGCTTTGAGAGACTGATTTTTGTGCTTGTCATACAAGCTCTAGAATGGTATAATAATAGAGAAGGAAAAGACTTATTAGGTCTTCTGGCACAGTGCTACATTGTTTCCTCTGGTATTTTCCAGTACTTTGTTCTAGCTACTCCTAAACCTAGCTAGATTTCAGCACTTCAGCTAGGAAATGCATGGAGTAGGGGGAATAAGCAGGAGGAGTTGGATATCTGTGTGACTATGATATAATTGCAGGCATGGTGAGACAGCTCCTGTGACTGGAACCTTGTCAGGGAGAGCTATGTACTGTTCAGGAAAGACAGACCAAGAAGTCAAGGCAGTGGTAGTGCTCTCTACATGCAAGAACAACTGAAATGTGTGGAGTTCTAGCCAAGGAGGGGAGGTAGAACAGATTGAAAGCTTGTGGGTAAGAATTAAGGGACACAAAAAGGTTGATGAAACTGTGGTGGGTGTCTACTGTAGACCACCAAACCAAGGTGATGATGATGATGAAGCCTTTTACAGTCAGCTGGAGGTAGCCTCTGGAACACACTCCTTGGTACTCATGGGTGAGTTCAGTCACCCTGGTATTTGTTGGGAAGCTCACACAGCCAGGCACCTGCAGTCCACAAGACTCTTGCAGTGTATGGATGATAACTTCTTGAGGCAGATAGTGGAGGAACCAACAAGGAGAGGAGGACTGCTGGATCTTGTATTAACTAATAAAGAAGGACTGGTTGGGGACATTAAGGTTGGGAACAGTCTTGGTGACAGTGATCATGACATGGCAGAGTCTCCTTCTCTGCAGACTTCCCAGCCCTGTTTGGATGTGCTCCTGTGCAACCTGTGGTCCTGCTCTGGCAGGGGTGGTGGATTCGAAAAGCTCCAACAGTCCCTTCCAAACCCTAACATGCTGTGATCCTGTGAATGAAGTGAGCTGAATGCTTTGGACCCAAACCACTGATATTTCAAGGATCAGAAGTCTGCCCTACAACACAGAGAGGGACCCAAATGAGAGCAGGCAATCCAGCATTCCCTGGCTTAGTTCTGACAGATGCATGGATCGATTCTAAAAGACCAAAGTGCTGCTGGCTTGGCTGCTCCCCCTGTGGCAGAGCCAGGAGATCTTTGAATCTTTTCCATGAGAATATGCAGCCTCCCAGCATGGTTGCAACTGTAAAACAGAGGCTTTGAGCTGTGCTGAAATTGGCACTAGGTAAGTTGTGATTGCCACTGACTTTTTTACATGCCTCATCCAGCCTCCTTTTAGACACTTCCAGAGATGGTGACTCCACCACTTCCCCAGGCAGCCCATTCCAGTAGGCAACCACTCTTTCCATGAAGAATTTCTTCCTAATGTCCAGCCTAAACGTGCCCTGGCACAGCTTGGGACTGTGTCCTCTTGTTGATTTTGATGTTGTTGATGTTGTTGATTTTGATACAGGTGGTTCTGATATAGGTGGGCTTGATATAGGTGGGTTTGATACTGATGATTTTGATACTGTTGATTTTGATATTGCTGATTTTTATACTGTTGGTTTTGATATTCTTGATAAATACAGAAACAGAGATTGGAACTAAGTTTTTTGCTCCTTTAAAATACAAATCAGAGCCTGTCCCTGCCCCACGTGTGCCATTGCAAAAGCTGCCAGTGACTGAGCTGAATTCCCTGATGCAGTTCTTAGTTTCTTAGCCATGTGCAGCAGAAGGAAGTGAGGGGCATGGGGCTGCTGCCCTTTGATCTGCTGGGCTTAAGCTGGCTGTTATTCTCTGTGTAACTCACCTGCAATCATTGACGTTTTCTAATTGGAAAAGTGGAGTGGTTCACTCTCCTTATTCTGGCATCCTTGTCAGCCTTCGTGCCACCTTTCACTAATTGCAGCAGCCAGGGAGGCTGAGAGCAGATGTGCTCATTGACTTGTGGTGTTAATCATTGCAGTGCTGGAAGGGCTCCTGGCAGTGTGCTGCATAACTTTCAGGTACAGTTGAAGCTTTGCAGGTTGCTTTTTGCCCATGGGCAGGCTCCTGGGTGCATGCCCCTCTGCTGTCATGGGTGAAGCCTGGCAACAGGAAAGCCAAACTCAGTAGGGAAAGAGAAAAAAAATAAGCAACTGAGGAGCAACTGAAGGAGCTGAGGCTATTTGGTTTGAAGAGGGCTGAAGGCAGAGCTCATGGCTCTCTACAGCTACCTGAAAGGAGGTTGTGGAGAGGTTGGTGCTGGTCTCTTCTCACAGATAAATAGAATCACAAAATCAGTCAGGGTTGGAAGTGGACCACAAGGATCATCTAGTTCCAGCCCCCCTGCCATGGGCAGGGACACCCTACCCTAGATTAGGCTGGCCAGAGCCTCATCCAGCCTGGCCTTAAACACACAAGAGGGAATGGCCTCAAGCTGTGACTGGGTAGGTTTAGACTGGACATTAGGAACAGTTTTTTTTTCCCAGCAAGAGTGGTCAGGCATTGGAATGAGCTGCCCAGGGAGGGGGTTGAGTCACCAACTCTGGACGTGTTCAAAGGTCATTTGGATGTGATGCTTGGAGATATGGTTTAGGGTTCTTTGGTTGGACTTGGTGATCCTGAGGGGCTTTTCCAACTGGAACGCTTCTGTGAGTCTGTGAAGAAGTGATAAAACCGCAGAGGAGGTTTTTAAATCTGGCTGCCAGCTCCTCATTCTGCGAATGGTTTCTCTCACCATAATAAATCGCATGCCATTGCTAACTCGCTCAGACTGGTGTCTAAAAAAATCAATTATTCACAGAAATTCTTGCTGACAGTTGTGGAGGCTGGGTCACAGCTCTGTGGTGTGCATTCAGCAGCTTAACACTGCAAACCCACCAAAGGAACAGTTTTGGTTTGCTGTGGGGAAGGGAGAAGCCAAACCAGGCCAACCAGGGTGAGCAAATGCAGGCAGGTGGGGTCCTGTAGCATTCAGTTTAACAGAATGGTTGGAAATTCCCCTGGAAAATTAGCAAAGCTGTCTTCAGTAATCTGCTTTAAAAGAAGAAGGTAGTTTCAAAGAGAAAAATCTTGAAGAGCTTCTATATTCTTTACAAATTACTGCTTTGTGCAAATGCAGTTACTGTGGTGTGGGGCTTTGGGCCTAGCAATGAGCATCTCACCACCAAGTAGCAAGCACTTCTGGTCCACCTGAAGTTTCGTGTTGGGAGTGGATTTTCTAATGTCTGAAGCAGTTGTTGGCCAGCTCTGGACTCTTCCCTCTGGAGCAATACAAGGCAGCATTGGTGCAGTGCTCACCTCATGTGCCTCTCCACCAGCAGGGATTTCTGCCATCCCTGAAGTTGTGCCCCATATGGCAAGTGTCACAGAAATACAGAATCAATCAGGTTGGAAAAGACCTCTGAGATCATCAAGTCCAACCTATCACTCAACATTATCTAATCAACTAAATCATGGCACCAAGTTCCACATCCAGTCTTTTTTAAAAACACTTCCAGGGGTGGTGACTCCAGCACCTCCCTGGGCAGCCCATTCCAATGCCAATTACTCTTGCTGGGAAGAACTTCTCCCTTACATCCAGCCTAAACCTGCTCTGGAGCAGTTTGAGACCTTCTTCTCTTGTTCTGTCACTGGGTGCCTGGGAGAAGAGCCCAACCCCACCTGGCCATGACCTCTTTCCAGGTAGCTGTAGAGAGCAGTGAGGTCTGCCCTGAGCCTGCTCTTCTGCAGGCTGCACACCCTCAGCTCCCTCATCCTCTCCTCACAGTGCTGTGTTCCAGGCCCCTCCCCAGCTTTGGTGCCCTTTTCTGGACACCTTCAAGCACCTCAACATCTTTTTTAAACTAAGGGGCCCAGAACTGGACACAGTACTCAGGGTGTGGCCTCACCAGTGCTGAGTAGAGGGGCAGAATAACCTTCCTGATCCTGCTGGCCACACTGTTCCTGACACAGTGGCCTTCTTGGCCACCTGGGCACACGACTGGCTCATGTTCAGTCTCCTGTCGACCAGCACCCCCAGGTCCCTCTCTGCCTGGCTGCTCTCCAGCCACTCTGTCCCCAGCCTGTGGCGCTGCATGGGCTTGTTGTGGCCAAACTATAGAACCCTGCACTTTGCCTTGTTAAATCTCATGCTGTTGGGCTCTGCCCATCTGTCACGCAGAAGCAAGAGGCCACTTTCTGCATCACCAGGGGACATTTGGTCTTATCAGCAACGTGTGCCTGCATGCTGCTGTGCACGCAGCAGCCCAGCAGTTGCTGCAGCAGATAAACTGGGGCCCTGCTGCACAGGGGCCAAACACACAGCTTGGCTGAGCTCCATTCCTCCATGATGCCTGCCTCAGTGGTGTCTGGTGGGGCATCCTTCATCTTTCCAGCTCTGGCTCCTGGGAAAAACAGATGTGAGGCTCTCTTTTGGCTTCTCCAGTCCCAAGCTTCTCAGTGCAGTCCTGAATTCCTGCCCTGTCTATTGCAGACTAAGGAAGGAGCTGATATTGCCAGGGCATCACACTCAGACTTGTTTTCCCCTGGTGTGTTCAGATGGTAACATTCTGTCCTTTACCCTTTAGTTCCTGAGACTCTTGGCTTTATTCTGCCCAGCTCTCCTGCTGTGTCCAGTTCTGGAGTCCCTATTACAAGAGGGATGTGAATCCCCTCTGGTGAGCAAAATGAAAAGCTGAGGCCCTCACAACTTCTGCTGAATTTAAACATACATATTTCCAGTCTTTGGTTGACAGGGCTGCAGGAGCAAGTGAGTTCTCTTCTTGAGCTTGAAAGCAGCAGCCAGTACCTGGAAGTGTGAGCAGAGCTCAAACCTGGGAGTTGAGAGCAGCAGAGAGGAGTAATGGGAACTGAGCACTGGGGACATGCATCGAGTCTAGGAACGGTGCCATGAAGCTAATCAAAACCAAACAACACCCCATGAGTTTTCATGCTTATTATAAACTGCACTGAAGTGTCTGGTGGGCTGTTAATTCCTCAAGCTTTCCTTCCAGCTTTAGGTGCTAGCAGTCAGGCCTGAACCTGTGGGGTTTCAGATGGGGCTGCTGCGAAGGCAATGCGAGCAGTAATTCCAGGCTGTACTCAGTTCAGTGCTCCTGGCTGTTAGCAGCTGCTGCAAACCAGCACCTGAGCATGGCATTTTCTGGGTAAGAAGTACAAATCAAGATGCCAATCTGATCAGCACAGGTGGTTAGGCAGCATTTGTGCTTTACTTCAGAAGGCAGTGCAGCCTCAAATGAAAGGCCTTGAGCAACCTATTCTAGTGGGAGGTGTCCCTGCCTATGGCACAGAGGGGTTGGAACTGGATGAGCTTTGAGGTCCCTTCCAAGCTAATGCTATGAAAGCAGAAATATCAATGTGTGCCACTTTAAAACACAAGAACAACGTTCTTGATTGCAGCAGATTTAGTCAGATAAAGGTGACTGAAGAGCAGTCCAAAGAAAAGGCTATAATGGAGTATCTGGAGGTGGAGTCTTACCTAAGCCAT
The DNA here is from genome assembly GCA_013396835.1 of Psilopogon haemacephalus. NCBI lineage: Eukaryota > Metazoa > Chordata > Aves > Piciformes > Megalaimidae > Psilopogon > Psilopogon haemacephalus. The sequence continues at coordinate 92,941 of VWZI01001209.1, forward strand.
GTTTTTTCTAGAGATGGTGAAAATTAACCCAGCAGGGGGATGTGAATGGGAACAGTCACTGCAGGAATTTTATAGCTTATCGCAGAGGTTCACAGAATCACAGAATGTCAGGGGCTGGGAGTGACCTTGAAAGCTTATCCAGTCCAACCCCCCTGCCAGAGTAGGATCACCTAGAGCAGATCACACAGGAACAGATCCAGGCAGGTCTTGAATATCTCTGGAGAGGGAGACTGCACAAGCCCCCTAGGCAGCCTGTTCCAGTGTTCTGTTGCTAGAGCTTAGAGGAGTTCTTAGAGAAGAGATTTTATGAATGAGTTATTAGAAGACTCTTGCTGATGAACATCAGGGTACATTTTACTCAGAGGTATTAAATCTTAGCTAGGATCACAGGATTAGGGATTGGAAGGGACCCAAGGAGATCATCGAATCCAACCCCCCTGTCAGAGCAGGACCAGACAATCTAGCACAGATCACATAGGAACCCATCCAGACAGGCATTGAAAGTCTCCACAGAAGGAGACTCCACAACCTCTCTGGGCAGCCTGTGCCAGTGCTCTGGGACCCTTACAGTAAAGAAGTTCCCCCTTGTGTTGAGGTGGAACCTCCTGTGCTGCAACTTCCATCCATTGCTCCTTGTCCTATCCCAGGGAGCAAGTGAGCAGAGCCTGTCCCCCCAGTTCCTGACCAGCCCTCAAATATTTATAAACATTTATTAAATCCCCTCTCAGTCTTCTCTTTTCCAGACCCAGGTCTCTCAGGCTCTCCTCATCAGGCAGTGCTCCAGTCCCCTCACCATCCTTGTAGCCCTCTGCTGGACCCTCTCCAGCAGATCCCTGTCCCTCTTCAACTGGGAAGCCCAAAACTGAAGGCAGCATTCACGATGGGGTCTCACCAGGGTAGAGTAGAGGGGGAGGAGAACTTCCCTTGGTGATCTTCACCAAGCCACACCAACAGAACCCCCTCTGTGCAGTTCAGTAACAGCATTTGTAAAAAGCAAAGAGCAGTGACACAGTTAATGCTGTGGCTTTCACAGGCAGGAATCAGGTTGAAAAGCTCTTCAGTAGAAGAAATTATATTTCTACTCTGGCCAAGTGCAGGCACATGAGAGGCAGTGAGGGAGCCTGCAGCTCTGCACCTGCAGAAAGCCAGATAGAGAAGCCTTGAAAAGTTTAGCTCTGCTCAATGGCCACTGAGATGAGCCTCCAGGATTCCTGCCCCCATTACATCCATCCAGGAGTGATGCCCTGGGCATGCCATGGTGCTGTCACGGGCACAGCCAACGTGAGCAGATAGCCAAGCTGTCCAGGGACCTTGGCTGGCAGAAATCTTTGCAGTGCTTAAGTGAAGAGAAAGGTTTGAAAATCCATGGCTGAGGAATGATGCTGATGAGGTCACTGACATTAAGAGGCTTTACTCAGCATACACCGGGCAAGGGCAGGGCAGGAAAGGGTCAAGAGTGCCTGAAACAACATCAGGTGCACATATTGCTCGGGGTGCTCAATGCTGGATTACATGAAGTAAGTCTTGAAAGAAAAGATCCAGTGCTAAAGTATCTGTTTGGAGAGCAGAGCCTGGACATGTCCTGAGAGAAAGGATCCAGTGCCAGACTATCTGTTTGGAGAGCAGAGCCTGGATAATGAGGCCAGGTAAATTGGCAAGTCTACTGAAAGCATCTAATGAGTGGCTGAGCAGATGTAATTTGAATCATATTTGGCTCAGAAGTGCTTTTGTACATCTCATGCAGCTAGAAGTGTCTCTGACATGAACTCTTTATATGTTCTAGTTTCTACAAACAGCCTTGAAAGTATTAGATGCCAAAGACTAGATATTTTGTGGGACAGTGGATTTTCATAGTACGTCTCTGAGTGATTAAGGTTAAAAAAAAAATGAACAACAAAAACCCAAACCTCCTAAAAAAAAAAAAAATCCAAACAAACACACACACAAAAAAAATTAAAACCACCCAAACTAAACAAAAAAAAACCCAAACAAAAGCAACCAAAACTAACCAAACCTGACCTGTTCCTCTGGAATGAGGCAGAAGGTTGCCTACATGTCTACCTTCATCCCTTATGCTCCAGCAGTGGGATGTTGGAGAGAAGGACAAGAGAAGCAGTGACCCTTCAGGAAATATTTGCTCTTGTTGAGGCAAATTGCTGCCATAGTAAGAGAGTGGGAGCAGTGGCAAAACAAACAGAAGTAATGTGCATGGAATTAAACCAGGCCTGGTTTTAAAAGCTGCTCCTCAGCACATATTTACTTAAGAGATGAGAGCAGCAATTGTCACAGTGGCTTTTTCTTGGCCCTTTGCTGAGATTCCTTTGGGCTTGTTCTCCAGGGGGGTTGGGGTTTTGGAGAGCATAAACTGAAGATGGGTATAAGCCTGGCTGCTGAGGTTGAATTGCAGGAGCTTAATGTTAATTAATGACTGGGGGCAGTTTTAGCATTAAAAATACATCAGATTTGCTATCAACTCGTGATCCTGGCGAGATATCCTTGAGAAGGCTATTCAACTTTGTGTTTCTTAGTGCCTCTTAAGTGTGGGAAGCATATTTTCCTCCTTTTTATTCTTTGTTTTGTCTCATCATAATGCTTGCAGCTCTGCTCTTGCAACTGCCTCCAGTTTTGGGCTCCCCAGTTGAAGAGGGACAGGAATCTGCCAGAGAGGGTCCAGTGAAAGGCTATGAGGATGCTGAGGGGACTGGAGCACTGCCTGACAAGGAGAGGCTGAGGGACCTGGGGCTGCTTAGTCTGGAGAAGAGAAGCCTGAGAGGGGATTGAATCAATGTTTATAAATATCTGAGGGCTGGGGGTCAGGAGGGGGGGTCAGGCTCTGCTCACTTGCTCCCTGGGATAGGACAAGGAGCAATGGATGGAAGTTGCAGCACAGGAGATTCCACCTGAACACAAGGGGGAAACTTCTTTACTGTAAGGGTCCCAGAGCACTGGCACAGGCTGCCCAGAGAGGTTGTGGAGTCTCCTTCTGTGGAGACTTTCAATGCCTGTCTGGATGGGTTCCTGTGTGACCTGAGCTAGATTGTTTGGTCCTGCTTTGGCAGGGGGGTTAGACTCAATGATCTCCTTGGGTCCCTTCCAACCCCTGACATCCTGTGAGACTTTCAAGGCCTGTCTGGATGGGTTCCTGTGTGACCTGAGCTAGATTGTTTGGTCCTGCTTTGGCAGGGGGGTTAGACTCAATGATCTCCTTGGGTCCCTTCCAACCCCTGACATCCTATGAGCCTGTGAACTGCAGGGCAGCTGCCTCTGAGTCTGCTGAAGCCATTTGGAAACCCAGTGGAAGCTTGGGTGCTGATGCAGAAGCAGTGCTGGCATTTAGTAAATGTTAAACTACTAATACTTATGTCAGACAGTTTTGTAGATTCTGTCAGTGCACATCTCCAAGCCCACCAAATGCCTTTGTTGTTGTTATCTTTGAAATATGCCTGGATGTTATTTGCTGTTTAATGACTGACCCTTACAATTTATGCTTAAACTGAGCGTGAAAAGAGGAATGTTGTGGTGTTAAAACTTGGTGTTTAAAGTTCTTGGGCAGCTCCACGGCTCAAAGAGCAGCAGTGTGAACAACAAAGAAATGGAAAGAGAAAAGCTGGATGAGCAAAAGTGCAGTAAAAATGAGTTATATACTGTAATGAAGAGTTTGGCCCTTGAAGATAAACCAGGAGGGGCTACAGAAAAGCTGGGGAGGGACTTTTTAGGCTATCAGAGAGTGACAGGACTAGGGAGTATGGAGCAAAGCTGGAGGTGGGGAGATTCAGACTGGATGTGAGGAGGAAGTTGTTCAGCATGAGAGTGGTGAGAGCCTGGAATGGGTTGCCCGGGGGGGTGTTTGGGGCCACATCCCTGGAGGTGTTCAAGGCCAAGCTGGATGAGGCCTTGAATGACCTGTTCTAGTGGGAGGTGTCCCTGCCTATGGCACAGGGGGGTTGGAACTGGATGATCCTTGTGGTCCCTTCCAACCTAAACCATTCTGTGTTTCTATAATGGCACCGCAGGGCAGGGTTGGCGTTGGCAGATCAGCCAGCACTGCCCACCCTGAGGTCTGTTGTTTGCTTTGACTATGGACTGATGGCAATAAGACTTCATCCTTTGGCCCTGACTCCGCATTGCCTGGCTTTGTCTTTGTGCTGCAGGGCAGTGTGGCCACATCTTCCCTCCCCAGCTTGGCACCCTACAGATCATTCACGGCAACGGCACGGCCGTGGGGACAGTGATAACATTCCAGTGCTCTGCTGAGCACCAGCTGGAGGGACCAGGAGTCATCACCTGCATTTGGAAAGAGAACAGCACGCAGTGGACAGCCGGAGTGCCCTCCTGCAAGCGTAAGGCTCTCTCTCAGACTGCTCCTGGCCCCCTGGAGCTGTGTCGCCCTTGTTTCACCCTGCCTACCTCCTGCAATGTTAATTCAGGCATCTGTGCAAGGCAAAAAAAAAAACCAAACATTTGATTTCTTTCAAGGTTGCCCCCACTGACTGTAATCATGCTCTGTGGCTGTTCTGAGCTTGCTCACTAAGTGCAGGGTTCTACACTTTGGCCACAACAACCCCAAGCAGTGCCACAGGCTGGGGACAGAGTGGCTGGAGAACAGCAGGCAGAGAGGGACCTGGAGGTGCTGGGAGATAGGAGCTGAACATGAGGCAGCAGTGTGCCCAGGAGAGCCAATGGCATCCTGGCCTGTACCAGGAATAGAGTGGCCAGCAGGACAAGGGAGGTTATCCTGCCCCTGTACTTAGCACTGGTCAGGCCACATATTGAGTACTGTGACCAGTTCTGGGCCCCTCAATTCCAGAGAGATGTTGGAACGTGTCCAGAGAAGGGTGACGAAGCTGGTGAGGGACCTGGAGCACAAACCCAATGAGGAAAGACTGAGGGAGCTGGGGGTGTGCAGCCTGGAGAAGAGGAGGCTCAGGGGTGACTTCATTGCTGTCTACAGATACCTAAAGGGAGGTTGTAGCCAGGTGGGGTTGGGCTCTTCTCCCAGGCAACCAGCAACAGAACAAGGGGACACAGTCTCAGGTTGTGCCAGGGTAGGTTCAGGATGGATGTTAGAGGGAGTGATTGGCATTGGAATGGGCTGCCCAGGGAGGTGGTGGAGTCGCTGTCCCTGGCTTATTCTATTTTCTGTTTCTATTATCCTGACACAGAAGGGCCTGCTGGGCTTTATGGCTGATCTCAGGGCACCAGCTCTGGCAGTGCTGCACACACAGTAGTGGTGGTGCTGTAGCTAGGAGCTGTACCCTTCTCTAGAAATCACATAGATACGACCAACCAGTGTGAAAGCAAAGCCTCTAATCCCCCTGGCGTTCTCCTCTGAAAGTATTTTTGCTGTGAAAGGAGCACTGTGACATTGTTGGAACTATCCTAGGTGGCTGCCTGTGGGCAGGTGCCTGGAAGGTTCCCAGGCTGGCAAATGAGCGTCTGAATGGCAGAACATTGACTGCCTTTCATGCCCTGGGCCTTAGTTATTACAAGGTGCTTAGTAATTTGACTAGAAGGAGGCCCACGCAAAACGTGGGACCTCTGAGCTTTGAGAATCTCCATCTATGTCTCAGGCCTTCCATACAATTAAATCACCAGTAGATGGATGGCTCCTTAGGCACTTCCTGCCCTCTCACAAGCTCAGCTCTTCTTGTCTCTGATTTGAGAGATTCCATTGCAGAAAAAGGAGGGGAAACTTTCAGCTGAATCACTCTGTGTGATGGTGGTTAGCATGGTGCCGGAAGAGCTAGAAGAGTTTTGCAGCTCCAGATCAGCTGGCAGAGACCTGCATCAGCCCTGCCACAACACATTCATAGAATCATAGCATCATGGAATGGTTTAGGTTGGAAGGGACCTCAAAGATCATCCAGTTGCAACCCCCCTGTGCCATAGGCAGGGACACCTCCCACTAGAACAGGTTGCTCAAGGCCTCATCCACTCTGGCCTTGAACACTTCCAGGGAGAGAGCAGCCACAACCTCCCTGGGCAACCTGTGCCAATGTCTTACCATCCTCACTGCAAAGAACTTCCTCCTAACATCCCATTTAAATCTCTCCTTTACCAGTTTAAACCCATTACCCCTCATCCTGTCCTTACAAGACTATTCCCACTCCTTCTATTATCTGGATAATTTACTTCCAGCACCAGATGACCAAGAACAGTCAGCCCTGCAGATACTGCCCCTTCTCCCATCCTGCATCCTTCTGCAGACAGAAGAAGGCTTTTTGTTCACTGCCTGCCAAACAGGGTGTGACTACATGGAAATGCCCCTGCTCCAGAGAGCTTCTTTAAGCCATTTATCCCTCTCAGCATTTGGTTTTGGAGCTCCAGTCCTTTGCTAACAATTGCTTGTAAGGCTCTGCTAGCTCATCTACATTCCATGTGCCAACAAAGTTGTGCTTTTCAGCTACCACACTGCTAAGGGCACTGTGAACAATTCATTAGTAGCTCAGAAACAAGAGATTGTTCAATAGCCCAGTTTGAGGCTTGCATAGCTCTGAGCTGAAGCCAAGATACTCTGCTATCTTGACACTACCAACGTGAAGGGCCTCATTGGGCAGAAGGGTGAAGGAGGTAGGTTTCAGCAGGGTTTCATGAAAATGTGAGAGGGGAATTCACAGACTGACCTAGAATCATAGAATCAGTCAGGGTTGGAAGGGACCACAAGGATCAGCCAATTCCAACCCCCCTGCCATGGGCTGGGATGCCCTACCCTAGATCAGGCTGCCCACAGCCTCATCCAGCCTGGCCTTGAACACCTCCAGGGATGTGGCCCCAAACACCTCCCTGGGCAACCTATTCCAGGGCCTCACCACTCTCATGCTGAACAACTTCCTCCTCACGTCCAATCTGAATCTCCCCACCTGCAGCTTTGCTCCATTCCCCCTCGTCCTGTCACTCCCTGATAGCCTAAAAGGTCCCTCCCCAGCTTTTTTGTAGGCCCCCCCCTTCAGATACTGGAAGGACCTTGGGAACATGTTCCTGTCTTTCTTTTGCTGCAGCCATATCAAAATATGAGACTTTTGGATTTAAGGTGGCAGTGATTGCATCCATCGTGAGCTGTGCTGTCATTCTGCTGATGTCCATGGCCTTTCTAACCTGCTGTCTTATCAAGTGTGTGAAGAAAAGTGAAAGGAGGAGGACTCAAAGGTATGTCAAGAAAAGCTTTTTTAAAACCACTGTAAGACTGCACATCTTTTCCAGCCTGATGAGGCTACAAGCCTGATGAGGAGAGGCTGAGAGACCTGGGGCTGCTTAGTCTGCAGAAGAGAAGGGATTGAATAAATGTTTATAAATATCTGAGGGCTGGGGGTCAGGAGGCTCTGCTTACTTGCTCCCTTGGATAGAACAAGGAGCAATGGATGTAAGTGGCAGCACAGGAGCTTCCACCTCAACATAAGGGGGAAGCTCTTGACTGTATGGGTCACAGAGTACTGGAACAGACTGCTCAGAGAGATTGTGGAGTGTCCTTCTGTGGAGACTTTCAAGGCCTGTCTGGATGTGTGATCTGTGCTAGATTGTCTGGTCCTGCTCTGGCAGGGGAGTTGGATGCAATGATCTCTTTGGGTCCCTCCCAACCCCTGACATCCTGTGAGCCTGTGATCCTCTGGTGGCCATTGCTGTGACAGCAGAGACCTTCAGAGGGTTTGATGCTCACAACATTGCAATGCTGTTAATTACCTAAAATCCTTAATTTGTAGGGCAGGCTTTAGGCATGTAAAGACTTGGGATTCAAGAGTATTTAGGCACCTAATGCCTGTTAATATCAGATGGCCTCAGGTGAAGCTCTGCTAAGCAATCCTTTAGCACAGTCATGGCTTCAGCCCCTTGCTTTGTTCATAGGAACATGCAGCTGTGGTACCAGCTCAGAGCTGAGGAACTGGAGCACATGCAAGCTACTTACTTCGGGTTCAAGGGAAGAAACAATAACAACAACAAGAAACTCAGGAATAAATCCACGTGTGGTGATGTGACTAACATGGCATATGATAACCAAGGCTTCCACAGGTAAGGCTGTTCCAGCACTGGGTGCTCGAATAAGGCTGGTGGACAAGTTGGAGGGAAGGGCTTCCTCAAAAAATGCATTGTAAAGGGATGCCCCTGAGGGGAAAGTGATGGCAGTGGACTGTCAGGGCTTGTCCTTGAACTTGCCCAGCCTGTGGGGAATTAATGCTGCCAAAAGGTGAGCCAGCAGAGAAGCTGAGCCTCGTTCATCTGTCCCCTGCACTGCCTGGTTAAGCCTGGGCTGCAGAGGTGATTGCACCTGATTAACTAGAGAGAGGTTTTTAATTGGCTTTGTTAAATTGATGCTAAACTGCAGCAGGAAAGTCACTTCTCTGTCTTGGGTAGTGGTTTCAAGGTGCCAGCTCACCTAAGAGCCTTAGAAGAGGAGGCAGGCAGGGACACCTGAGACTCAAGATGAGTGTTACTGCTGATCCCCCAGTGACAGATTGCCCAGGGAGGTTGTGGCTGCTCCCTCCCTGCAGGTGTTCAAGGCCAGGTTGGATGAGGCCTTGAGAGACCTGTTCTGGTGGGAGGTGTCCCTGCCTATGGCAGGGAACTTGATGATCTTTGAGGTCCCTTCCAACCTACACCATTCTATGATCTTTGGTGTCCACTCAAAATCCCCTCTGGAAGTGCCCAGATGTGTAAGGCTGGCTGTGGTGTTGCCAACAGAAAGGCAAGCACAAACCAGAGCGCATACTGAACCCTGCTGCTGTTTTGCTTTTTCCACTCACAGAAGTGTGGTTATCTCTCTGCTTTGTTGTCAGGTAGGATAATAGATGGCACAGCCCTCGTTTGCTTTTAATTCACTGCTCTCTCACCCAGCTTTTATGTGCGGCAGCCTCTGTGATTTGTGCTGCTCACCTGCAGAAAACAACTTTATGCCTATCCTAAACGTGCTTCCATGCCACAGTGCAGCTGGAAATTATGTTCAGATGGAGCACTTGCATGAAAGTCTGATGGCTGCTTAATCAGTTCCTAGCTTGGGGTGATTTCAGGAAGATGTATAAAGCTCATTAAATGCTGATTATAACCTCAATGGTTTTCGCAAGTCTTGGGATGCAATTTTTAATTTGAGACAACTTCCATCTGCTACAATGTTCATGATTTGTCTGAGTGTGATCTGCTTTTCACATAAAAGGACATAAGAGGGCAGGCTGAGAGAGTTGGGACTCTGCAGCCTGGAGAAGAGAAGGCTTCCAGGAGACCTTGGAGTAGCCTTCCAGTATCTGAAGGGGCCTACAGGAGGGCTGGGGAGGGACTATTCACAAGGTCTTATAATGACAGGACAAGGGGAATGGGTTTAAACTGGCAGAGGAGAGATTGAAACTGGATGTTAGGAGGAAGTTGTTTGCAGTGAGGGTGGTGAGACACTGGCACAGGTTGCCCAGGGAGGTTGTGGCTGCTCCCTCCCTGGAGGTGTTGAAGGCCAGGTTGGATGAGATCTGGATGAGTGACCTAGTGGGAGGTGTCCCTGCCTATGGCACATGAGGGTTGGAACTGGATGATCTTTGAGGTCCCTTCCAACCTAAACCATTCTGTGATTCTATAAACTTCTGAAGGGCTGTAAACCAGAGTTTAGTGCTCTGATGGAGCCTCCAGCTCCTCCTGGGTTCTCCTGCATCACTCCACAGAGCAGGGGCTGCTGTGTTATCTTTGCCTTTTCTGTACTGCAGGTAGCAGGGGGTGTACAATCCCTCAGGACAAGCAGTCTCTTGGGGCTAAAAATCAACAGGTTAATTTTTTTTTTTTTTTTTTTTTTTTTTTTTTTTTTAGAAAACTGGAGGATATGTTAAAAAAATCTGTTAGAAAATGTAGATGATGTTGGGATTGAGAGCACCCTGATGGAGTTTGCAGATGACACCAAAACAAGTGGGGAGGTTGACACTCCAAAAGGAGGAAGCCACCCTCCAAGAAGACCTGGACTAGCTGCAGGAGTGGATTAGCCAGAGCCTTATGAGGTTCAGCAGGGACAATATAGGTTTAGAGGTGAACTTTACAGAGTAGGGTTAGTGACCGGACTTGATGATCCCAAGAGTCTTTTCCAACCTGAATGATTCTGTGATTCTATGATGTCTGAATTGCCACCCTAGTGCCACGGCAGTGAGTGTGGAGGGTGTGTGCAGCAACACGTGCTTCCAATAAAGCTGCTATTATTGTTCTCATAATGCTTCCAAGATTACCCCAGGGCCTTGTACAAAGCCACCAGATACACAGCAACGAAGAAAAATGCCCTCCCGTGCTCTAGTATAAGGATCTCTTTTCAGAGTTGGTGCCAGCAGCGGGCAGCAGTGTGACAGCCTCACTGCTCCCATTTCTCACACTTCTCAGATGTCCTGTTAGCAGAGCTTTCCCCTCCAGCTAGGAACAGCTCTCAAGGCACACAAAGCAAAATTCTTGCGAATCCTCTATCCTCCATTGACAATCACTGTGGTGGTTGTTCTGCTCCTCACACAGGAGCTCTGACTCCATCTGGCAAGCCAAGTCTGTCAGATGTCTTGTACACCTAGCTGGGCTGTTTGGCACCTCACATCCTTGGGTGCATTTGCATTTCCAGATGAGAGCACAGGGAGATCCTCTAATCCTCTTACCAAGATGGTTTGAAGTAGTCTTTCTGGGAACTCGAGTTAGGGAAAGTTGAAGCCCGTGGGAAAAGTTCCCATTTGTTGGGGATAGAGCAGAGAGCACCCGAGGATGAAGGAGCAGACTGAAGGCTGTGCCTGACTGATAGCCACATGTGCAGGGGAGAGCCTCCTGCCCGCATTTATCTGTCCCTTGGTGGCACTGCAACCCTCTTAATCTTCTCAGCTTCTGTTCAGGTTGAACTCCACAGGCTTCACCGTCCATCTGATGTCCACAGGGTTCAAGTACTGCCCACTGTCACCTCATCCTGGGCTTGTCACCTCATCCCAGGCTTGTTTCAGTCCGTGGAAGTTTAGTGGTTCCCAGAAAGGAAGGCAGAGATTGCTCAGCCAGGGATGTAGCTGACCTCCCAAGCACTGTTTAATCAGTCTGGCTTTCTGAGTTGTTGGTGGACTGTGTGCAACTGCAGAGTTACCCAGCACAGAGCTTTATAGGAGAAAATTCAAAACAGGACAGACTGAAAGAGTTTGGGCTGTTCAGCCTGGAGAACAGGAGGCTCCCAGGTGACCTTCCTGTGGCCTTCCAGGATCTGAAGGGGGTCTACAAAAAAGCTGGGGAGGGACATTTTAGGCTATCAGGGAGTGACAGGACTAGGGAGAATGGAGCAAAGCTGGAGGTGGGGAGATTCAGACTGGATGTGAAGAGGAAGTTGTTCAGCATGAGAGTGGTGAGAGCCTGGAATGGGTTGCCCAGGGAGGTGGTTGGGGCCACATCCCTGGAGGTGTTTAAGGCTATGCTGGATAAGGCTGTGGGCAGTCTGATGTAGGGTAGGGTGTCCCTGGGCATGGCAGGGGGGTTGGAACTAGCTGATCCTTGTGGTCCCTTCCATGCCTGATTGATTCTATGATCCCCCAAAGTGAACCATATTTGTTGCACAATAGCCAGTGTGATGGTTTGGGACTTACCCACCCCACACACACATTTGAATTCACCCAGATTAGACTCAGCCAGATGGAAGTTAAGGAATGAAGCTTTATGTTCACAGCTTGGCACAATAGACAAGCAGATATCTACAACATATTACAGATATTTACAGCTATAGACAGAAATAGACAAGTTAAAGGTAATACAGAAACACCACATCCCTCCCAGAAATCAGAGTCTCCAAGAGGGGTTCCCAACCACCCTTCCACCTTCTCCCCACCCTTCAACCTTATTACAGAATCTTTCTTATGTGTAAGGTAAATTAGATCGGTGAAGGGGGTTAAAAGCAGAATTGATTAGTTGGGTTACACAGATCCAGCTAGAAGCCAGGGAGAGAGAGCGAGCTCTGCACTGGACTCTCTTCAGCAGTTCTATGTTCCTCTTGAACTGGGGGGCCTAGAACTGGACGCAGTACTCCAGATGTGGCCTCACCAGGGCAGAGAAGAGGGGCAGGACAACCTCCCTCACCCTGCTAGCCACAGCCCTTCTAACACACCCCTAGAATAGCATTGTCCCTCCTGGCCACAAGCGAACAATAGGTCGGGCAGTTTTGTATCCTCACTAGAGCAAATGAAACAGAAATAATAATTTCTTCTTTCATGCCCACAGGTTCCAGGAGGAGTGGACTCGGGACATCAGAGCTCCTGGCTGTTGCAAGGACAGTGATGATCTGCCTAGCTTAGCCAAGAGCATGGGTGCAGGAATGAAGCCAGCTGTGCCAGGACACACCACTGCAGTGCAGACAGTGAGCTCCATACACGTCGTTGAAGTCTATGGACATCAGGATAGCTACAGCAAACCAAACTGTCAGATACCTGGGTAAGCTGCTGTCTGGAAGACAACTGCTCCTCTGGACCAAATACATTTAGATAGAAACATGTGCCTTAAGGACAACAGAGAAAGTCAACTCCTCACACGGATTGGAAAGCTTTTCTATATCCCAAGATGGTTAATTAAGAGAAATGCTTCAAGATCTGATAGAAGTAACAGGATGAACGTGGAGGCTGGCAGTCCACAGCCATTCTCTGCAGAGGTGTTGTGAGCATGGCAAAGGCATAGTTGTCCTTCTGTACAGCTAGGGAAGTGCTAGCCAAGTTTGTAGGTTTGCCTCATTACAAAGCCAGTGATGATAATTACATGTTCATAAGGTTGAAACCTGCTCTTAACCAGTGCTTTTTTGGTAAGCATTTCAGGATTAAACCACTTCCCCACCCCACCCCCCCATATTTTTACACAGTAGTATGAGAGAGCTACAATAAAATGTTGTTTTTAATTAAAGCCTGTATCAGGAAGGGCTTTTTTTGTGTAATTCCTCTGCTCTGCATTTAGAGACTGTGTGGGACTGGGTGCAGCAGAGGCACATCTCCAAATCCACTAGCCTGTCAGAGAGGAGGGGGCACACATAGGGATGTGCATACTTGGCCTTACGAAGTACCACATCAGAGTGTGAGGTGCAGCCCTCCCGGAGCAGCCTGGCCCAGCTGACTGCTGCAGCTGCCCTGTGAGAGCACCCCAAGCAAAGGGCTGATGCAGCTTTATGGAAACCCACCTGCTTTACCTGTTACTGACCTGCTCACTCTGTGAGGAAACAAGGTTGTGGGGGTTTCTTTTTTTGTCCATTTTGAATAGTGAATTAACTGCTCCAGCTCTCACCCTGCTGTTTCTGTGCACACATGTGCATATCTTACAGCTACAGGATAGTTTAAGTGGAAGCCTCATTCATTCTCCTGTTGTCAGCTGTCTAATGGGTATTATCACATTCCTGCCATGATGGAAATGTGCTCTTAACAGCAAACTGCACTCGTTGGTTTTTTGTTTGTTTTGGTTTTGGTATTTTTTTGTATACCCTGATTGTTATGAATCCAAGACCTTTGGTTCTCTCTCAGCTTCTCCTCACAGGGCTGTGCTCCAGCCCCCTCCCCAGCCTTGCTGCCCTTCTCTGGACACCTTCAAGTGCCTCAACATCTTTCTTAAGTTGAGGGGCCCAGAACTGGACACAGGACTCAAGGTGTGGCCTAGCCAGTGCTGAGTACAGGGGCAGAAGGACTGCCCTGGTCCTGCTGGCCACACTGTTCCAGGCCAGGAAGGAGCACAGTGAGGAAGAAAGGCTGGGAAAACCAACCAAAGTTCTGAGATGCTCCTGCACATGTGGCTGCTATACACCATGAAAGGTACAACTTGAAAGGAATTACTTCTGCTTTGGGCACAAGTGATACGACTGGGATCTGGGAAACAGTAGCTTGTCCCAGGTAGGACAGGTGGAGAGAAAGGTCTGTACATTCTCTGAAGTTCAGCATGAGGTGAAATGCTCATTAATTAATGTCTGTGGCTGAATAACACAGGATGGTGTGAAGCATGGGCTGCTGGGTGCTCATCACTCACTCTAGTGAGGAGCAGCAGCTAGCAGGAGTTTACTCAGGGAAACAAGAGAGTCCTCTTTACTACTGGGTGACTTTTAAAAGTTCCCTGCTGGAAAAAAAAAAGTACAACTGTCAGGAGTTTGAACAAATGCCTTGGTAACTGCTTTGTTTCTGATGGGGGTGGGAAGTGGGGTGGCAGTTTGCTTCTGGCTACAGCAAAGAAAAAAAGCTTGTTAAATCAAAAGGGGCACTTGGGTGAATGTGAAAACAAGCAACACATCTTTAAGAAGAGGAGGAAGAGCAGCACAATAAGGAAAAGGGACAAACTTTGACATACTGACATAACAAAAATACAAAGGATCTGAGAGGTGGAGAGCTGGCAGTGACTAGCAGAGACTGTTTCAAAGCATGCCAGACAAACTGGATGTAGAGCACAGCAGAAATCTGATACGGGAACTCTTGAGGACGTGAACATCAGAGCCTTAAAATACCCAGAAAATGGAAATGTGGCAGATGACTGAGAAGAAACACAGAAAAAGGTGAGTGGATCTGGGCAGAAAGGGAAGAGGAAATGTACATTACAGCAAGGTAACGAAATGAAAGAAGAGAACACAGTAGGGGAAACAGTGAATAAAACTACAGGTGAGGCATGTCTTGGGAAAAGCAAAAATGGCCCCAAATGTGACAGCCACTCAATATCTACTTTGGATCAGGCTTCACTGAAAAGCTCACTGGCAAATGCAATTAATTTTAACAGGCAACTGGGATTGCTGCCTAGGAAAAGATCACAAATATGGAGGTAAATTTGATTCCATGTTGAATGAGTGTGGCCAGGAGACTGGGAGAGTGGATTCTGCCCCTCTGCTCTGGTGAGACCTCAGCTGGAGGTGAGTGCAACTCTGAGGCCCTCAACACAAAAGGGCCATGGACCTGATGCAGAGGCTTCAGAGGAGGCCACAAAGATGATCAGAGGGCTGGAGTATCTCCCATAAGGGACAGGTGCAGAGAGTTGGGGCTGTTCAGCCTGGAGAAGAGAAAGCTCCAGGGAGACCTTAGAGCAGCCTTCCGGTACCTGAAGGGGGCTACAAGAAAGCTGGGGAGGGACCATTTACAAAGGAGATAGGACAAGGGACAGTGCTTTGAAACTAGAAGAGAGGAGCTTTAGATTGGACATTAGGAAGAACTTCTTTACTGTGACGGTGGTGGAACAGTGGAACAGATTGACCAGGAGTTGGTGGAGGCCCCATCCCTGGAGACATTCAAGGTCAGTCTTGATGGGACTCTGAGCAACACGATGCAGTTGGGGATGTGCCTGCTGACTGCAGGGGGGCTGGACGAGGTGACCTCTAGAGGCCACTTTCAAACCAGCACGTTCTTTGAGTCCGTGAGACAAAGCCTAAAGCAGAAAGGGGTTAGCTACGCAATACTTGACCGATCGCTGTGTTTAAGATGTGGTGCTCAGGGATATGGGTTAAGGTGAATCTTGTAGATTAGGGTTCTAGATTTGACTTGGTGATCCTGAGGGGCTTTGCCAACCTGGATGTTTCTGTGATTAGCACAGCTTCATGAAACTGTGAAGGGACAAAACAGGTCTCAGAAGACGAGAATCAGAATGGTTTAGGTTGGAAGGGACCTCAGAGATCATCCAGTTCCAATCCCCCACCATAGGCAGGGACACCTCCCACCTCATCCAACCTGGCCTTGAACACCTCCAGGGAGGGAGTAGCCACAACCTCCCTGGGCAACCTGTGTCTCGCCACCCTCACTGCAAAGGACTTCCTCCTAACATCCAGTTTAAACTCATTACCTATCATCCTCTCATAACAAGATCTTGTGAATAGTCCCTCCCCAGCCTTCCTGTATGCCGCCTTCAGATACTGGAAGGCTACTACAAGGTCTCCTCAAAGCCTTCTCCAGGCTGAAAAGCCCCAACTCTCTCAGCCTGTCCTCATAGCAGAGGTGCTGCAACCCTCTGATCATCTTTGTGGCCCTCCTCTGGACTTGCTCCAACAGTTCCATGTCCTTCTTGTGTTGGGGGCTCCAGAACTGCACACAATACTCCAGGTGAGGTCTGAGGAGAGCAGAGCAAAGAGGCAAAATCCCCTCCCTTGCCCTGCTGGCCATAAAAGAGAAACTCTAACTAAATTAAAGGGCAGAGCAGAGAGCCTAAAGAGCTTACAGAATGAATATTCTTTTCTGACACCTAGCAAGAGTGTAGGACAAATGATTAAGCAATCAATTTGCAAAGGTGGCACACCTCAACCTAGGGCTAGACAGAGCTGGAGGCAGGGAAGGAAGCTGTTGTGTAATGCCCTGCCTGCCCTTGTTGAAGGCAGATAAGGTACATGTGGCAAGAGTGGCCCAGTTAGGCTGCATCCTGCCTCCCTGCAGCGCTTCTGAGTTCCCTTCCTCTACCTCATGTCTGTGATAATGCTAACTGGGCTTCCTGATTGAGCTGCCTGGCACTTTGATTTTATCATGCAACTTAAAAATGCAATAATACCACTGCAAGTCACTGAATGAAGGACGTTCATTTGTTGGGACACCCAGGTCAACATGCTGCACAAGAAGGGAGAGCACTTAGCCTGCTCTGCAGATGAGGCCAGGCTCAGTAGTGTCTGATGGGGGGAAAGTGAAGCCTTGAGCTGACAGGAACGTTGATAGGCCAGGGGAAGGAGCAGAGAAGGTGGGCAAATTTACTGTGCCTGTGCCAGAACATTGGGTTACTGCCAGTTATTTGTCTAACACAAGAGACAGCAAAGTCACAAGCCAGGGGAACAGCACTCACACTGGTTTAGTAAGATTTGTGGCTCGGTTCCCTCTGGGACTGTGCTTAGTTTATGACAGCTGCACTCCCTGGAGTTAGCTTTATAGCTCATGTAAACATTATTTATTGTCAGAAGGAAAAGAAGCGCTGTGCAGGAAGGAGGTGGAAGCAGATGAGAATCTAAAATAGGCATTTTAAACCTCTTATTTGTTAAATTAACCCTTAATAGGTTACCAGCCAGCAGTTTCAAATGGATTCAGGCTCCCCTTCTGCTACAGAATTTCTTTGTGCTTTTTTTTTATGGAGGTGTTGGCTCGAGCTTAAAGAACAGGTCTGAGTGCTAGAAACTGTCAAGAGCAAGCACAAGGCAGCTCTCTCCCTGCATGGATTCTTCTCCTTTCATTGATGTATGCTGCAGCATGACAGGATAATTCTTCAGAGATTTAAGAGCAGTTGCTTATTTGCATTCCTTCACCCTGTATTTCAAAAACCGCTTTCCTACAGCAGGTGACTCTGCTGAGGCTGTTGCAGTGGCCTGATGTTAAGCTTTGACTGCCTGCAGAGAAGCAAAAGGCAGTTTTTAGGATCTCGTGCTAAATAATCATCAGGGAATGTTTTGGGTATTTTTTTTTAAACCAGCTGCCACGATATTTCCTATAGGAACACATCAGATCAGTTCTGTTAAATGAAAATTCATCCTTGGAATCAAAGAAAAGAATGTGTTTGCCAGGCTGGAAACCTGGACTGCCTGAGCCTGAGAGGTGCTGAGTGCTCTGCCTAGGGAGATCCTGCACTTTCAGCAGGATCACAGGATGTTAGGGATTGGAAGGGACCTCTGGAGATCTTTGAGTCCAAGCCCCCTGCCAGAGCAGGACCAGAGAATCTAGTGCAGGTCACTAGAACACATCCAGACAGGGCCTGAAAGTCTCTAGAGGAGGAGATTCCACAACCTCTCTGGGCAGCCTGTTCCAGTGGTCCACTGCATCTGCAGTGGCTTTTAATCCATAGAATCATAGAATGGTTTAGGGTGGAAGGGACCTCAGAGATCATCAAGTTCCAATGCCCTGCCACAGGCATGTCCAGATGCTGGCCCTTCACTCAGGCTTTAGCCTGTGGATTCACAAGGTTGGAAGGGACCTCAAGGATCATCCAACCTTTCTATCCTTCCTGGCCCATGGTGGTCAGATGAGGCCCTGAGATGCCGGCTGTGAGCTCGGGCAGCCTTTCACTGGCACTGGTGGCTGTGAGCTCGGGCAGCCTTTCACTGGCACTGGCGGCTGTGAGCTCAGGCAGCCTTTCACTGGCACTGGCGGCTGTGAGCTCAGGCAGCCTTTCACTGGCACTGCCAGGTTGTGAGCTCGGGCAGCCTTGCACTGGCACTGGCGGCTGTGAGCTTGGGCAGCCTTTCACTGGCACTGGCGGCTGTGAGCTTGGGCAGCCTTTCACTGGCACTGCCAGGTTGTGAGCTCGGGCAGCCTTGCACTGGCACGGCAGGTTGTGAGTTCGGGCAGCCTTGCACTGGCACTGCCAGGTTGTCGGCTCGGGCAGCCTTGCACTGGCACTGGCAGGTTGTGAGCTCGGGCAGCCTTTCACTGGCACTGCCAGGTTGTCGGCTCGGGCAGCCTTGCACTGGCACTGGCAGGTTGTGAGCTCGGGCAGCCGTGACTCGCACACCCGGCAGGCCCCTGCCGGCTGCGCACAGGCGGACTACTCACACTTCCCAGGGTACTTTCGCTTCTCCAAGTTGGGAGTGACCTCTGCTCCTCCAGGCAAGGAGGACAGCAGCGCAGCTGCCCCGCCAGCCTGCGCACCACGGCGCCGTGAAGCCTATGGATGATGCTCTACAGGACATGTAAGTGGGTGTCTGAGACGGGAAACTCGGGCGGAATGACAGCTCCGGAGAGCTGCAGGGGCACCAGCGCGGAGCCGGGAGGGACAGTGGCTCCGACGGGAGTGGCCAGCCCCTTGCTGCCTTCCCTCTGCTTTTGTCCTTGTTACAGTCTGTTTTTATAAACTATTAGCTCAAACTTGCTGAAGGGAGCTCTTAGCCTGTAAGCTGAGCTTTGAAGAAATATCTCATTGTAGCTTCTTAAACACAAAGAGAGACTTTGTTAAAGGGACTGCCTGCGCTGTCTGGATTCAATTTGTTCTTAAAGAGATCCAGCCCTCTTCAGCTGTGGGAAAATGAGAGCTCGTATTGTGTTTTAACAATTAACAAGAAAATACTGCCTGTCGATGCTGCCAGGACAAGGGTAGTATTTAGTAAATCAAATAGTTCACGCAAATAAACAAATCGGTCGGGTTAGCAGTGGGGGGAAGCGGCAATGGCTTTCGTGATTAGCTAACCAGGAAATGAAGCTGCTGTCCTTCAGGCGCTAGGAAAGAAACCGCAGCTGGGCAGGGCAATCGGCTCAGGAGGCAGCAGGCTGAAATGAATCACAGAGTTTGAGAAGCGAGCTGGGCTCTGCCGGTGCCCGCCGCCAGCAGCAAGCCAGAGCTTCCAGCGCTGCCCAGTCTGTGAGCCCTACAAAATCAGCCTCACTGACCTCAGAGGCTGCCAGGCTTCCACAGCGCCGTCCGGCAGAGCTCATCGCTCTCAGTGGTACTGAGCATGTGTGCTCCCTGCCTGGCTGTGCTCTTCGAATGTCGCCGGTCATAGCCTGGATGTGCCTCCCCGGGGACGTGCCCCATGCATGCCGAGGGCTGTCCCTCTCCCCTGCCACGGCCCTCTGACTTCCCAGGGATCTCCTTCCAAGGCAAGCCTGACAGGGATACGGCTTGTAGGAGTCCTGCGTGCCGTGGGCATGAGTAGGAGATATATTTAACTCTTCATTCTCTTACCATTATCTGAGCCCGTCGGACATAAATATCCCCAAGCTGCGCGGCACTGTACACCGCTGCCTTCCTGAATGATTGATTTCCACTTCCACTTCCCTCTCAGCGCTGGGAAACAGGCTGCAGAGAGAAAAAAAAAAGATTTATAACAGAGATTCCAGTCTGTGTCACATTAAGACAGCCAGGTTGTCAGTGCTCTGGTTTAGATTCCAGGATTTCCAGTGGTTCCAGGAAAACTTTTTTAGCAGGGCACAAAATGCAGTGAATCCTCGGGGGTGCTGAGTGCCCATCAAATCAAATCCTCAGCACTATTGCTGCTTCTTAGTGCCTCTGCTGTAATATTTTAATATACATACAAAATTATCTTTAAAAATACATGATGAAAGGACTTGTAAAATAAGCATTTCCTTGCCACAAGGTGCCCGTTTCTGTTGCTATTCTGCATCACTCTGATGCAGGCATGATCAAGGTCTCTTATGTGCAGTCATTTTAAAATCTCTGTTCAGGCTGTTCATAAAATCTGGATTCCAGATGGTAAATGGAAGAAACTCAGGATGGTTATACTCTATTCGTCTTCCCAAGGGCATGCACCATAAATGTGGTAGCGTTTGGCAGTACTAAAAATACTT
>VWZI01001209.1:113143-174811 GCA_013396835.1 Psilopogon haemacephalus
CCCCCCCCTCACGTTCTTAACACTTCCTAGAGATTAAAGAAGCTGCTTTCACCCTGCAGTGTGAAGGTGGAGACCAACATTTTCAAGAGTTAATATTGGGGTATCTCATTTGTTAATGGTTTTCAAGAGTTAATATTGAGGTATCTCATTTGCTAATGGAAGGGCAAATAATATTAGAGGAGTTCTGATTTTTTCACTGGAAGGGTTCTCAGACACTAGAATGGTCTGCCCAGGGAGCAGGTGAGCAGAGCCTGTCCCTCCCCGACCCCCCGCCCTCAGATATTTATAACCATTTATTAAATCCCCTCTCAATCTTCTCTTCTCCAGATTAAGCAGCCCCAGGTCCCTCATCAGGCAGTGCTGCAGTCCCCTCAGCATCCTTGTAGCCCTCCCGTGGACCCTCTCCAGCAGATCCTTGTCCCTCTTAAACTGGGGAGCCCAAGACTGAAGGCAGTACTCAAGATGAGGTCTCAGCAGGGCAGAGCAGAGGGACAGGAGAACCTCCTGACGAAAATAGGGACAGGGGATTCTGAGAAGCACTTGTGGCAAAGCAAGCTGCGGCATTACTAACTGAACCGTGGCACGGCAGTGACTTGTTTCACACCTCGCAGCTGGCCCCTTTCAGGCTGCAGAAGGCCCTGAAGGGTGAAATGCTGCGGCTGTACCTGTCAAGGCGAGAGCAGAGCCGCGAGGTGAGGTACGGAAGCACCTGGGGCGGCCCTGGGCCCGTCGCTTCCCTTTGCCGCCACCGGCAGGGCCTCCTCCGCGCCCAGAGGGCGGTGCTCGGCGGCCCGCACCGCCCCTGCCCCTGCCCCGGCCCGGCCCGGCCCGGGCACGGCCGCCGTGCTCAGCAGGAAGGCCCGCAGCCAGCCGGCGGCCGCCCAGGGCCGCCATGGTCGGTGAGTGCAGGGCGCAGAGAGAGCCCCGGGGCGACAGGGAGAGCCCCGGGGCACCGCCAGCGGGACGGCCTCAGGCGGGAGGCGGCGGCGCTTGGCGTGGGTTCCGCGTCGGGAGCGTTGCGCAAGGGCGGGTGTTTTGGTGCCTCCCGCGCCCCGTACTCAGGCCGCGGCCAGCGCGGCTGCCGGGAGGGGATTTAATTGCGGGAGCCGCGGCTGGGCGCTGGGTCCCGGACCGGGGTGGCTGCACGGTGTCACCCCCGTCCCAGGGAGCGGGCAGTGCCGCCTCCGGCCTCCGCGCCGGCTCTGGGCAGCTCCCCAGCGTCAGCCTGCGGGCCGGGCCCAGCGGTTCGGGGAGCGGCGGCAGGCTTTGCGGCACAGTGGGTTCGGGGGTTGTCTGCCCTTGCTGAAGGCAGGGGTGCGATGTGCGTGCTTCGGAGTGCTGTGCCAGACCTCGGCACACTGCCCTGTGTTATGTGGCAGCGGAAAGAAGTCGGCTGCTGCTGCCCAGTTTCCATCTTCCGCTCCTCAAGGTCCTGCCTCCTCCAGCAGCGGTGCAGCTGCATGCCTGACCGCAGCAGGGGCCGTGGTGTTCCAGCCCTAGCAAACTTGGAGAGGTGGGAACGCCTCTAAACCGGTGTTACGCTCCAGGAGCAAAAGCATTCTAGAAGCCGAACGCTACGTAATTACTCGTTATGCTGTGTTTTTCAAAGATATTTCAGACGGAGATGAGATACTGATCTCTTACAGCTCCCTAAGGAGGATGTAGCAAGGTGGGTCGAGAGCAGAGTCGTTGCCCAAGTAACAAACAGGAGGAAAACAGCTTCAGGTTGCACTAGGGAAGGTTTAGGTTGGATATTAGGAAAAAAAATATCCTCCAAAAGGGTTGTCAAGCCCTGAAACAGGCTGCCTATGGCATCATCTCTAAAGGGATTAAAAAGATGTGCTAGGGGATGTGATTTAGTAGTGACTTGGCAGTGCTGGTTTAACATTTGGACTGGATTTGAAAGGTCTCTTCCAGCTGTGGTGGTTCTGTGATTGTATGACTTGTTTTCAAAGACTCTTGACTTCTAGTAACTAACTTGCCAGGAGCACCAACACATGGCAGTAGGTGAGTGTGGCTAGAGAGGGTGGCACAGTGTTTGTATTGCCACATCCATCACAGAAGAGCAAACCTTGTCAGGGTGAAGAGAGGCTGGGGGACCTGGGGCTGCTTAGTCTGGAGAAGAGAAGACTGAGAGGGGATTGAATAAATGTTTATAAATATCTGAGGGCTGGGGGGTCAGGCTCTGCTCACTTGCTCCCTGAGATAGGACAAGGAGCAATGGGTGTAAGTTGCAGCACAGGAGGTTCCACCTCAACACAAGGGGGAACTTCTTGACTGTAAGGGTCACAGAGCACTGGCAGAGGCTCCCCAGAGAGGTTGTGGAGTCTCCTTCTGTGGAGACTTTCAATGCCCGTCTGGATGTGTTTCAGTGTGATCTGAGCTAGATTGTCTGGTCCTGCTCTAGCAGGGGGGTTGGACTCGATGATCTCTTTGAGTCCCTTCCAACCCCTGACATCCTGTGAGCCTGTGATCTGCTAATCTGCACTCTGACCATCTCAGACCACTTCTCTGCAGCCAGGTTTCTAGTTAAATCCTCAGAATCCCTGTCTAGGCTCTTCAAAAGGAAAAGCCCAAAACCTCGTGTTACACTAAGGTTTTGTTGGGAGAGACTTTTTGTATCTCTTTCCTTGGATTTCATGGAGGTGCACAAATGTCAGATCCCAAGCCCTCGAGGAGTTGGTTGTCAGCTTGCCTTTGAGAAGATCATTCAGGAGTTTTACAGGAAGCCAGGGCTTGTGTTTGTGTTGCACAGCAGATAGCATTGAGGTTGCTGGGATGGCTGTGTGCAGATGATGTCTGTTGTCATGGAGTGTGCCAGAGAGATGCGTTGGGGTTTGTGGCTGCTGTATTTGAATTTATGGGCTTGTGATGATCCCTCTGATTGCTTGGTAAACTGAGGGAGGTGTTAAGGAGAAAACAAACAAAAGGTGAAACCATAGTAAAGATGGGGTGGTGTCAGAGACAGTACCAAGAGTCCTTACATAAACAGAGGTGGAGTTACTAATTGGAAGGTCTGTCTGCCTGGCTGAAGGTGTTGGCAGTATTGATGCTCCCAGGGCCCAAGCATGGGCAAGGGCAGTTGCAGCCTGGTGAGGAGGGACTGATCACAACCCACAAATTTGAAGTGCAGCTCAATTTGTTGATCTGCTGTGATAAACATGAGGTGGCAATGCCAACCCCAGCCTAAAGTGGCAGGTCTCTAGGGCCGTGTGGTTTTATCCCAGAAGGGCAGCAAAAGCAGATCACTGAGGAGCATGTGCAGGGGAGGCTGTGAGAAGCAGAACCCCACTTGATACTCCTTGTACAGAAAATGGCATAGGGTCTTGTATGCTAAGTGTAATTAAGTCATTACAAAAGGGGGTTTGGCAGCCACTGTAAGCTGGAAGTTGTGCTTTGTGTTATCGCTGCATTGTGCTGCTGACATCTGGGGACCAGATGCCCCAGCATGGGTGTATGAAGCAGGAATGCCAGCAGCACAGCACTCATCTGACATCCTGGCTGCTGCCAAGGTCTGGCATGTCAGTGCCTAGGCTAGGAGTTCTCTGCCAGACTCTCCTGTGTTCTCTGAACACACTGCTGGTGAGTTAGGAAGGGCTTTGGAAGGGTGGCTCTGTTGCCCTGGACGTTTCCCCTGCAGGTGCTGCAGAAGGCAGTGTATTAGTTGAAGCCTGCCCCCCTGAGCTCAAAAGCTCGATACTTAATTTGATTTTGGAAGTAAAAAAGGTAAACTTTACCAATAAATAGAAGGTATGGGGAGTTACAGAGGGTGGGGGAAAAAAGGGAACCAAAATACAGGGTACAGGAATGAGGGGAATTACAGAGGACAGGGGGGAAAGGAACAAAATATAAAATATAAAAATACAACTGGTGGTTGGAGGTTGAGTCCAAGCACTGAAATTGATGATTTGGTGGTGGATGCAGGATTGATGGTGAAATGCAGTGAGTTAGAGTTCCAAAAAACGGTTGCAATGCCCACGTGTTTGCTGGAGAGCACAGGTGAGATAGCAGCAAGGTGCTGGGCAGGCAGGAGAAGAGGAGCCAAAAGAGGAAGTTCATCCCCTTTAATAGTAGACTCCTCAGGAAGTGGCAAGGGGCTAAACAGGACACCTGGGGGCACGTCAGACCACCCCTAGGGAGGAGTCAGGATCCAGTTCCAGGTAAGCTTAACACTTTACAGGCAGTCTGGCACCTTAGGGCTGTCTGCAATCTGACTTTTTTATGAGCCTTGTTTCTTTAGAATCATAGAATGGTTTAGGTTGGAGGGGACCTCAAAGCTCATCCAGTTCCAACCCCCCTGTGCCATAGGCAGGGACACNCCCATTCCCCCTCGTCCTGTCATTACAAGACTTTGTGAATAGTCCCTCCCCAGCCTTCCTGTAGGCCCTTTCAGATACTGGAAGACTACAATAAGGTCTCCTCGAAGCCTTCTCTTCTCCAGGCTGAAAAGCCTCAACTCCCTCAGCCTGTCCTCATAGCAGAGCTGCTGCAGCCCTCTGAGCATCTTCCTGGCCCTCCTCTGGACTCTTTCCAGCAGTTCCATGTCCTTCCCGTGCTGGGGGCTCCAGAACTGCACACAGTACTCCAGAGCTGAATACATTTCAGCAGCCTTGAAATGCCAGCACTTAGTGTAATGACTGGGTCACTCTGCAGCTATTGCCAGCAGCTGAACTGCCCACCTGGAAAGGAAGGGAGGCATTTTGTGAAGGGTTGCAGTGGAGGGGGTGTTCATCTGCGAGGGAAAAATGAGGAGTGTTGCTTTGTTACCCTCATTTGCTGCTTGCACACTGATCAGCGGTGGTTTGGTGCATTTTATTCTCTATTTGAGGAGCTGCTGGCTGCAAATAGCCTGTTATCTCTTGCCTTTCTCTGATAACCTCTTAATGATAGCTGCACTTCCTTCCCTTCTGTGTGCCTGGTGTGGTGTGTGTAGGATTGGTGTCGGTGTGGGGTGCGTAGGATTTATGCCGGAGGCTGCTTGTGCTCTGGAGGAGAGAAGGAAGTGGTTTGTGTGTGGTGTTTCATGGGCTTAGAGCAGTCCTAAGTCAATAATGTGGAGCCATTAGTCATGTTTTCCTCTCAGCCATGTTTTCAGAGGCAGTTGTGGAGCTTCCTGTCAGGCTCTTTGACAAGTTTATGGTTCCTATGAGTAAGGAAAACGTTGAACCTTTTTTTTTAAGCATCCTTTAGGTTGGCTTCAGTGATGTAGTGGCCAGTCTCAGCTGTCCCTGCTGCCTCTCTTCAGTCAAGTTGAGCTCAGTCCACTGCCAGCCCTGTCAAATCCTGCAGACTCCATTGCAGCTCCGTGCTTGTGGCTGCTTCCAAAGCCTGTGGACAGGATTAAGCCCAGTGAGATGGATGAGGAGAAGGTGTAACTGCAGGAACATCAAATAACAGCTTGAGAGCTAGGTGGGATCCTCCTGCAGTCTGAGGCTGTTAAAATGCCTGCCAGTGGCACACCTGTGCTGCTAGCTCTGGTGAGCTGACCCAGGCTCCCAGTTTGGCTGCTCCAAGCTTTTTGGGCCAGCGCTGGCTAGCAGCAGGACAGTCACTTCAATGCTGGAGTGACTCCTATTTGAAAGCATAAAGGTTTTCTGTTTTCCTTGCAATAAGTGTCATCTCTTTGAGGCGGTGAGATGCAAAATACCCCAGGCCACCACTCCCCAAACTCTGCAGGCCTGACAGCACACCAGCAGCCTTGCTGCAGCTGTGAAGTTACCTCCTGGTTTGGGAGTTTGTGTTACTTCAGAATATAAGTAATGAGAGTGCTCAATGCTACAAAGCTGCTGCTCAGGAGCAATGATTGTAAAACCTCGTAGCGGGGACACGTTTGTCTCCCCATAACTGGGGCATGAGTGGCAGTGTGTGTGTGTGTGTGTGTGAGCAAGTGTGTGCTGTGGCAAGCTGGGCACAGGAGGATTGTGTGGTGGCTGCTGATGCACGTGTGCTTGCCAGATAGCCTTATCACTCCAGAGCAGGGTGCCACCTTCCAGCTGCTAGGATTGGTGAGGCTTTGTCTGTTTGCTTGCTTTAGGTGAAGTAGTTGGAGCACGGTTCTGTGCTGGGAGTGGTGCTGTGGGGAACTTTCACTTCTCTGGTCTAGGAGAAGTGTGAAGTCAGAGGCAAAACGAAAGGTTTTGAGAGAGAGAGGTGGGATACTGAGAGTTCCATCTGCTCTGCCGTTAGGTGAGGTAGTGCTGAGCTTGGTAACTGCTCTTCAGGAAATTGTACACCTAAATTGTATCCTGAATACCGACCCGAAGCCATTTGGAGGAGGTGAAAGTCTGTGTGAGAATGGGGAGGAAGCAGACTGCGCCGTGGGTGCCTCTGAAAAGTGGAGATCCCATATTATGGGTGAAGCATCTTGCAGATGCCTGAGCCAGGCTCCCAAGCTGTCCTTGGCAGGCACAGTCTAGCTAGCAGCAGCCGGAGAGGGCAGGAGATTCATCTCGTTCCCTTCTCCTGCCCTTCGGCTTAGATGGAAAGGAGCAGAGCACCCCTGAAATGTCACAGAGGCTGACTCCCCGTGACACCATGTGCCAGCAGCAAGCCCCTGCTCAGGCTGCTGATGGAGTCCTCCTGACCGCTCAGAAAGTGCTCTTGGCTTAAGTGGCATCAGCTGCTCACACTTCACTTCGCTGCTCTAACTGCTGCTGCTAAGACCTCTGCGTGCTTGTGTGTGTTAGGGTAAGGTCAGGCAGCAGCGGGGCGGCAGGTGACACTCGCAGCCTTGTGTTTCCCTTTCTGTGCTCATCCTGCCGGATCCTTGTCGTGCTTTTAGCACTTGCTGCGGTTTGCTGTTTGAGTGTCACAGTGGCGGTGTTTGAAGTTTCGTTGCTGTGCGAGCTGCAAGACCCCAGTTGAATGCGTGTTTTGTGTAAGCGTGCAGAAGGTACAGAGTTCTTGGTGGCACTGAAGAGTCGCTACACATCATGTAGCTGAGGCAGGAGGAGGGAGATGCTGCAGGGAGTGTGACACCTGAATCCTCAAAAAGTGTTTGCCTGAACAGCTTCACAGTCTCCCGGTCCTTGCCTTTTGTGTATGCTAATGAGCTCATCTGAAGAGGGGTTTGATCTCAGCCCTGAGTCAGATCGTGTGGAACTTCTTTACAACAAAAGGGAGTTGCTCAGCGAGTATGGCAGGGCTGTGTGTTTCTGACGGTGCACTAAAAGCTGCCCTGACAGCAGGCTGTGGAAAAAGCAGACAGCAGAAACAGGGGGGAATCAGATAGTGTCAGAATGCAACTGAAACCCTCTTGTGACTCACAGTTCTCTGTGCACTATCATACAATCCTAGAATGGCTCAGGTTGGAAGGGACCTCAGAGATCATCTTCTCCAACCTCCCTGCCATGGGCAGGGATACCTCTCAACTAGACTCAGCTGCTCAAGGCCTCATCAAACCTGGCCTTGGTCCCCCTAGGAAAGAGGCATCCACAACCTCCCTGGGCAGCCTATTCCAGAGTCTCACTACTCTCCTACTGAAGAACTTCGTCCTCAGATCCAGTCTAACCCTGCTCTCTCTCTCTCAGCTTCAAACCATTCCCCCTAGTTGTGTCTGTAGACACCTTCTCTTCTCCAGGCTGAACACCCCCAGCTCTCAGCCTGTCCTCACAGCAGAGGTGCTCCAGCCCTTGGACTGTCTTTGTGGCCTTCTCTGGACTTGCTCCAACAGTTTCATGTCCTCCTTGTGTTGGGGTCACCAGAACTGTACACACATCAAGAGATGTGTGACCCCGGTCATGATCCAGAAGGAACACATGTGTGTAGGTGCCATATATCCTGGCAAGGTTTTGTGGGTCTGTTCCTTCATTCTTTTCTCTTCTCTGAATTGCAGGGCATAAAGGGCTGATGGTTCTGTATTTTCTGATAGCCAAACCACCATCAAACCTATGCATTTCCTTTAAATGGGGGAGGTGCTGCTGCTGGTGGTGTTCTGTGTTTGTTTTCTGCGCTGCTGGGCTCTGAAGTGCTGACACCTGAACACTTCAGACATGGCCATAGACATTCTCTTCTCTAAATGTGCTAAGAGCACAGTAACCCCTGCAGCCAGCCTCTACCCAGATCCAGGGACTCAGGAAGCATCTCCAGGGAAAGCTGTGTTCTGTTGCTGTCAGCTTGGAAGTGGTGCCTAAGCCATCAGCAGGTCTGCATTTGTGTGTTTGCAGAGGTTTGATGGAGAAGAATGTTGTTTATTGGTGTGTGTTTTGGGGTGTACCTCCATGCTAAAACAGGCTGCTCTCTGAATGCCCCTTCTCCCTACTCCTCTGTGAAGGCAGAAGACCTTCCCCCATAAACTTGATGGCTCTGGCAGAGATGCTGTTGATGATACTCCACTTCTGTCTCAGTCTGGGCAGTCTCTGCTGGACAAGTCAGACAAAAGGCAGCAGTGAACTCTTGGAGGGCTGGGTGGTGTTAGGGCCAAGTCCCTCCAGCTCAGTCAGCCCCTGGCTGTGCCTGCCTGTCTGAGATTCTCTGAGTCCTTCCCATCCCACCCCATGCTGAGCCACAGTTGTGGGCAGGCAAGACCAGCCCTGTGCTGCTGTGTGCCACTATCAGTAATGGGCACAATTAGAAGCCAAATTCATGTCCTCCTACCATTTGACATCAGAGACCTGTGCCTGTGAAGTATATATTTACATCTGGACGTTTATATAACACATTAGTCTTAAACTCCATCACCTGACTTGATGAATGACAGAAAATTAATCATCAGTAGTTGATTAAATGCCCATCATAAAATTATAGAATGGTTTGGGTTGGGAGTGACCTCAAAGATCATCCAGTTCCAACCCCCTGCCATAGGCAGGGACACCTCCCACTGGAACAGGTTGATCAAGGCCTCATCCAACCTGGCCTTGAACACCTCCAGGGAGGGAGCAGCCACAACCTGTGCTAGTGACTCACCACCCTCACTGGAAAGAATTCCTTTCTAACATCTAGTTTACATCTCCCCTCTGCCAGTTTAAACCCATTACAGTGCCTGGCATCTAAACAGTGTCACCTTCTGCTGGGATGAGACAGGCAGCACAAGTTCAGATGTCTGGGGCTTCAGCTGATGGCTCTCTGAAAACATCTGTTTGCTCTTTCCCTAAGAGATAGTTCAGCTTTCTAAGATGAAGCATTTGAGCTGTTTAACCCCTGTTAGGAAAGTGAAGTGTTTGCTGAGGCTTGTTGTGTCTCCCCAGATCAGTCGTACTGGCAGCGGCTGCAGCACGACAAGGATTTCCTTACCAGCAACAGCCGACTGAATGAGCAAGTGGTGGATAAAATTGTTCTCCAGCTTAACAGAGTCTACCCCCAAATCCTCACCGATGCAGAAGCAGAAAAGGTAACTTGGCGAATTTGTGCTGCTCTAATCTCTTGAGTGCTGCATGGCTTTTGTGGGTCAGTAGCTCAGCTGCCCTCTGCCATGCTTGCCTGGGAGTGCCGCACGCAGCCAGCCTCCTCGCCTCATGCTTGCTGCCCACTTGTATCTGGGATCTCACGTCAGAGGAGAAGTCACAGGGCTGCCAGGTTCTTTGCCAAGTGGTCATGGGAGAGGGCACTCCGTGCAGCAGCACAGCTTAATGCCAGGGCCCCTGCGGTGAGGTCTGATGCCACTCATGCAGGAGCACGCTGTCTTCTAACCACCGTGTGGCAGGACTGCCCCCACTGCCTGACCAAATGCCCTGCATGCCAGCCTGGCTGTGGAGTGTGGTGTCAGATGTGGCTGCCTGTGTCCACAGAACCACCTATTCATCAGGTTTAGCTGCTGCTTGATGCGATTGATAATTCAGTATAGATAGAGAAGGGGAGTGTTAGTCCCACCTGTAAGTGTGGGAGCTGTGGGAAGTGGATGGGATTGGTGACATCTTCCAGTGGTGATGCTGTGTTTGGAGCCAGGCTGTCTTCCCTGGCATGAAGCTGGTTTTAGGGGAAAAAGATGTTTTACATTTGCTCAGAGTGAAAGTTAAAAGCTTCTCAGATCCTACTTCTAACAGTTGGAACTTGCCCTCTGCTGACTTCATTGTCTGCACAAGTCTCAATGGCATATCAGTGTTGGAACATTAGGAAAAACAGGGCTGAATCTGTCATAATCCAACTCCATGGAGGTAAAGAGTGTTTTGGTGTTGTAGATCAGTGCTGGATCATCAGCTGAGTCAGTCTAGTCGATTCCTGGGTAGCATGACATGGACACTCACAGCTAAAGACCATCTCGCTCCCTCAGGAGCTTCAAAATAAATGCAGAAGGAATCCATGAAATGTAGCTTGTGACTTCTGCACTTAGCAGGCAGAAATGAAATGCCTTTGCATAGGGCCAGGCAAGTTCCTGTCCCCACTGTCGTTTAGGAGGCTTGCTGTCTCAGCTCTATCCGGGAGAGCCTGTGGGAATTGGTCAGAGCAAGGAGTGCTGTATAAGGTGTGCTGCATTCCTCAAGTTCCTGTCCCCACTGTCGTTTAGGAGGCTTGCTGTCTCAGCTCTATCCGGGAGAGCCTGTGGGAATTGGTCAGAGCAAGGAGTGCTGTATAAGGTGTGCTGCATTCCTGTCCCCAGAGCAAGAATTGAACCTAAGGAAGTGCAGTACAAAGGTGATTTGCTGTGCTGCTCTGTAGTGCCTTGATGAGAATGGCATTGGGTGTTTTCCAGAGCAGCTGAGATCACTCTGATCTGTCAGGCCTTGTCTTTTCTTGGTGAGGGATTCCTAATATTCCTTACACCTTGGACTACAGAGCAAAAATCCTTCCTTCTGCAGCTGCTTGCCATGCTACCCCAGTCAAGAGAGCTTGTAGGTGTTGCACTGGGTTTGCAGCAGGCTCATTGTGCTGGAAACAATGAAACACCAACCCTGGGGTGATGAGCACTTCAATGCTGCCACTAAGGTCAGCAGTGTGAATTACTTTTTGGGGCGATCATTACTAGGCAACCAAGGGAAAACTTGAGAACATAAAACTTCATTATAAGGTGGAGCTCAGCGTCTTGGAGGCTGCTGTGTAGTGCATGTGAGTCCTTTTTAGGTTTCACTCTGGTTTGGTTTTGTTTTTTCCTCTCTTTTACTAAATATAAATCAGGCTCCCTATCTTCACTCCCTTGAACACTGTAATAAAGGAGTGTAAAATTGACCTCCAGGTGTTGTGATCTCTCTTCTGATGTGTGCTTCTCTCTTACAGTTCAGGAATCCAAAGGCATCACTCCATACCAGACTATCAGACCTGATAAGGCACCTCCAAAAGAAAGGGGACAGGCACTGCCAAGAGTTTTACAGGGCTCTGCAGATCAATGCTGAAGAGCTGTATAATGACCTGCCAAGCAGGAAAATCTTGAGTAAGTTGATTTGTAAGCTGACTGAGTTGTGGATTTCTGCATGGGTGTATCACAAAACCATATTCTGAATGACATTTAGGTTGTTTAAATAGTTTTTGGGGTATCCTTTAATTCCTTCTGACTGGGATTTCTCAAAAACTCATAA
Organism: Psilopogon haemacephalus; assembly: GCA_013396835.1. Lineage (NCBI taxonomy): Eukaryota > Metazoa > Chordata > Aves > Piciformes > Megalaimidae > Psilopogon > Psilopogon haemacephalus. Next base: position 124,591 of record VWZI01001209.1, read on the forward strand.
AGGGCTTCAAGTTTAGGTTCAAGTGCAACATGCAAGGGAGCAATATAACTGCTGTGAAGGGTAGTTCCTCTTTTCATAACCCTGGCTTATTAATGGTTTGCTTATTTCCTCTGTGTTTATCCTGACTTGCAGCACATAAGGACGTTACAAACCTCAGACTGGAGAAGCTTAAGACTCTGGTGGCCCAGAAGCTTGGCTTTCCCTCAGCCCATAGATCTCCCTGTGTCTAGTTTAACACAAAGCAAAAATTGATAGGCCCTTGCAATGATGAGCTGTTACATTAATCCCCCAGGACTTGTTCTGTGCAGCTGACAGATCTATCCAGTGTCCTCAGAGCTGCCCCCCAAACACACATCTGTGCTGCAGAAGGACTGGGGATCAAACAGTTTTGGTTCTGTATTGCAAAAGAGCTCATTTCTTCAGACACAAGTATCAAGCCTGGCTTGTCAGCCTGGGATAAAGCTTACTCTGTGCTGGAGTTGAAGATTTTTTTGTTGGTTTGGTGTTTTATTCCCTATCTAATGAAGGGGAGTAAAGAACAATGGTTCCAAATGCATGGCAAATACACTTGGGCATCCTGCGTCAAGGACTTAAGAGCTTGAGGGAAAGCTGCCACATTGAGGTTAATGAAGCTGCAAAGGGACTGCAGTTTAAGGAATCCTTACAAAGTATCTAACACCACCTGTCAGTTGATTTCCAGTTGTCAAAAAAACTCCACAGTTAGATGCCAGGGGAATTACTGAAGGTGTCTGTAAAGTCCAGTGAGGTTCAAACCAAAAGTCCATAGGTTTAAAAAAAAAAAAAATCAAACAGACCTCTGTGACATGGTGATTACCCTTGAAGATACTGCACTTTCTTTGCTTCATCTTTCCATTTGAAGACAAAGGTTTGTGTCTCCCAGCACAGACACATACTGGTGGAAGACTGCATCCTTTGGCTGCCTACACAGAGAGGTCTGAAGTTACTCAAAATCTCAACATCTATATCCAAACCCTCTTGCAATGGGAAAATCTGGGGCCAGAATCTCAGATAAGTGCAGATCCCAGTTGCTGTCGTAGTAACAGCTTGAAGGCAATACTTCTGATCTGCTCTTCACCTTGCAGTGAAGGAGACCTAGGAGACCTTTGAGGGAACAGGCTCTAGAATCAAATAGTCTTAGATCTATTGGTTTTACTCAGCTAGAGCTACAGAGCAACTGGTTTGTCTGTCAGGCTATCTGGAAGGCAGCAGACAGCCTTTATGAAGAGCAGCTTAGAAGTCTTAGTGTAGTCGCTAAGAATAAGCTTTCATGAATCTCTGATGGTTCCAGAGTTGCATCTCTGTTAATGCTCAGTACCAACTTGTACAGGCTGTTTCTGAAAAGGTATTTCAACAGCTTCAGTAGCCAAGGCCTGAGTGCATCCCACTCAGGCAGTGTCTGTACAGTGGATCCGTCCAAGTTCAGCATAGATCAGCTGAAAGGAAGCCTGCACAGAGTGTCAGATGAGGGCTTCAATTTTAGCACAGGCATGCACCTGATCTATGTGAGAGCCACATGAGGAGACAGGCTTAGTGCTTCTCATGTTCAGACTCTGCATAGTGAGGACATGTAGTAGGAGTGCTTCACAGAAAAAAAAAAAACCACAACAAAGCTCTTTGTGCTGGCCCAATCCTGATTTTCTGCTGCTGCATTATGTGAAGGGACTCCAGTAACCATTTTAAGCATTAAATTCTCTCTTATCTTTGTTGCCATCCTCAGAATGATAATAATTTCAATAAACAGAGTTCAAATACTATGACATGGTGAGATTCTGCACCTTCCTTGTATTGATCTGAGCAGGTCATTATGTAATGGGATAGTTGTGTTCGTGCTTGCTGCTCCTTGTGAGTTCTGTAAGGAAAGCAGTTTCCTGCATTCTGGGTTGAAGAAAGATCTGTGCAGCACTGGAAGCAAAACCCACAAGCAGTTTTATTCCTAAGCAAAAGCTCCCTTTTCAATTTTGCATATTAGAGGCATTATCCTTCCCACCTCTAACATGCCATTTTGATGTTGCTCGCAGCAGCAGCAGTTAAATTGGTCAGATTTAGCAGAGGGAGATTCCAGAACTGACATCAGAGTTTGTCCATGTGAGGAAGAATGAGATGAGGCCTTTGTTCTAAGTGCAGATGGAACTAAAACAAGCAGAGTTCTAAACACCTGCAGAGATTTTTAGGGGAGGACACTGAGGAACTGTGGCCAGCACAGAGTTCTGTAATAGGTTACATGTTGCTGTACATATGAAGAATGTTTTATACAGGGGAAACGCTTTCAAAGAAAGAAACAGCTTAAAAATTTGTGCTAGACCAAATTTTTTTTTTTTTTTTGCCTCAAATAGAACATTGTAAGTGAAATGTTCAGCAGTATCTGGAATTCCCACTAGAGGGTAGATCAGGCACATGGCATGCACAACTTCAGAGCTATGAAAGCTAAGCAGGTGACTCAAAATGCTCTAATTTCTCTCAATACTGACCTAGAATCACAGAATGGTCTGGATTGGAAGGGACCTCCAAAGGTTTTCTTGTCCAGCTCCCTCTGCAGCCGGCAGGGGCATCCTCTACTAGATCAGGTTGCCCAGACCTAGACTAGAAGGGTAAAGGATCAGCTCAGTCCCACACAGCGACAGCCTGACACAAGTGCAGAAATTTTGCTGTGCTCTCTCCTGCAGTGTGAGGATTGCTTGGCTGGAACACATAGGGAGGACATCCCTCAGAGCAGGCAGGAGATGCAAGTTTGCCATTAATACAGAGCAACACCCTGGGGGCTTCAGTGACTCTCCAGCTTTGCAGCAGAGTGCCTCAGATTTTTCTGTTCTGCTTGAAGGCTGCCCTGTCACCCTGTTGAGCATGGGACATGGATGTTCATCCTGACAGCAGCTGCCCATTGCTGACTTGGTGTCTTCCAAGGCACCTCACCTAGCTCCAGATTGTCTTCTAGAAGAAGGAAATCAGTTGAAAGCAGTCTCAAATCCTTCCCTATCGACAGCCAAATTTGAAGCTCTCCCTTTTTTAATTACTCTTTTTTAATTTTTGGTTGTTTTTTTTTTAATCCTCTTGACCACAAAGAGGTTTGGCTAAAAGAGTTGGCTTGCAGATTCATGATGCATTAAAGGAAAAATGTTCCTGTGCCACTCGTGATGACAGCTTAGTGCTGCACACATGCTCTGCAGCAGTCATCTCCATGGCTGTATGACAAAGGCACCTCTGAAAGAGCTGCCCAAGGCAGAAACAGCTTTATTGTTGCCAACCACTCTTAAGGTCAACCTCCTTTTCTATTGGAATTTGCAGAAAGAAAGAGGGAAAAGTGATCTGCACCAAATGTCAGCATGTAGTGCCTACAGACCTTGAATAGAATCATAGGATGGTTTAGGTTGGAAGGGACCTCAAAGCTTATCCAGTTCCAACCCCCCTGTGCCATAGGCAGGGACACCTCCTACTAGAACAGGTCACTCAAGGCCTCATCCAACCTGGCTTTGAACAACTCCAGGGAGGGAGCAGCCACAGCCTCTCTGGGCAGCCCATTCCAGTTTCTCACCACCCTCACTGTAAATAACTTTTTCCTAACATCCTGTCTAAATCTCCCCTCTGCCAGTTTAAACCCATTACTCCTCATCCTGTCATTACAAGACCTTGTGAATAGTCCCTCCTCAGCCCTCCTGTAGGCTCCCTTCAGATATTGGAAGGCTGCTATAAGGTCTCCTCAAAGCCTTCTCTTCTCCAGGCTGAAAAGCCCCAACTCTAGCTGAGATAAATAATCTGAGCCAAGCAATTTGCCCCAAATGCTTCCTCTGCCAGCTGCATGCAGGCACAGAGACTTAAGAATGGCACTAAATGGAATTCCAGAGGTTGTTTTCCCATTAGCACAGAGCTTAAAAAAAATAGGTTTGATGTATTGCAGTGAACATTTCTGGCGTTATGAGAGGCTCAGCTCCTCCTTTCCCCGCTCAGGGAACAAAAGTGATGTTGCTCCTGTGGTTAGTGCCTAACTTGGTCAGGGCTGCTGCTGCAGCTTGGGTAGAGTTGCATTCAGGCTGTGTGCCCAGGTCTTTTGATCAGCACCTATCCAGCTGTGACTGGAGTGGAGGGGTTCAGATTGGATTATTTTCCTGAAATGTGTTGTTTTGCAGGGTTGTGCACGTGCTGGTTGTGTGTGTGTTTGCTTGAGCTGAGCACTAACTTTCCATGTGTTGCTTTTTGTTTCTAGAAACCGCAGATTCTGCAGAGATAGCCACTGACAAGGAGAAATATATGCTAAATGACAGGGGTAAATAAATGCACTCAGTGTCACTGGATGGAATGGCTTTGCAGATGATGATGATGCAATTTATTTTATCATGTAATTTGCATTTAATGTAACAAATTGTTTTATGATGTCTTTACTGTCGTGGAGTTAAGTGGAATTAATGGAGGGAAACCTACTGGGCTGGTGTCGAGGAGAGCAGTGCCAGGAAATGCAGGAGACTTTGGAGTTTAATCAGCACTTACAGTGGAATTTCCTCCTTGCACTGTTACAGCTGAACTCTTCATTTCCCATTTATTTATGCAACACTTAGAATCACAGAATGGTCTGAGTTGGAAGGGACCTCCAGAGCTCATCCATTGAGGGACTTCGAAAGCTCATCCAGTCCAACCTCCTCTGCAGTCAGCAGGGACATCCTCAGCTACATCAGGTTGCCCACAGCCTTGTCCAGCCCCACCTGGAATATCTCCAGAGATGGGGCCTCAACCACCTCCCTGGGCAACCTGTTGCAGTGTTGCACCACCCTCATGGTGCAGAATTTGTTTCTCACATCCAGTCTAAATCTGCTCTGCTTTAGTTTGAAGCCATTGAGTCCTGTCCTGTCACTGCAGGCCTTTGCAAACAGTCTCTCTCCATCCTCCTTGTAGCCCCTTTCAGGTACTGGCAGGTGACTATTAGGTCTCCCCTTGGACAGTAGGATCTGTTCAGTGACTGCTGCTGTCATTTTGCATATGACATATATATTTTTTTTTATAACTATCAAATTTTTACCCTTTTTTGAAGCTTTCAATTTAAGTACAAATCATTTGAACTCAAGGACAGAGAGGAAGACAAGCAAGGGTGAGCTTTAGGGTATTTTCCTTAGGAAAACATTGATTTTCTCCCCTTCCTCTGCTCAGTGCCCAGATTAGAGGCAAAAGTTGTTTTCACTGAAAGATCTTTTGAAAAGGAATTGAGGGTCTGAAGGAAAGCTGAGGAATTTCCCAAGTTCCTGACAAACAGTTCTGTCATTCAAGTTTATTTTGTATTTTATTTAGAAATTTGGATATAACCATGAGAGAATTAAAGCATTTTTTATGACCCATGAACTTTGGCCAGTTTTCCTCTGAGAGAAGACTGGAACAAGGAGTAGAAACATAGCTGAACTCAGCCTATGTTTTTGCCTGTGTTTTGAATATTGACCCAAATTGCTGGTTGGATTTTTCAAGTCACCAATGTGACAGCAGCATAGCAGTACGGAAAGAACAGAGAAAGCACTTGGAAGCAAGGAAATGAAATAATTTCTGTCCTTACTGATGTTGATGAAAGATCTGGTCACAGATTGTAGATTATCTGGCTGCTGGCCACCCTTGTTGGGAGATTACAGCTGAAGGGGCAACCAAGTCCTTGCTCCTTTGCTGTTTCTCTGATGTCAGCCCCACTGTGTGTTAGCCTGCAGTGCATCTGGCCTTATATTGGCAGGGACAGTTTAATTGTAGCTATATTCCTAACAAAGTAGTAAAGAGGAATGGAATATAAGATAATAAAGAAGCAGATACAGATCTTGGTGAGGTTTAGTCTGTGGCTCAGTATGAATCAGAAGGGGTTTACATCAATACTGAGCCAGCAGCGTTATGCTGCCTGTGATTCCAGGCAGGCACCAGAGGCAAATGTTTCCAGTGGGAGATTGGTTCTAGGAATGCATAAGGCTCTGCACTTCAACTTCCAGCAGAGCTGCAAACAAGAATGTTGGCTCTTGTCATCAAAGTTGAGTTTCTGGAGCCTCTGTGGGGAAAGCCCAGAGCCCTAAAAATCTGCTTCTGAAGTACTGCAGCCTCACGCAGTCCACAGGCAATGCATTGACCCAGTGGGGGCTGCTCATGGAGCAAAATGCTACAGTGGGTGGTGAGGTCCCAGTGGCCTGGTTACTCTCTTGTTGTAGTGCTTAGAGGGGGTTAGGCAGAAAGTTGTGGAGTGAGGCAAAACCATCCAAGGAAGCTTTCACTTTTACTAAGATGCAGCCAGATGAGCAGAGGTGCACAGGTGTCAAAGCAACTCCAGTAAGAGTTAATTACAGTATAGTAAATGTGCTTCATGGGATATTAGCTACAGAAGATAACTGTCAATGTGTTAGCTTCACCTGAGTACACTTAATTATGCAAATTAATAGCAATTGGTGATTTATGAGCTGAGCTAAACTTGTGCTGCTCTGCTGTGTGTTCACGGCTTTCCTTTCTGCTTTTCCTCAGGCCCGGTGTTCTTCCTGGCGTGTTTCAGCGTTGCTGCAGGATTTGCCTTGCTCTGGTACTGCTGTCACTCAGGTAATCTGTGCCCAGTTTGCCCCCTGGGTTGCCTCACTGGAGCCTCTGGTCAGCGAATGGAGCTGGCTATGCTGCCATCATTCCTTAAGGAGGGCGGGCACAGAGTGCCCAGACGGGGCGAGGGGTGAACAATGCTTGTGTGCTGTGCAGGATGCCACACGCAGGCAGCAGTCATGTGAGCTCCTGTTGCTATAGCAATGGGTCAGGATTCCCAGCAGTCATGAGACGGACCCAGACCTTCTGACTCCTACAGCCCTTGGGTGCTGGCTGAAGTGTGGCCACAGCCAGGGATGGAGGGTGCCGGCTCCGTTTGCCGAGACTGGGCAGTCGCAGCTGCTGCCCCTGGCTGTTAGCTCTCCCTGTCAGCTGAAAGGCTCAGCAGCCAGCAGAGCAGAGCTCCTGCTGCTCTTCACAGTCCTGCCTTGCACTCGCCCAGTGCTGCAGAAAGTGTGTTGATGTGTCCACATGGATCAGCTTCAGCGAAGCAGTGAGTCAGTGCTAGTGGGAGAGATCCAGGGGGAGAGAGGAGCTGATTCAGAGCTGTCACTTTCTCTCAAGTCTCTTTGCGTGGTGCTGTGGGAAGTGCCAGTCTTCATGCCATAGAGGAGGAGCAGAATCCAAACTCCCATTTTGTTCAGTGCCTTCTACTCCTCAGTCCCCAGTCACAGTTGGGTGTTGTTCTTCACTGTTTTTTCCCAGAGCTGTAGGCTGCAGAAGCAGCAGTTCGGGCTCGTTTCAGGTGATGTGGGGGTCTGGGCTGTGTTCCCTTTCACTCCCAGATCAAAGTTCTTCAACTGGGCTGTCCATGAACGCAAGCTTTAAAGCTAAAAGGGAACCATTAGGTCTCCAAGGCTGTCAGGTGTGTTCCCTTAGCTGCCATCACTTCCCTGCTGCAGGCTCACTCACTAGCTTTAATAGAAGCGCTTTTAGAAGAGCATTCAGGGACAGATACCAAAGCCCATAGAGAATCCATCACTTCCCAGATCCCAATCAGTTGTCCACAGTGTTAGAAATGTGTTTCATTCTCAGCTGGGGCTGGTTTCACCTCCAGCCTATCATTTATTGGGCCCTTCTCTACCTCATTGCAGAGCCCCTTAGCCCCTTGTTTCTGTGCCAGTTTTCTGCCTGTGGAAGTCCTTGTGCCTCAGGTCAGCTCTGGTTTTATTTCTGCTGAGATTACCAACTGATCAAGTTTGGAGCTTTTTCTCAAGTTTCTTTTTAGCAGTGTTTGAGGCTCTTTGCTGTGCCTGTGAAGTATCTCAATGCCCCACTTTTATCAGGGCCACCAGACCTGGATGCAGAATTCTGGGTGTGCACCTCCTGATGCTGTGTTCTGTGTACAGCTGTCCCCTTGTCTGACTCAGTCATCTCCTCTTCATGTCCCTGAACTTGGAGCAGTGAATCATTGTTGTCATAGAATCAGTCAGGCATGGAAGGGACCACAAGGATCATCTAGTTCCAACCCCCCTGCCATGGGCAGGGACACTCTACCCTAGATCTCAAGCTGCCCACAGCCTCAGCCAGCCTGGCCTTAAACTCCTCCAGGGATGAGGCTTCCACCACCTCTCTGGGCATCCCATTCCAGGCTCTCACCACCCTCACTCTGAAGAAATTCTTCTGAATCCATTCTGAATCTCCCCATTTCTAGCTTTGCTCCATTCCCCCTAGTCCTATCACTACCTGACAGCCTAAAAAGTCCCTCTCCAGCTTTCTCGTAGGTCCCCTTCAGGTACTGAAAAGCCACAGTAAGGTCACCTGCCTTGGCAGCTGAGATGCACAGTGCAGAGGGAAATGGGCTTTCCTCAGGGCTCTGTTTTTCAACCCCTCTTTATTTCTTGCAGATGCTGCTTACTAGCCAGAGTGAAACTTAACCACGTTCGCTTTCTCTCTTTCCTCCCACCTGCCTTCTGTTCCAGATACCAAAGTCCCAGGCCGAGCCAGGAGGATCTTTGGCTTTGCTCCTATTATCCTAGGAAGACACGTTAGAAGTATTTGTATGTTGTATTTGGAAGACATAGCAAGAAACTGAGGAAGAGCTGCCTGTTGGTTTGCCTCTGCTGCCACGGGGTGACACCGGGGCATGGGCAGCAGCGTGCCACACTCACTCCTACCAAAGATGTTCTTAACTGGCTTCATCAGTAGCTGTGCTGCCTTAAGATGCATGCAGAACTGCAGCTGTGCGAGCCCTGCCTGAGGGGAGCAGGCCCTTTATTTTTGTACGTGCTGATTTGAAAGTATTTATCATGTGGATAAAATGTGGTTTTAATACAGACTTTAAAGTGGTATCCTGATGATCAGTGGGTCTTAAGCCACGTTTGCCTGGGTGTTTTATACTGGAATGAAGGAGCTTAGCTGTCTAAAGAATGCCAGCCTGTCTTTTCTGATCCTGCCTTTAAGAAAAGCACTTAACCCCCCCTTCCCCCCCTCTCAAAGCCTTACTAAGCAATGGATCTCTATCTCAGGACTGTTTGCTCAGAGCCTTTATAGCTTTTGTGTGAGCTCAGGTGGGCACTGGCCCCTATGAAGTTTATCAGTGCCAGCTGCCTTTGTGTATGCCTTATACTTGCCCTGGTTTCTGATTGTCCTGTGCATGCCTCATCCCCACCTGCCTTCTTCATGTTCACACCCAGCTGTTTGCTATGCTTTGAATGTGCTGGAGCTGGTTCCCAGCCCACAGAGGGTCCTATGGACCGGAATGTCTCATCTGAAGCACTTGAAACTACCAAGAAGGTTTTTCAGATTGCCTTAGCTTTTCCTTTTTTCACTGAAGTGTTTTGCAGTCTTTTATCTGTAAGAAACTGAAGTCATCCAAAATGGTTGCAGGGACTTAGGTGCCATTCCATGGGGCATTTTTTTCTGGCCAAATATGTATATAGGTACTTGAAGAGCTGGAGGTTGCTGGTGATGTTTTTCTTCTGTGAGTCGAAGAACTTGCAGAAACCATTGTCAGACTCATTCTTGAGGGAGGTGCAGGAAGTCAGGGCTGCAGATGAAGCAGCTTGGGGTCTCTTAGCTTTATCAACCTAACCATACTCCTGCCTAGCTCAGCAGAAATGGCTTCCCTGCTCCAGCTGGCAGGTGCAGTAGTTCTGAACTGCTTGTCAGAAATTAGCTTTTCGGTTGAGAGTTCTTCCAGTTGCCTGCTCAAGAGCCTGAGGAACTTGGAGAGACCATGCCCCTGTACTTGAGGAAAATGATGCTTTGTGGCTCTTTGTTCACTGACTGAATAGATGTCCAGGTCAAATCAGATGTCACCTGAATCAAAGTTGCAGCTACATCGCGAGTTACCAGCTGGAGGATCCCGTGCCAAAACTGAAGTCATTTGTAGTGCTTTGCTCAAAGTGGTCAGACTGAAAATTGCCTTCCAGCTTTAAATTTTATTCGTGCTGTAGCAATGTCATCATTTTTAGTAAGGACAAGTGCAGGGTCCTGCATCCAGGAAGGAATAACAACAGGCACCAGTATAGGTTGGGGACTGTCCATGGAGAAAGACCTTGGAGTGATGCTGGACAGCAAGTTCTGCATGGGGCAGCAACGTGCCCTTGTAGCCAAGAGAGCCTGGGGTGCATCAAGAAAAGTGTGCCAGCAGGTCGAGGGAGGTTCTTCTCCTTCTCTGCCCTAGTGAGACCACACCTGGAATACTGTGTCCAATTCTGGGATCCCCAGTTCAGGAGAGACAGGGACCTGCTGGAAAGAGTCCAGCAGAGAGCCGTGAGGACAAGGGACATGAAACAATTCCTCGCCTGGCTGCTGCAGTGTGAAATGTGGGATGAGACAAATGCCATGTGAACAAAATCACATCCAGCAGAGCAGTTGATTCAGACTTCTCCCTGCCTCTACCCCTGCAGCTCTTGCACCTCTTGGATCTCAGCTCCACAGGGATTCTTATTAGGGAGAAAAAGGCAGAACTGGCTAAGCACAAGGCTGTGCTGCCCTTGTTACACAGCAATCTGCTGCTGTTGTTGCCTTGCATCTTGAGAAGTGCTTTAATGATACTCTGTTGTTTTCACTCTGTCTTGCCTTGTGTTTAAGGTGACAACCAGCTCTAATTTACAACATTTGAAGGGAATTGTTTCTTTCCTCACTGCTGCTTACCTGCTATAGCAGCCCCTTGTTGAGGGACTAGGAAAAAAATACCTCTGGAATCTTACATCTTTGCCTTGAAGCTAGCTTTGAAACCTGGTGAGAGGACTGGTGTTCCATCTTACACAGCAAACATCAGGCCAGGTAATCATGACAGCCACATCTCAGTCTGAAGCAGAAACAGGCCTGGCAGCTGCTGGCAAGTTCTGCCCAGCCTGTCCAGTGTGCTGCCCTTTGAATGGCAGCCTGAGAATTGTTGTCAACTGTCACTGGAACCTTATTTAGTCACTGGTGCCTTATTTAATCTGAAGGTGGGATTCTGAAGGCTGCCTTGCAGTGCCAGGAGTTCTCTCAGGTCCATAAAACTGCCCCAGCAACAAACTGGCTGTGCATGGTCGTGGTCCTCCCAGTTCCTTAAGCCCAGTGGCTTGAAACCCAGATGGGATAGGGAAGTTGACTAAAGGCTGTGGCTATAGTTTTTCCCTCTCTGAGGTTGCTTGAGATGAGGCTGCTTGTCAGGGGTGAAGAAACAACCAACAGGATGAGCCATCTCCAGGCTTAGTGCTGGGAGGAAAGAGGAAAAATGAGTCTTGGTTCATCCCAGTGGTGTTAAAGAATGGAAAAACACTCTGTTCCTTTATCTCTGTGAGGTTTTAATCTGAAAAGTCAAAGTGAGGCTAGCTATGGAGTTGGCATGTGCAGAGGTTGGGAGTCAGCCTTTTTCCTGGAGGACTTTTCTTTCAGGAGCAAATAGCAAGGCTGAACACACTCCTCTGCAAGCACGTCTGTGCAGCAGACAGAGTGCTAATCCCACCCTCAGTTCCTGGGAGGAGCCTGTAATGGACCTGCATTGAGTCGGGTCTCTTGAGGCAAGCAGTGCTACCTGCTTGGAAAGAAGACAAGCAGGGTCTGGGATGAGTCTGTCTAGCTGCAGAGTCTCAGCTTCCCTCTCCAGTCAGGAATAGTTTGCTGTTTGCTGCTGAAACTGTGCTGGCGTTTAGGAATGTGCTTTACTTTGCGTGCGAGGAAGTTGTCCTGCCTGTGTAAAACTCAGTAGGTGCTTAGATGTGTAGAGGCTGTTCTTGTGGATGCTGTGGTTCTGGTGCTGCCGGCAGCGAATGCAGAGGAGCTAATAAAAAGCAGCTCCCTCAGCTTGAGCAGCTCCCGTGGAGGAAGTCAGATGTTTGCTTTTCCCTGCAGCGTGAGCAGCATCGTGCCTTCGGCAGGGTTTTGGTCTGAGGCGCCAAAGGGCTGTCGCCTGAGCGATGCTCTCTCCTGGAGGGCTGACCCTGGTTCTCGGGAAGGAGATGAGCCAGTAGAAGCTGTGGTCCCCGTGGTTAGCAAGCAGTGGGTTGCCCTGCTCTGCTGGCACACAGACCTGTGCCGCTCCCCGCTCTCGGGGCTGTGCAGCTTGGGCTGCACCCAGCGGGGAAGCGGCGGGGGCAGCTCCACGCCGCTGGACACCTCCTCCTACCTAGCCAGTAGCCACCATCCTTCCCCTTTGCTTTCCTGAGGAGTGAGCTCTTCGCTTTAAAGTCAAGCCGACCTGCCCCTGTCTTGGCGGTGGCTGCAGGGAGGTGAGCTGTGCCCTGTGCCAGCCTCCGTGCCAGCCTCCGTGCCAGCCCCTGTGCCAGCCTCCGTGCCAGCCTCTATGCCAGTCCCTGTGCCAGCCCCTATGCCAGTCCCTGTGCCAACCCCTGTGCCAGCCGCTCTGCCAACCCCTGTGCCAGTCCCTGTGCCAGCCCCCGGACGCGGCGAGCCCCAGCCCGCCCAAGAGCTGCGGCGGAGCGCCCGGGGCTGACTGCGTGCGGGGGGCGCTGGAGGCAGCGGCAGCTCCCACCGGCGATCGGCAGGACCCCGGCTCCAGCCAGCCTGCCGCTGAAAGCTCTTGGGTGAAGCAGGCCGAGCCTGCAAGCCGCTGGCGATTCATTCTGGGGCATTATCAGCTGGTTGGTAGCTGCGGACTGAAGGGTTCAGCACTGCCGAGGCTACGCTTCTCGTTTTGTTTCTCTCCTGTGCTGTTTTTGTTGTTGTTGTCGTTTGGTTGTTCTGTCGGTCGTGTTTTGTTTTTTTCACATACTGTAATGAACTGAAGAGATGCTTGGGCACAAGCTGTGGGTGCTCGTCAGTGCTGCTGTGCGTGCACAGGTGCTGCTGCAGAGAGATGCCCTGCCCCAGCCCTGCCTTCAGCGCTGCTTTTGTGCTAAGGAATTCAAACGTTTCGCTGTGCTTCCCCGGCCCTGTGTTTTGTAACCATTTCTCCTCACGTCTGTCCGTCTGGAATTCTGTAGAAATTAGTGGCCTTTTTTTTTTTTTTAAAATTTAAATGGCAGGGTGAAAGTTGACAGTTGTATTGAAATAAACATCTGTACCGAGGAAAAATGCCACTGCTTTCCTTGTAGTTACTGCTCTGCACTTGGGGCCAGGAGTGCTGCTCAGCATTGTCTGCCAGCTGACTCCCTCCTGGGCTCTGCTCCTCCATGGTTGCATTTTTGGTTTGGGTATTTGTGGCAAGGGTTTTAACGTTTTCATCTCCTTTCATAGAATCTCAGAATGGCTCAGGTTGGAAGAGACCTCAGGAGGGCCACGAAGATGCTCAGAGGGCTGGAGAACCTCTGCTATGAGGACAGGCTATGAGAGTTGGGGCTTTTCAGCCTGGAGAAGAGAAGGCTTCCAGGAGACCTTATAGTAGCCTTCCAGTATCTGAGCCTACAGGAAGGCTGAGGAACCATTTCTCCTGATTCTGTCCCTTGCCACCAAAGCAAAGAGGCTGCCCCCTCCTTGTTCCAACCTCCCTTCAGGGAGCTGTAGAGAGCAATGAGGTCTCCCCTCAATTAAGCTACAAAACCTTTTGGTTTGGGGGAGGAGGTGATTTTTATTATAGCTTCTACTCATCCACTTCCTAGAGACCTGCAAATATAAAACTGGTGGCTGGAGATGAGAGCCAGGCAGAGCATTGCTCTGCTCATGTCAGTGTAGCTGCTTTGGCATCAAAGAGCACTTCAGGTGAGTCCCGACCTGCCCTTTCTATTTTGGAATGCAGCCCCCTGTGCACTGTGGTCGCAAGGAAAAGCTTTCTGCCCTGCTGCTGTTGGTAAATCTTTAATAGCACTGTGCCTAGGAAAACACAAACCTTTCAGCTTCAGTCTGTGCTGAGCTGCTTACAGGGAAAGTCAGATGCCAGCAGCTGAGTGCCATGGCACCTGAGGCCAGAAGAAATGACTGGCGAGATGTGTTCTCCTGGCACGGCTCACATCAAAGCCTTCTTCCCACCGGCAAGGTGTTTCATCACATCCAGGTGGGTTTTGTTTCCTTTTCTTTCAAGGCTCAGTTTTAACTCCCTGGGGGTTTCAGAGTGCCCAAGCCCCACAGTCCAAAGGCTGCCCCATGCCAGCTCCAGTAACAGCCTGGGAAGGCAGCGCTGCCCTGTCCCTGCAGCCACCATGGCTCTGCCTTAACACAGAGGCAGGGAGCTGGGATGACTTTCCACTGCCTTCACAGGCCAAGGCATTGTACATTTTCTAGAAGCTGAGCACAGGCTGACCCTGCCTCATAAATATTCCCAGCCTGCCTTACACTTCTCATCTCTCTGTGGAGAGAAGAACCCCACACAGTGAGGGCGAGGTTCCCAGGTCTGCCCTGGGCTGAGAAACAGGCTGGAGATCTTTGGAAGAGGTGTGGCACCTTGCTTACATGGCTGGCCGGGGACAGCTCAGCCCTCCCTCCCACTCCCACCCCTCCCGTGTCCTGGGGTGGCCTTTCCACTTGCCTGGCTGCTTCAGTACTGGTTTGTGAAGGCTCTCAAGCACAAACTAGACTCAGGGTGTTTTCAGAGAGGAGGAAAGGGCAAGAACACTGCACTTCATCCTACCTATTCCAGCCTGGGGCAGGACAACACCTTCCCAAAATTCACAGGTGTCAAAACCAAAGACCTGAGTAGAGCTGCTCCAACCCTCTGAGCATCTTCCTGGCCTCCTCTGGACTGGCTCCAACAGTTCCATGTCCTTCTTGTGCTGGGGGCTCCAGAAGTGTACACAGTACTCCAGGTACCGTTCTGGTGGACTAAGGACCTGCAGAGTGACGTTCTTGTCCCAGCACTGTGCACACAAGGCTGGACCAGCTTCTGAATCTCTCACCTGGAGGGTTTCTAAGGTAAGTACAGGAACCTGTTCTCCCTCCCTTCATTCAAGTACCTCTCCATGCCTGCTATACTTCAGGTCCACGCCATGGGGACACAGCCAGGTGCAGTTAGAGCCTCCAGAGATGAGAGGAGGCTCACTTGTCATACTGAGTTCCCACACGTGCTTCTTGGGGCTGGCCCAGAGTCACCTTGCTTTAGCACTGCTGCTTTTTGCAGCTCTGCCAGGAGATGGGAAGATAGTTTACAGTAGGTAGTCCAGGTGTAACAGGTAAAATGATAGCATCAAATAATAAACAGTAGTAACTGGGACAGCTGCTTTCTGTGGGAGAGTTGCCAGGGTGTCTGTCAGGCTGGTCTCAGGCACAGAGCTCTGTGGGGCACAGGTGAAACTTGTCCTGACTAGCAGGGAGTTGCTAAGAAAAACAAGTAGGAAGGAAATTCCTTCTTCAGAGCTGGATGACATCCTTGCCCTGGACGGGTCTAGGCTGGCCCTGACTCTGGAAGGATGAAGAGGGAGACTCCTTACTCCGTCCCACCCTGTTCTGCGCAGGTGGGAGAGGACACCCAAACTGAACAAAATACTAATGGTGACATCAAGCTGCTGGCATTTCTGACAGTCACAGTCCTCTTGATGTCTGATGGCAAGTACCAGGGTGGCTGTGAGGCTTTCAAGCCTGCCTTTCTATCAGCTTTCAGAGAGTGAGAAGACTGACCCAGACAGTCCCACCATGGCTTGCTCTCACACTGCTCCAGTTGGTGCACTTCACACAGTCTGCTTTGGTTGGGTCACGTTCCCAGGATCTCAATCTCCACGAGAGGCCTGAGGGGAGTGCAGTCACTCCTTCCTGCCCGCCAGCCTCCCTGGCATGCCTGATGAATCACATCTTCTGACATGGATCAAAACAGATCCCATGTCAAGGGCAAGGTTTGTAGCTGACTCCCTCTGTGGCTTCCACGAGCCCAACACCAGTGTGGAACAAGCCCATTTCCAAGTCCCTGATGCCTGAGATCTGTAGGAATGTGGGGTGGTGATAAACCAGGTTAATTCTCAAATGTTCTTGACCTTTGGGAAAATGGTTGGCAATGTTTCAAGAGTCCTGCTGCAGCCCTTTGGCCACTCACTGCCCAACTAATTAAAACCTCTACTGTAAGAAGGGGGTTGCAGCCGCAAAGTCTGACTGGCAGGGCCCAATGAGACTTGAGGGATGACACAGAACCAGAGAACAGCAGAATGCTTTTGGCTAGAAGAGGCCTTTCAGATCATCAGGTCCAACTATTACCCCAGCATAGCCAAGTCACCACTAAACCATGTCCTTCAGCACCACAAGGCACCTCACTCCCTCTGGGGAGCCTGTTCCAGTGCTTGGCAACCCTTTTGGAGAAGAAATTGTTCCTCGTGGCCAACCTCAGCCTCCCCTGGTGCAACTTGGGGCCACTTTCTCTCACCCTATCTCTTGTTACCAGGAGACATGGCAGAGAACAAGATAAAGCATTTGTTAGAATAAAACGACTGACCAAACCCTCCTGTGTGGTAGGTAAGAGAAAAGCAGTAACCAGATTTGTGCTTTCTAATTCAGCCCCTTTTATGCAATACTCAGCTGTAGAATAAGCTTCAGCAGTGACCTGATTCAGAAGACAAACAGTTTAGAAGTCAGTTCCAGTAAATATAGTTGTTGTCACTTGCTCAAGTACAGCTACACTGAGCATTTCAGCTGAGGCAGCCCTGGGTGCTGAAGGGACTCAGGGGAAGGAGCAGAGCAGTGTGTGCAGCTTAGCAAACAGAAGCAAAGGGCTGACCTGGCATGAACTGCTTGCTGAGACAGCGCCAAAAGATTCATCTCTCTTCATTATTGATGGCCTCCTCTGAAGGGAAATGTTGGCCTACGACCATTCTGTGATTCCATGCTCTGTGCCTGTGTTAAAAGGAACTGTCTTTTGGACAGGGAGTGTATTCAGGCTAACACAAAGCAACGACTCCAGCTAGCTAGCTTATGTACCAAGTTTCCTTACAGAAGAGAGGTAGCTGCCTCCAGACTGCACAGACAGTCAAATACTGCAGTAAGTAGGAAGGCGAAAGCTAGCAAAGGCAGCACATTGAAGAATCTTACCCAAATTGCTGCCCGGTGTCAAGCCCCAGCTAAATTTCATGCTTGGAAGGGCTCTACCTCTACAGTCACCTTTTTTTTTCTTCAGAAAAGAGGGTTTGAAGGTTTCCAGCATTGCTGTTGGGCCACTCAGTTCACTACAGCATCGGAACTGCGGCAGCAGAAGTACAAAGGAATTGTCCCTTGGCAGTCTGCTCGTTTGTTACAAACAAATCAGATGTGCTAAGAGGCTCATTCAGAACCTGTGCTGAGCACTACCCAGAGCTAACACTCCTGCCTGCTGCTGCTTAGACACACAGTAAGGTGGAAATGAGGCAACAACAGACCAAGGAAAAGAACCAAGACTCTCTATTCCATTACCAAGCACACAAGTTCCTGCTTTGGTTCATTACAGAACAAGTAAATGAAGCCATGGTACATCAATGGGCCTTGAGACATAACTGAAGAGAAACAGGATTGCTGCACACTGTAAATGAGAGCAGACACTGGAAGACAAGGTCATGTTAATATGTGCAAGGGAGCATTTAAAACTTACTGGTAAGGAAATGCATTAGTACAAATCTGCTTCTACCTAAGTAAGCACAATCCAGAAAATGAGGGTATTTTTTTTTTTTTTCCTTGCTGCAGATGTGTTGCTTTGGACATAAACTGACTGAAATGTTTTTGGTGTAGGTGTTTTCACAGCCTCCACCAGCACTAGCAATAGAAAAAAAGAGTCAGTCCCTGAGCCAGCAGGTAAGAACCTAGAAGGTATTTATATCTCTATACATATCTCAAAATAAAACTGCAACAATCAGTTACCTTTCTAGCCATAAACTCACAGGAGTAACATGACTGAAGCCATCAGCCTTGAGAAGAAGCAAAGTTCCGGAGGCAAAACCTTCTTGCCATGTGCCACTTGGATTGCTGCCAGGCAGGCAGTACCAGCGCAGCCAGGAGGGTCCACCCTGTGCCCTTGAGTTTTCCAGTTGGACCCCCAACAGGTCGTGTTTCCAACAGGGTTTCCAGGCATCCACAAGGCACAGCAGTCCTGAGTGCCAAGCTCTTAGCAGTTGGGTTGTTTGTGTGTCTGTGGACAGGAAATGTTAGGTGTGGTCCAGAGGCGAAGAAACAGGGCACAGGAGTGAGCAGCACCACACAAGATGCAGTTTGCTGCTTCTGTTTGTCTCACCTTTGCTTTTGCTGGAGAGGAACAAAGCACAACCCAAGGCACAGCTGTTTGCACACTGCAAAGGGAGAGCACTGCTGTGCTATGGGATACAGAACTCTGGTGCCAAGCGAGTGAAGCTGAGATGTGGTGTCCATGCCCGAACAGAGCCTGGCGCTTCTCACCACAATGGAAAGGCCAAATGGCCACAAAAACCAGAAGGCACAGGAAACAGGAAGCCCTGTGAGGTGCCACCAGTTGATAATACTTTGTTTGAGTAGCTTATGCCATTTCTCTGAGAAATGATTCGTTTCTACAGAAATTGAAATGGAACATTCCAGAAGAAAAGTGTCCTGGAGCCAAACCCAACCTTGCTTTAGATGCCAAACAGTTCAGACCCTAACACATAGGAAAGGTTTAGGTACACAGATGTGTTGGTTGTTGGAAACTTGAGTTTTGTTCAGTATGTCCAGCTTCTTCAGATGATTTTTTTTTTTTCCCCTCACTGTGTCAAATCATGACTGGCTCCGGTGCAAATGGCATCTAGAATGAAGGCTTCAGGTCTCTGAAAGACAAAACAAAGCCACTGAGCTGTTAGAAACGCAGGAATTACAGCAAGTGACAAAACTGCCTTAAAGAAAGAAGAAAGTTCTCTCTGGAAAAGTGTGCATAACAGAAAAGGTGATGACAGGAAAGGGGAACCCTTCACTTCTTTGAGGACACTGTGACTTCAGCCTGAACAAGACCTATCCTTCAAGTTGCACTCAGGGCCTTTAGCCAGGAAACTCTGAAGTGTGAGAAGCATGATGGCAGGATCACACAGCTGCTGACTTTGTACCACTTACACATCCTTCAGTCTGGCTCTACCTGAGGCTACATAAACCAGCTACTCTGTCTCCCTTACTGAGGTACTCCAAGGTTATT
This sequence comes from Psilopogon haemacephalus, assembly GCA_013396835.1. NCBI lineage: Eukaryota > Metazoa > Chordata > Aves > Piciformes > Megalaimidae > Psilopogon > Psilopogon haemacephalus. The sequence goes on from VWZI01001209.1 coordinate 143,546, forward strand.
AAGCCACTTCTAGCAGCAGATATCAATGGTGTGTATGTGAGCACACAGGCTGTGCAGTTACATGTGACAGACCACATAAGCTGTATGAGCTCCTAGGCAGAGCTGTGCTTCCTGCTCTCCTGATATCTCAGAGAACTTGCATGTGAACTGGTTTCTCATTTAAGACGCTTTCTAACTAAGGCTTCCACTATCCCGGCCATAACTGGGCCACAGAACCCTCTGGGTGAACATTTATGGAGAGCAGAGGAGAGGAGAACCTCCAACGCAAACACCGTGAAGAGCTCCTTCTCGCCAGATGGTGCCAGCTAAGCTGTAAGACACTGTACAGAAGCAGTGATGCTTCCACAGGACCTGGCCACATCTGTGTGTGAAGGAAGAGGAAAGTAAATGAAGGGGACATTTGCAGGGGGATGCACTTGATGTGTTTAAAGATCTAATGCACAGTAAGACCCAGAGGGCAGCCCGGCGTGGGAGCGCTGTCTGGAGCCAAAGTGAGTTGTAACACACACAACACAGCCTTGTGAAATCTGCAGCAGCTGCAAGGTTCTGCAGAGCACTTCAGGATTGAGTTTTGCTGCAGAGAAACACAATTTTTCCCAAACACTGCAGACATCTCCTAAGAGGCAGCAAAAGATCAAAAACAGGAGCAGAGCTGGCAGTGGGCCTGGGGAGAAGCTGTCATGCACCTGGCTGGAGAAGGTGGTACTAACAGAAACAGCAGCTGAAATGTGGGTGAGCTCACCAACCCACTACCCAGGTAAGCAATTGACTGGTTTGGGATTGGATTGCCAACAGCTGGGACTCTGGTATGCCACCTTGCCCAAGGTTTCAATTTCTTGATGCCTGTTTCAGAATCCTGTCTCTGCCTCTGCTCCAGGCTATGGTGCACATTTCCTTTTCCTGTGAAGACAGCTCAGATCCCACTGTTCTCTCATTCAGTTCTTCTGGTCTTGCCAGTGCAGTTTTCTATGAATAGGCACTGCTGAGGTGGACTTTCTGCCTATAACTCTGCTAACACCTCAGATCATCTCTGTGTTCTTTGTTGCTAAATATTGATTAGTTTATTTGTAGAGGCATTGGCCAGAAAATGCAGTAAAACCTGTTTCACTGTCCTGATTTCACAGGTTTTGGTTAAAGCAGATGATTTTGCCCACTCTCTGAAATAAACCCACTTCATTCTTCATCTTCCCAGCAATTTGTTGTGCTGATTTCCCCCCACGCTGTTTCAGAACAGTGATAAATTTTGGTCTGGCTCCCATTCCTCTTAGAGATTACTGCTGAGCCATTCATCTTCAGACCAGGGGTTTAAAGGCTTCTCATGGAGAAGTTTCATCTAGAGGTGAGCTCAAACTGGTCATGTTTCATGTATGAGCTGTCTGTCTAGCAGCCAGCACATGGTGGCTTGTCAGAAAAGTGAGGTCATTTCTTCTTCAGCAGGTTTCCATAAGGTGGTTTGAGATTTGGCAGACAAAGAGCCAGAGCAATGCTGGCACAATCAGGCTTAGCAGTGCTGTTTTGAAAGGCAGATGTGGGACTTGGGCAGATGTGCTTTGTGGGCTGCCAGCTCACAGCTCCTGCCAGACTGTCCATCCTAGCTATGATGTCAGAGGCTGGAAGGAACCCTGAAAGCTCATCGAGTCCAACCCCCCTGCCAGATCAGGATCACCTAGAGCAGATCACACAAGAACGCATTCAGGCAGGTTTTGAATATCTCCAGAGAGGGAGACTCCACAACCCCCCCGGGCAGCCTGGTCCAGTATTCTGTCACCCTCACAGTCAAAAAATTCTTTCTCATGTTTACATGAAACTTCCTATGCCTCAATTTCCAGACACTGGCCCATGTCCTGTCATCAGGCATCACCAAGAAGATCCTAGCTCATCCTCCTGGCACTCATTTATCCTTCTGTATAAGTAAATAACCAACTCTAAAGTGCAGGTAGAATAAACAATGCTCTAGATGACCTCATGTACCAATGTGAAGTGGCAGTGCCTACCTTTGCAGGCTGAGTCTCCCACAGAGCAAAACCCTGCAGCCTGGGAGGACAGCAAAGCCACACCATCTGCACAGGAACTGAAGGGCTCTGGTGATGTCTGCTGTTGTAGGATGGACTTAAGAGCCACATGGAGAAAGGTTAATTCTGCAGTGTTCAGAACAGACTGCAAATCATTCTTGAAAAAAGAAGAGGCCTTTGGAGGGAGCAAACCAAAGCTATTTCCCTTCTTGGCTGAGGCAGCAATGAGGAAAAGGAGTGGTTAAGCCACTCGGACAATCCTGACACCTGCCAGGGGCTCTGAAGGGAGACTCTGCCATCAACTTCTGAACTCCATATACACAAATACACTGCAGTACCTCAGCAGTTCCTAGCAGCCTCTGCTTTTGCAGTGGCCTGAGGTATCCTCATCTACCTGCAAAGGCTGCACCCTGGTGTGCAGTGCCTGTGTGCATGCTACGCAGTGCTGCTGCCTTAGGGTGCAGCCAGACCTACTCACCTTGTCCTTACTGACTAGAGGCTGACTGAGCAGCTGGCTTCTGCACTCCAAAGGCAGTGATAAAAATATTCACAACTACTATAATGAATACTAGTCCAGTTGCAAGGTTGTTGAGGAAATCCAGCTTTCCATGTTTTGCAGGGTTGTTGAGGTCATATTTTACTTCAAAGAGAAAGGGAGAGAGAAAAAAAAAATAATTAGATATATACTTCAAAAATCCAGAATGGGAGTCTTTTCTACTTCTGTAGCTTAAGAATTCCTCTTATACCAAGCTATTTGCATGGATCCTACTTAAAAAGGGTAGTAAGATTCTGCAGTGTCAGTAAAAGTGCTAAGGAGAAGCTCTGTAAGCAGAGGGAGCCTACAGGCTTCCAGTAATTAGCATCTAATCTCTGTGGATGCACATGGGAAGGCTACAGCGACAGAAGCAGCAATCTTCTGAGCTCCTGAGCTTTTCAAATGTGCTTTGTTGTGACTTTCTGCATTTAAAAACATTTCAGTCTTCAGCAAATGAAGCGTGAAGCCCTGACAGGATGGAATGAAGTTAGGTTTCCTACCAGTTCAAACGCTGCAGGATCTCTACAGACGCCAGAGCTCTTTAACCAGCGCTGGATTTGTTTTGCACCGGGGCCCTTCCGCAGCTGTGCTGCCTGCCTCTGCACTGCCTCTGGTTTTACAAAGCAAGGGCGTTGTACCGGTTCAGCAGAGGACGACTGCAAAGCAGTTCCTTCTAGAGACAGCATCAGCTGGGTAAACATTTCCTTTTGTTTCTCACAGTTGTTCTTGGGTACTTCTAATGGGAGCGAGGGAGGAAGGCACAAGGGAGATAGCATTCATTTAGCTCAGGCTTCAATGCCAGGCCTTGTGAAAACATACAATTGACTTACAGTGGGCTGATAACAGACTTGATGATAGAGTCAAGTGCTTGTACAGGACACTGACAAGTCTAAGGGCACTTACCTGGCAGCATGGAGAAGCCCAAAGCTTTCCTGCCTCTGTTTGGGTGCAGTAAGGGCTCTGCAGCTCAGCCCCTCTGCTAGATTTCTTTGCTGCTGGTGAGATAAGTGCTGATCAGTTCTGGACTGTGCTTACAGAATGGCTTTTGTCTGTGAAGACTCCTAGTTCAGTTAGGTTTGACTATTAAGACTCCTAGTGCATGGATCACTGGAGCTGGTGTGTCTATGTCAGGACATGTGCTAAAGTTCATAGCTGACACAAACCAAGTTCTGAGCTGCTCGTCAGCCTGGAGGAGAGAAGGCTTCCAGAAGACCTTACAGCATCCTTCCAGTATCTGAAAGGGACCTGCAGGAGAGCTGGGGAGGGACTATTCACAAGGTCTTGTAATGACAGGATGAGGGGGAATGGGTTTAAACTGGCAGAGGGGAGATTTAAACTGGATGTTAGGAAGAAGTTCTTTACAGTGAGGGTGGTGAGACACTGGAATGGGTTGTCCAGGGAGGTTGTGGCTGCTCCCTCCCTTGAGGTGTTGAAGGCCAGGTTGGATGAGGCCTTGAGCGACCTGTTCTAGTGGGAGGTGTCCCTGCCTATGGCACAGGGGGTTGAAACTGGATGATCTTTGAGGTCCCTTCCAACCTAAACCATTCTGTGATTGTATGATTCCTTCAGCTAGGCACAGACACAGAGGTGCAGCTTACAACTCTACTGCATGAGCTATGTTGTTATTTGCTCCTAACACAATGACCCTGCCAATGCTGCAGATCTGAACCACAGCACCAAGACCCACTTGCTTGTGAAAGCAGTTAGGTAGAAGTGGTGGAAAACACACTCGTGATGCTGAAGGAATAAAAGCCAAGTTCATTGGTTGTCCCTAATTAGGAAGGCTAATGCTGTTTTGGTTTCAAGGAATTCTGGGCACCTGCTCAAGTCCTGTTTGCTAAAGCACCACAGGCCAGTCAAAGCACTGGAGAACAGCGTGGGGGAACCAGCTGAAAAGCTTAAGCTACTGCACACCTGTGTAGGCATGAAACAATTTAAGCTCAGCACTACTTAACCCTGACAATGATTTTATCCAGGTCTATAAACCACCTGAAGCTACAAGGCTGCCTACATCCCAACAGTACCTGGCAGGACTCCAGTGCTGTCATGTGCATGAATTGCAGTTGGTGGTAACCACCGAGGCTTCACCAAGGGCAAATGCTGCCTGCTCAGCTTGGTGGCTTTCCCTGATGTTGTTGCAGCACCAGTGGGTAAGGGAAGAGCAATTGATGGCACCTACCTGGGCTTGTGTGAGGTGTCTGACACTGACCCACTTTACATCCTAGGCACCAAACTGGAAAAGTATGGACTTAAGGGGTGGCCACTGCCTGGATAAGGAATTGGCTGGATGGCTGTCCTCAGAGAGGAGCAGTCAATAGCTCAGTGTCCATATGGAGACCAGTGACAAGTGGCATCCGTCAGGGGTGCTGTGTCAGTGACAAGGACAGTGGGATTAAAGCAGATGACATCAAGCTGTGTGGCCAGGTTGACATGCTGGAGAGAAGGGAACCATCTAGGACTTAGACAGGCTGGAGAGGTGGGCCCAAGCCTACAAGTCAAAGGCAAGGTCCTGCATCTGGGTCAAGGCAATCCCAAGCACAAATCCAGGCTAGGCAAGGAGTGGATCAAGAGCAGTCCTGGAGGAGAAGGACTTGGGGGTGTCAGCTGGTGACAGAGTCCCCATGAGGCAGCAATGGTCACTGGCAGCCCAGCAGGCAGCTGTGTGCTGGCTGCATCCAAATCAGAGAGAGCAGCAGCACAGGGAGGGGATTCTGCTCCTCTGCTCAGCTGAGACCACCTGCAGCACTGCCTCCAGTTCTGGGGTTCCCAGCACAAGCACATGGAACTGCTGGAGAGGATCAAGAGGGGACCACAAAAATGATCAGAGGGCTGGAGAACCTCCCCTATGGGAAAAGGCTGGAAGAATTGGTGGTGTTCAGCCTGGAGAAGGCTCCTGGGAGACCTTAAAGCAGCCTTCCAGTACCTGAAAGGGCTTCAGGAGAGCTGGGGAGGGACTTTTGACAAGGGCAAGGGGCAATGGCTTTGAACTGGAAGAGGGAAGATTGAGACTGGAGATGAAAAAGTTATTTCCAGTGAGGGTGGTGAGACAGTGGCACAGGTTGCCCACAGAGGTTGTGGCTGCTCCCTCCCTGGGGGTGTCCAAGGCCAAATTGAATGGGGCCTTGAGCAAGCTGGGCTGGTGGGAGGTGTCCCTGCCAATGGCAGGGAGTTGGAACTGGATGAGCTTTAAAAGGTCCCTTCCAACCCAACCCACTCCATTAATCTATGAATAATTAATCCTGAAGTCTGGAAGAAAAGCATTTCAGATGGCTGGTTTCAAAAAGGCCTCATGTGCTTTGAGAGTTAAAAGGAGAAGTGACATTTCCAGAGCTGTCCCTCTGTCCAAAGAAGGGTCAGAGAAGACAAGGATTGGTTGTCAGTGTAGGCAGTCCTCTAAATTTTGAAGGAGAACTGCAGTAATTTTGTCTTTGTGATTACAGTACTTAAGATGAGGGTGTTTGTGACAAGGTTCTTGAGACCAGCTCTGAAGTGTTTGATGACAGTGGGATTAGATTACTGATTCCAATGCCACTTAAACCATTTCAAGACACTCTTTGCTTTTCTTCCAAAAAGTTGAGATCACCAAACCACTTTCAAGGACAAGTTTGCTGAAGGCTTTTTTAAGTGGTTTTGTATAACGCTCTTCTGAAGGAGGAGAGGCGTTTAATCCCTAAAGAGAGAACTTCTCTCCCTTAAGACAACTGTCAGAGCTGGTAGCTTCTGGGATAAGGCTCTAAAGAAACTGGACAGTTTTGTTTGGACTTGTGAGAGCTTGTAAGAGGCAGAATTTTTTGGCTGGACAGAGAGACAATCTGTTCCTGCAGGCCCAAAAGGCAGACTGTGAGAAGCAAGTCCTTGCTGTGATCCCTGTGTCTTTGTACCTTCATGTCCTGACTCTCATCTCCAGTGCTTTTGACCTCAGCAGGACAGCACTGCTGCAGCAGCACTCTCCATACCCCACCTACAGCCACTGCTGATGGCAGAGTCAGGTTCAGCTCCATCATGAACCTCACTATTTGCTACGTTGTGAACTCCACTTCAGCCCACACTTGGAGCTGGGGCTGCTGTGGGTACTCTCAATGTGGCAAAGACAAAACTTACAGCGACAGAAGCCACTTGGGCAATGTCTGACAAAAGCAAACACGAAAAGCAACTTCTCAGCATACACTGAGAAACCACTGACCAACCCAAACCAGGCAACTTGCTTACAGGGGCAAACCCCTGGGATGAGCTGCCCATGGAGGTTGTGGCTGTCCCTCCCTGGAGGTGTTCAAGGCCAGGCTGGATGAGGCCTTGAGGGACCTGTTCCAGTGGGAGATGTCCCTGCCTGCACAGGGGGGTTGGAACTAGATGAACTTTGAGGTCTCTTCCAACCTAAACCATTCTATGATTCTATGAAACAGCCACCAGGGAGATGTCTTCAATCAAGAAACACAGAATTGTTTTCCATTACTCTTTTCCCATATCTCCCACTATCAGCAGGTTGTTTTTTTCTAGTCCTCTCCTGGAACCTCTTTTGAGCCAGAACCTGGATTTTGCTCCTACAGCAACTCTATCAAATGCAGACAGATGTCTGCTGCCTCTTTCACAAGAAAGGAAAAAGCTGCAGCAGCTGCCTATCGACATTGCAAGCCTTACATATCTTGGTTTCCTGGGAACTTCCTCCTTGAAAAGAAAGTTGCTTTTTTACAGTTGTGCTAGGAATCTGAACTTTGTCAGACTGACAGAGCTGCCAAATGTGGCACTTACAACTGTGTGGACTCTGCTATCACCTTCAAGGCTCTTCATTTACAGGAGACTCAACGGTCTGGCTCGGAAGGGACCTCCAAAGCTCATCCAGTCTGACTGAGTAACAGCACTTGCCAGAAATGCTGTTATGAAACTGGGCAGGCTGTGTGATTCTTTGTGCCCTATTCATGTTTCTTTTACTCTATTTCATCATTTTCCTTCCTCCTCAGGCCTTCTGAAAAGAAAAAAAAAATACACTCATTTGTCTGGAGTGTGAATAAGGAAGTTGATCAAACCTGGAAATTCCACATATAGCTGCCCTTTACTCCTTTAGTTGTAGTATTTCTGTGTGTGCTGCTTTGAGGCTAATTGGAATATTTTAGTATGAGAAATTATATTATAGGTTAAGAAAGGGGAAAAAATGGTGATGTCTACTTTGCTCATAGGTTTGCTGACAGATACAAAGGTAAGAACACAAACAGATAAGACAGAGCTGCTCGAGGCTGAGCTCTGGGCTGATGGTCTCTCCTTTTCCTTGCCTTCCAGCTGAATCTGTGTAACCAAACTAATCAATTCCTGCTTCTAACCCACTCTGGCTGATTTTCCCTGCTTACCTGGCACGTAAGTCAGATCTGGGGATAAGACTGGTGGGTAGGGGAAGGTGGAAGGGTGGCTGGGAACCCCTCTTGGGGACTCTGATCTCTGGGAGGGACATTGTGTTTCTGTTTTACCTTTTTACTGTCTATAGCTGTACATATTTGTAATACATTGTAAATATCTGCTTGTATATTGTGCTAAGCTGTGAATATGAAGCTTCATTCCTTAACTTCCAGCCAGCTGAGTCTAGCCTGAGTGATTTCAAAAAGTGGGGGGAGAGGGGAGGCAGATAACTCCTAAACCACCACACTGTGGTCTTAAGAGAAAATGTCTGTTTCAAGGTAGTGACTTTCCAATGTGATTCACAGTTTGCACTGGGTTGGAGGGGACTCCCCAAGGCCTAGTCCAACCCCCCTGCATTCAGCAGGGACACCTCCAACTAGAGCAGGCTGCCCAGGGACACATTGAGCCTGATCCTGAATGCCTCCAGCTACAGAGCCTTAGTCACATCCCTGGGCAATCTGTTTCAGTATTTCACCACCCCTATTATGAAGAGCTTCCTCCTGATGTCCAGCCTAAATCTCCCCTGCTCCACTTTCAAACTGCTGTAAAAAGCAAATGGGGAGTCTCTATACCAACCTATACACCAACTTGTAGGTTGCACCTGCTAAGAAAAGTACAGGTCCATGGTTCACACTGTTGCTACATACCGAGGAATATCAGGAGCACTCCCACCATGATTTGCAGCGTGAGGGACACACTGATAAGAACAATAAGTGGGATGTAGAAGGAAAAGGAAGGTCCTTGCTCCATCACAGCTTTCAGCTGGGATGCATTTGCCATCAGCAGGGCAATGTCCAACATGCTCTCGGCAGCGCTCTTCTTGTTTGCATAGTGGTTGATGTTCATAGGCCCACTCCTCTGAAACCACCGCGATGTTGTGTGCTGAAATTGGGAGGGAGGGAGGGAAAAAGGTTATCCACAGCTCCTCTAATCCACTCAGTGAGTGAGAGATCACCCAGCCCACCTACTGATTTCTGTAATCATACTGACAGAGCAACAGCAGTACTGAGCTGACCAGCACCTGCTCCCCTTGGGAAGCTTCCCCCCTCTCATCTCCAAAGTTCTTCCTAGGAGTCAGTGAATCATCCTGCTTTTCTCATCTTTCTCTCCCCAGTTTTCTACTGCTAACCTCTTCTAGTGGGAGGTGTCCCTGCCTATGGTAGGGGGTTGGAACTAGAACAGGAGGTTGTGGCTGCTCCCTCCCTGGAGGTATTCAAGGCCAGGTTGGATGAGGCCTTGAGCAACCTGTTCTAGAAGGAGGTGTCCCTGCCTATGGCAGGGGGTTGGAACTGGATGAGCTTTGAGGTCTCTTCCAACCTAAACCATTCTATGATTCTATGATTTCTTTGTCCTACTAGTTGACATTTATTAGATCTTAGGGTTTTTGCTTTTGCTGCTGATGCATCTTTTGCAGCCCACCACCCTTGGTGGGTTTCTTCACTTGTAGGGAGACAAAGGCAAGGAAGACAAGACCTGGCCCCAGGCTGCTCAGATCCCGAGCCCAGACCCTGCTGGGCTCCAGGCCCTGGAGCCACTTACCCCCACCAGAGAGCCAGTCCCCAGCCCTGCACTTAGCTGGGGAGAGCAGCAGTGAGTAGCAAACCCCATCCACATCACCTCCTCTCCTCAGAGAGAGAGTTCAGCTCTTGGAAGCAACATTTTGTGAGGCCATGGGTTAAGGGGCAGCTGTGTGGGGATAACAGCCCCTCCATGTTGGGCTCAATGATCTTAAAGGTCTTTTCCAACCAAAATGATTCTGTGACCCCCAGTGCACATTTTTCAGTGCTACCAATGTCTGGCATCTGAGAGCAGAGCAGTACCAGTGCCTGCACTGCTCTCAGCATGAGGGACCAGCATGAGCAGCCCTGGGAAAAGGAGAAAGGGGAAAAAAGCTGGAAAGTTTGCCCTGAGGAAAGCAGGGACAGAAAACCTACTGTGAAACAACTGAGCAAACAACAGGCTGTGGTACCCAATTTACTGCTAAAGGCATACTGAAAAATACAATTATTTATTGCATTCACCCTCTGTCATCACACAGTTGCATTGCTCCTTCATTTCTCATGGCTCTTATTTTGAGGATTTATGTTTCAGCTTTGCCTGACCTCCTTCCCTGCTGCTTCTTACTCAGCCAGGCCACTGCCAGCTCCATCCACACACTGAGCTGGGTTTCTGCTTCCCTGCTGTGTGTCTGGGGCTGCCAAACACTGCCCAGTTATGAAGGAAACTTTTTTTTTTTTTTTTCCATTTTTGCAGCAGCAGCAGCTGGGGTTTTGATTGGAATTGCGCTGCAAATAAACAGGAAAATGAAAACCAGCTGCAGGGCAAACCCAGAGCTAAACATTTAACCCAGAGGGATGAATAGAAGGAGGGACCCACTGAAATGTGGCAGCTCCTCTCCCAGAGGCACCTGTTTCTTCATGCACCAGACAAAGCTTAGGCAACTGGCTTAGACTGAGGTGCCCAACTCTCTCTGAGGGTTAGGAACCTCACTGAATGGTCTGGGCTGGAAGGGACCTCCAAAGCTCATCCAGTCCAACCCTCTCTGCAGTCAGTAGGGACATCCTCAACTAGATCAGGTTGCCCACAGCTCTGTTGAGCATCACCTCAAACACCTCCAGGGATGATGCCTCAACCACTTTCCTGGGCAACCTGTTGCAGTGTTCCACCACCCTCATGCTGCAGAATTTGTTCCTCACATCCGATCTAAATCTGCTCTGCTTTAGTTTGATGCCATTGCCCTTTGTCTTGTGCCTGCAGGCCTTTGCAAACAGTCTCTCTCCATCCTTCTTGTAGCCCCCTTCAGGTACTGGCAGGCTGCTATTAGGTCTCCCCAGAGTCTTCTCTCAGCTTGCCCTCAGAGCAGAGGTGCTCCAGCCCCCTCGACCTCATTCTCACTGCTCTTACTTGCAGACTTTATTTTCAAAACTAATATATTAAGAGTAAGCTCTTTCTAGCTAACTTCTTGAAACCTGCTTCTCAGAGACCATTTTAGTGCCAGAAAATACTGTGAGCAAAGTCTCCCTTGGAAAGGTATTTCAAATACACAAACACCTCTAATTCCTCTCTGCAGCAGCACTGCTATCAAATTTCCAACCCCAAAGGCAGCTTTGCCACCTCCCAGGCTTAAGTGTCCTTTTAAATAGAGCAGATATTGATGCATCTGGCAAACACATCACCAGTTTTTCCAGGGCACTCAAACACCAAACTTGACCTATTTTCACCAGACACCTTGTAACCAAGCACAGCCTAAATATGTTCCTGAGATACTACCATCACAGGGAAGCAGCAGAGAGATGCCAACTATGTACTCACAGCTTCATGCAGATGGCTGCTGTGCTGAGGCTGGGCTCCCAGGAAGCAAATGGCCCTGAGACAGACACTGACTTCTGTCAGGAATTCTGGTTTTGTCCATATCCCACAGTCTACAAATACAGTTTGGCTGGGGAACCTACCCAGCATTAGTCACCTTTTCTCTTGCCAAGGAGAGCCTCCTCTCCTCACAGCCCTGCCCCATGAAACTGATGTGGTTGTGATGCTTCAGCAAATCCACAGTCATTCCAGCATAATTCTGCCCAGATCCTGGGCTGCAGCAAGAGCAGTGTGGGCAGCAGGGCAAGGATGTGATCCTCCCCCTCTACTCCACACTGGTGAGACCTCACCTGGAGTACTGTGTCCAGTTCTGGAGCCACTATTACAAGAGCTGCTCTGTTGTGAGGAGAGGCTGAAGGAGTTGGGGATGTTCAGTTTGGATAGGAGAAGGCTCTGAGGTGACCTTTCAGTATCTTAAGGGGGCCTACAAGAAAGCTGGGGAGGGACTTTTTAGGATGTCAGGCAGTGACAGGACTGGGGAAAATGAAACAAAGCCAGAAATGGGTAGATTCACACTGCATGTTAGGAAGAAGTTCTTCAGCATGAGGGTGGTGAGACCCTGGAAGGGGTTGCCCAGGGAGGTGGTGGAAGCCTCATCCCTGGAGGTATTTAAGGTGCAGTTGGATGAGCTTCTAGCCAGCCTGATCTAGTGTGAGATGTCCCTGTCCATGGCAGGGGGGTTGGAACTAGATGATCCTTGTGGTCCCTTCCCACTGTGATTCTATGATTCTATATCATCCAGCACAGGCACTAAGAGCACAGATGTGGGGTTTCATTTCCTCACAGAAAGCAGCATGGAGCACACACTGGCAGGAGTAATGAGAACATTCAGACTTCCTTATTGTACAGCAGAAAGTCAAGCACACACATGTAGCTCTTGGCTATCAAACACTAGCAGTGGCATGTGTCTAATAGAGTTAAAATTCTGGGAACAAGTTTAGCCCTTCTCTGTAGCAGTATCAGGATCTATTTTGTGACAAGTTCATACTAGAGGAAGTTTTTTCCTGGGTCAAGTAGCTACTTAACTCCATTCTGCCAAAACAGCTGACTTGGAAATATCTACAGGGTCTAGAAGGATGCAGTGTGGGACACAGGCAGGCAAAAACTACACAGGAAGCTGACTCAGATCTGAATCCTGATGGAAAAGACTGCAGCGAAAACATGAGAACCAGTTTCTTTGTTTTCACTTGAGGTAGGAATCTGATGATGTTTGACTGTAATTTTTTTTTTTTTTAACTGTACAAAAGAGTAACTGCTCTTGCCTACATTTTCCTTTCAGTTGCATCATAGAATCACAGAACGTTAGGGTTTGGAAGGGATCTCAAAAGATCATCCAGTCCAACCCTCCCTGCCAGAGCAGGGTCACCTGTAGTAGGTCACTACATCATGTAAGTTAGTTTTTACAGCAACAACAGAGCATGACCTTTTCCTTTTCCTGGGTAAATGTGCTGCTGCACTTTTAGGGCCTTCAAGCTGGCTCATTTCAGTTTGGTTAAGGTGCAGGTGGAAAATAACAGGCTACAGTGTTTGAACTGTGGTGGAAGCAAAGCTCTCAAGTCACTTCTTAAACTCCAATAAAGAGAGAAGACTTTTCAATTAGGGTCCTGCTGAAACAACCAAAGGCAAAACTTCTTATTGATGGAACAACAACTCAGATATTTCCTGTCATTAGATTCTTCAAAAACCCAGAATTTTACTCTCTTAAGAGGCTTTCAGCTACCACTGCTGAAAGCAGAACAGTTTAGAATCAGAGCTAGGCATATGGAGAACTGAAACAACAGTTCTGCTGAACAGAGGGGTTTTTTCTCAGGCTGGGATCTTGCCTTCTGCCAGGAAAAAGAACATGTAATCATGAAAGCCCCAGAAACAATCACTTCCCATCTCCTGATTGAGAAATACAGCCTCTCAACTTATGCTGGAAAACCATCAAACAAGAAACCCCAGCAAATTAGCCTTGCCCTCTGCAAGCAAGTTGAAGGCAACTGCCCAGAGTCCTGCAACAAGCACAGCTGGTACGATGCCAGCAGCTTTAAAAGCAGACTATGTGTTACATAGCAATATATAGACAGGCAATGAAAGGAGAGCTCTTGCCTTAACCTCAGGATAATGACAGTCGTGCACAACAAAAATTATGTTGGAACTTTTGCCATGTGGCTTTATGGCTTCAGGGAGAAGCCAAGCATGCAGCAGACGTGTAGCCTGCAGCACCAAACTGTGCTGCTACCACCTGCAGGGCTGTGGAGACAGAAAGGGAAAGCTGCTGCACATTCCCTAGGACGAGGGAAGAAGGCTCTGCCTGCAGGTGCCACTTGGCAAGAGGACACTCTGCACTCCACATCATCTGCTTCAGCTTCTACGGAATCAAAACACCTCATTAGATGCATCCAATATTCAAAACACCTGGCACGGAGAAGCTAATCCCTTCAGGTCATATCACTAAACAAGTCTGAGGGGAAAGAGCGTGACTGTAAGAGCTGGGTGCAGCTGGAACTTGCTGCCTCTTCCTGCTCCTGCCTTCAGGGACTGTCTCATCAATCTCTGAGCAAGCCTCCATGCTAGTTGATGCACAGTTATGAACAGCAGAGGAGTAGAAAGCCTCCCCTCTTGCTCCACCTGTAACTGGAAGGATCCCCTGTGGAAGAGTTTATCTTCATCTCCACAATGCAGTCGCCCTCCATGCCCCAGCAGAGCAGCAGGGTCTGTTTGCTTGCCCAGAGCACTGCAGGTCACAAGGACAAAGGTAAGAAGTTACACTGGCACTTTATTTTTAATAGAATAGAATAGAATAGAATAGCATAGCACGGAATGGAATGGAATGGAATAGAATAAGCCAGGCTGGAAGAGACCACCAAGATCATCCAGTCCAACCTAGCACCCAGCCCTAGTCAATGGCACTAAGTGCCCCATCCAGGCTTTTCTTGAACACCTCCAGGGATGGCAACTCCACCACTTCCCTGGGCAGCCCATTCCAATGCCAATCACTCTCTCTGGGAAGAACTTCCTAACATCCAGCCTATAACTCCCCTGGCAGAACTTGAGACTGTGTCCCCTCGTTCCGTTGCTGGTTGCCTGGGAGAAGAGCCCAACCCCACCTGGCTACAACCTCCCTTTAGGTAGTTGTAGAGAGCAATGAAGTCACCCCTGAGCTTCCTCTTCTCCAGGCTGAACAACATCAGCTCCCTCAGCCTGTTTGCTTCTCTAAGCCCGAAGTTTCACACTCTGAATGGTCTTGGGATACACAGAGCCCTGCTGACAACTGTGCACAGACTTTGCTGCTGCTCTGCCTTGGCTGTCATGTTAGCATCAAGACCACGAGATCTGAGTCCCTCTCAAGTACAGAAAGGACCTCCTCAGTACATTCATTAAAGCATAAATATAAAAGCAGCATTGAGGCACATGTCCTTAGATGCTGAGTTTCATGAATCCACATCTCAGATCCACCTGGTGATTCAAGCGGAAGGAAATGGCACTGGAAATAGAAACCTCTGAAGACAAATAATAAATTCTCTTTTCCTACGACAGTAACTTGTTCTAATAAGGATTTCTGCTGCCGCTGCTGCTACAGCACTAAATCACTACTCCTGACAACATTTCTGTGGCTGTTTGCTCAACAGAGTATTTATCAAACACTAACGACTTGTGAAGCAGTCAACTGCTGGAGGCCTGACTGAAAAAAAAAAAAAAAAAAGGAAAGACCATGAGTAATTTTTTTTCTTGTCCAGCTTGACCTCCCCAGGTTTCCCTGAATCAGAGCAGTCAGTGTGTCCAAAGACAGGTGGGGCTTGCAACATCTCCAATCTACAGAGAAGAAAACCACCAGTGAAAACGATGCCTATTTTGCATTCGGATTTAGAACTTGCTTGTGACCTGGCCTCACTCTGCCTCATGACTACAAGAGGAAAGAAATCATTTGGAGTTTGAGTGCAAATTTTCAGGTTTCATTTCTCCTCTTTTGGTTCTGTTCAGACTGTCAAATGTCTTCCGCTGTGTATCTGTAGAATCACAGAATGGTTTAGGTTGGAAGGGACTCACTCTGGTGCCCCTACATGCCATGTTCTTCCTTCTTGAAGATGGTAGCCACAGCTCTAAGGGCAACCTCTGCATGCAGACAGGACACTGCTCCTCTTAGAATCATAGAATGGGTTAGGTTGGAAGGGACCTCAAAGCTCATCCAGTTCCAACCCCGCTGTGCCATGGGCAGGGACACCTCTGTCTTTGTGAAAGATGTAAAGATGTATTTCAAACAAGTTGTGCTTCTGATTACTAACATCTTCCTCCAGCTGTCAGAAGGTTCTTTGCCCTCGAGTACATTCTCCCCTCAGGACTCTCAGTGTTCACAAACCCTGCCCTACAGTTTTTCTTTCTGTTTTAGATTAGTGACTACTGCAACTGCGTGGCAGCCTTCAGACACTCTCAGCAGCCAAACCACCCTGACCGAAAATGAGATCAGACAAGCTCACTGATCAGTGTGACCTCTGGGTTTGGATTCTCATGGAGCAGGCTTCCTTTGTAATGTCATGAATTCGTGAAATTCTTATGTTTAGGGACAGCCCTAATTTTAAACTAATGGAATCTTGCTACACAGGATGAGGCTGCGTCAACAGAAGGCTGAGTCACAGTGGCCTTACAGTGGACTGAGCTTTACTGTGTTTTGCAGTTGCCTTTCTAATCAAAACTGTCCAAAAGATGCTAAAAGAAGCCCTTTGGTTTCGAAAGGATTCTTCTAAGGTTCTGAAGCATTCACCTTGATTGAGAAAAATCCCTACCTTCACTGAGAAAAATCCCTGCCTGGCAAACTTTTCCAGGTGTTTTAGTGATAATTTCACATTCAGAGAAAAAAAAAAAAAAAAAAAAGAGAAGGATTTGGCACAAAAGAAAGGAGAGGACCAAAGCAGAACACAGCTTTTATTTTTCTCCAAGCTCTCTCCAGTTACAGAATTGAGTGACTAACCATAAAATGATTTAGTAGTCCTCACAGATGTGGAATTTCTGTCCCCATCGCCACCACATACGGAAAGCACAATGGGCCACTTGTGATCACTCTGAAATCAGGCTTCCCCTCTACTTCACAGCTCTTACTGATGTAAAAAAAAAAACAAACCAAAATCAGGGAAAATAGTCTATGTGGAAAAGAAATATTCTTCCAACAGAAATATTTTCAGCTCTATCAGTTATGAAATGGATGGTTAGATGCACTTGCAGCCCAGAAAGTCAACCAGAGCCCGGGCTGCATCAGGAGAAGTGTGGCCAGCAGGGCGAGGAAGGTGATTCTCCCCCTCTACTCCATGTTGGTGAGATCCCACCTGGAGTACTGCATCCAGTTCTGGAGCCCCTAGGACAAGAGGGATGTGGACATGCTGGAGTGTGTCCAGAGAAGGGCCATGAGGATGCTCAGAGGGCTGCAGCACCTCTGCGATGAGGACAGACTGAAAGAGTTGGGGATGTTCAGTTTGGAGAAGAGGAGGCTCTTCTTGTGGCCTTCCAGTATCTGAAGGGGGCCTACAGAAAAGCTGGGGAGGGTCTTTTTAGGCTATCAGGGAGTGACAGGACTAGAGGGAATGGAGCAAAGCTGGAGGTGGGGAGATTCAGAGTGGGGGTGAGGAGGAAGTTGTTGAGCATGAGAGTGGTGAGAGCCTGGAATGGGTTGCCCAGGGAGGTGTTTGGAGCCACTTCCCTGGGGGTGTTTGCAGCCAGGCTGGCAGAGGCTGTGGGCAGCCTGATGTAGGGTAGGGTGTCCCTGGGCATGGCAGGGGGGTTGGAACTAGCTGATCCTTGTGGTCCCTTCCAACCCTGACTGATTCTATGATTCCATCCTTTGCACATCTCCTCAGAAGATACTATTTCTCTCCCCCCCCCAGTAAAACAGTAGGTCACTTGTTCAGCACTGACTCAGAGAGGAAAAACCCTACACCTGGACTGAGTAAGCAGTTACATTCCCTGCAGGAATTTCAACTGGGGGGTGGAGGGAAGGCAGAATCTGCCCATCCAAGTACAACCTAACCCTACCTAGCGTATGAGACTTCTGCAGTCACATCTTTTGACAGCTGCAGGCAATTAAAAAGCCAACAACAATTAAAGGAAAAATTCAGCCTGTGCTTGTATTTCATAATCAGCGTCAATTTTCTAGCATCCTTAAAAGCTTAAGAGGACAGGCAGAAAATGCAAGCATCACTACCTCAAGAAGAAAAAAATAAAAGGGAGGGAAAAAGAAAAGAAGTGGTATCCATGCTGATTCCTGAGAACCAAAATGTTAGCACAGCCACGCTAGCTGAGGGCAGACAACTGATTTTCTAAAGCTATACTGGTTCCAAGACCCAAGTCAGGACATTTTTACTCATTAACTGACTTAAAAACAATCAGCACATCTGATGACCTTAGGAAATGAAGCAGTAACTTCAATCTGTCCCCACAGCTACTTAAATAGAAGCTTTCTTCTGTTCTCTGCCTTACATTACTACTGCTCATGCTGATGATTTGGTCTTGCACTACTATTTCTCCCAGCTGGACTCTAGGCTGCCTGATCTGCATTGGTAAAGCACTGTTTGGTTATTCTAGCTCCTTAAAAAAAATCAGACAAACAAAACCTTACCAGTATTTGGGGTAGACCAAATACTCCAAATGCAGTTTGATGCAAGCAGTGCTTTAGAACACGCCTGTTCATTCTACATGCAGTAAAACAATTCCAACAAATCTAAGGTTTGCTACTTGCAGGTATGATGTCAAGAAACTGCCATGGCCCAAAACTTCTCATGTATCAACACACCAGCTTGAATGCATTTTTAATGATACCATGAGGCTTTGAGCAGCCGAGTCTAGCTGAGACGTGTCCCTGCTCATGGCAAGGAGGTTGGAGTAGATGATCTTTTAGGTTCCTCTCAACCTAAGCCATCCTTAGGATTGTATGACTGTAACAGAAGCCAACTATTCCAAAGCTGTTCTTTCCTTACTCTCCCAGTTGGTTCACCTTCTCCATAGTTCACAGAATCAGAGAATTAACCAGGTTGGAAAAGACCTCTGAGATCATTGAGTCCAGCCTATCACCTAACCCTTCTAATTAACTAAACCATGGCACTAAGTGCTTCATCCAGCCTCCTCTTAAACACCTCCAGGGACGGGGACTCCACCACCTCCCTGGGCAGCCCATTCCAACGCCAATCACTCTTTCTGTGTAGAGCTTCTTCCTAACATTCAGCCTGAACCTGCCCTGGTGCAGTTTTGAGACTGTGTCCTCTTCTTCTGTCCCTGGGTGCCTGGGAGAAAAGACCAAGCCCACCTGGCTACAACCTCTTTTCAGGCAGTTGTAGAGAGCAATTAAGTTTTTGAACTCTTTCAACTAGCATTTCCTGTTATCTTGGAAACATCAAACTAGACTTTAGAACATGTGAAACTCTTTCCATATGGACCACAAAGAAGGAAAGCAAATAGAAGGCCATGGAAAAAACAGTTACTACTGGTATCTGTATGAACAGATCCTTTGCAGCAAGCAGCAGCCAGACACTGCTGCCAAGGTAATTATTCACATTAGTCAGTGAGGTGTGCCCAGTATTAGAAACAAGGAATTTCTTGCTTCTAAAGTACTGACAACCACTGGGGGAAAAAAAAAAATCCAAATTCATGAAGGAATTAAAACAAACCACAATGACCATTCATTCGTAACTGTCGTGTGCTTAACCAGTCTTCCTTCTCAGTTAGTGTGCTTGGAGTGCTTTGTAGGTGAGACAACTGTATCTGCATCTCAGGTTGGCTCTTCTGTAAGAGAAGGTAGCAGCCTGTTGCTGAAGATGTGCAAGAGAATCTGTTTTGAGGAGAGGGCAGACACTAGGATGGGCAGTAAGGAAAGCAGGGTGGTCCAAGCCTGCCAGCATTCCTAAAAGCTGACACTTAAGCACTTTTGACACCAGTCCTGAAAGATTAGGCGTTTGGTGGCCTCTCCAGGTTTAGCTGGGACATTCTTTTGGGCACGTGTGTTGTGGGCAGATTTTTTGGAGTTACCTCTCTTCTGCAGGCTGCAGAGCCCCAACTCTTTCAGCCTGTCCTCATAGCAGAGCTGCTGCAGCCCTCTGAGCATCTTTGTGGCCCTCCTCTGGACTGGCTCCAACAGTTCCATGTCCTTCTTGTGTTGAGGGCTCCAGAACTGCACACAGTACTCCAGGTGGGGTCTGAGGAGAGCAGAGTAAAGGAGCAGAATCTCCTCCCTTGCCCTGCTGGCCACAGCTGCTCTTGCTGCAGCCTGGGACACAGTTGCTGTCTGGGTCAAACAAAATGATTGCAGCTGAAGGGGAAGCAAAACAGGAAAGCTGCATAAAATCTCTTGGAGCTGACCAAGTTAAAAGTGAAATAAATCCCCATGACTAGTACTTGTGATGCAATCATCACTCGATGTCAATAAAAAAACCCAGAAGGCTGCTGAGAAATCAATGGCTTTAAAGGAAACCCCTTCAGGCCACTGGCCTGACCTGCACATCCCAGCCTTGACTCTCTTTAGGTGCCTTCCAGGATTTATTAAAACCAGGGTTTTTTTTTTTTCTTTTTTTTTTTTTTTTCTTGGTATGATAGTCAGGGCTATGAGGGTTTGCCAGGACAGGGTGGGGAGGAAGGGCAGATCAGCTGCACAGCCAGACCAGGCTGCCTGTTAACCAGACAGTTCGAGCCTTGACACAGAGGGTGGTTTAGTACAACTGCTTCTATGTGGCAGAGCCTCAGCTTGGCGTAAGAGCAGCTTTTGGGGGGGTTTAGTCCTTTCCAAAACAACTTTTTACCAGTCTGGCTTTTCAGATAAGTGGCATGCTTGGAAAACATCCTCTAGGTGTAGCCAGAACAGTGGATTAAATCATACAATCGGTCAGGGTTGGAAGGGACCACAAGGATCATCCAGTTCCAAACTCCTGCCATGGGCAGGGACACCCTACCCTAGATCAGGCTGCCCACAGCCTCTGCCAGCCTGCCCTTAAACACCTCCAGGGATGTGGCCCCAAACACCTCCCTGGGCAACCCATTCCAGGCTCTCACCACTCTCATGCTGAAGAACTTCCTCCTCACCTCCACTCTGAATCTCCCCACCTCCAGCTTTGCTCCATTCCCCCATGTCCTGTCACTCCCTGATAGCCTAAAGGTCCCTCCCCAGCTTTTCTGTAGGCCCCCTTCAGATACTGGAAGGCCAAATGCCCTCAAGTGAGGACCTCTGGCTGTGTTTTGACTACACGAAGTAGTAAAAACTTGGGATATTTCTCCTCTTGTTCTTCTTTGGATTACTGCATGGAAAAACCAAACCAAACACAAACATACAGGCCCGGCCCTTTAAGTAACTCGTCCTAGTGCTGTGCCCATTTATCTGCTGAGTAACTTTCCCACTCTCTTCCAAGTCATCTGGGTGAAAAAAGTCTCCCAGGATCAGTGCTAGGTGGTCATCATCTGATGATCCTTGGGCTGACTTAAGCAGGAGCTAAAGGGGCCACCGCGCCAAGGGCCCAGGAGGATTTTCCTTTTCCTTTCTCTTTGGCACTTGTCTGTCTTTGAAGCGAAGCAGAGCCTCTCTACAGAGCCGCTGCTCAATTAACGGCAGGCGTGTGGAAGCAATAAAGGCGAGGCAGCGATTACCGGAGAGCGGCAGCTGTCAGCACACCGCCGCTGCCACCGCCCCGGCACAAGCCCAGGTGGGCGATGGGCTCGGGGTCGACGCACACATGACAGACGAGCTGGAGGCCGCTCCGCGCCTGCCCGCCCGCTGTTGCGAGAGCTGCTGCCTCCCCGGGCCGCTCCCCGCTGCCTCCCCAGCCCACTCCCTCCCCAGCCCACTCCCCGCCGCCTCCCCGGCCCGCTCCCCGCCGCCTCTTCCCGCCCTGCTCCCGCCCGCCATGTCCGGGCGCCGTCCCGCCCTCCGCGCCCCGCAGCCGGCCCTACCCGCTCCACGACCACCGGATCGTCGCCCTCCGCCCGCCCGTTGAGCTCATGAGTTTCGCTGCCGGAGTCCATGGCGGCGCAGGGGAGGGCGGCGCGGCTTCAGGCCCGGCCCCGGCTGCCCGCGGGGAGCCCTTTTTTTGCCGCCCGGCTCGGCGTGTCAGAGGCTGGGGCGCCCGCCGGGTACCGAGGAGAAAGTTCGCAGCGCGGCGGGCACTGGCCGAGCTGGCGCGGCCCCGTCCCACCCTCAGCTCGCACACACCGCCCCTGGGGCCGGCACACACCGCCCCCGGGGCCGCCTTTCCCGCCCGCCCCCGGGAGGTGCCCGCCTGGCAGCGCAGCCCGCCGGGGAAGGAAGGTTTGCGAGCGGGCCGGAGTGCGGGCCGGCGGCCAGCTGCGGTAGCCTCTCCCTGCCGGGGGCTGCAGGGGAGCGCCCTCGGCTGCTGCCGGGAGCGCTGTCGGGCGTGCCGGGGGCACCTGAGCGGCTGCCTCGTACCGCCGGCGAGCTTCCAGACCGGATTCCCGGCGATGGCCCACACCATGGGTTGGGCTGCTCCAGGGAGTGTAGCGAATCGAGGCTGTATGAAAACGGTTCACTTTAGAAAACGCTGTTCTGACAAAACCGAAGTTGAAGCCTTGGGGTTTGTTTGAAGTGCGGCACCTACCCTGTGGGGTTTGGCCTTTTTCCTCGGTATTACCCCACCTGTACCACAGCGAAGGACACACGTGAAAACCCAAACCTATTGCACAGGGGATGTCAATCTAAATGACTGTGACCTGAATTCATTCACGGAGGCTTTAGCTAAGCCCTCGTGTGAACAGAGCTGGTGTGGAGGCAGTGCTGCCATTTCCTTCATCACCGAGACGCGAAGGAGGTCTGCCTGGAGGTGCAGCTCAGGCTCAGGACTCCTGCTGCATCAGGTAAGAGTCTCTGTCACAAACCATGCCCCTCAGGGCTGCAGCTTTGGCCGTGCAGCAGCTGGGCATGCCTCTGTCACATGCGGTAGCTGCTGAGCAGCTGTGGGAAGTCAAACTCTGGCAACCACCTTAGAATTTTACAAGCCTCTGTGGCCGCTTGGTCCTTTGGTGTTTCCTCGGTGGAGGGTTGATGGAAATTCGTATTCACGTTGGCATTAAACCACACAAACCACAGCTGATTTTTCACTAAGGAAGACTTAATTGGTGAGTGAATCCATTTTTAGAGTCCCCCACAGAAGCATATGGGTAACCAGATGCGTCAAGCACAGGGCTTCTTCCTTTAGGCTTCCATTTTTAATGCTGCAGGTCACCAAAGATTGCCTTTTGCTGTACTCAGAAGTGTCTTGAGCCAGTCGTTAACTTTCGTCTCATGAAAACCCCTTGGGCAGAGTTCACACTTGGAAGTGCCTCTCCTCACAAGCTGCTCAGCAAACATTTATTTAATTAGGCATCGTAGAAAATCCTTGTCTTGATTCCTACTGGCCTCCTCTGCCTCTTTTTAGTACACTGGGCTACCAAAGAAACTCTCAAACATCTAATTTAGAGAGAGAAATAAGGTTTCATTATTATGGCCCGCACAAGATAGAAGAAATAACACGGGGAGAGCAGAGATGTGTTTGTATCTCCTGTTCTGCTGCTGAGGAGAGTAAACCCCTTGGGCAGAGTTCACACTTGGATGTGCCTCTCTTCACAAACTGCTCAGCAAACATTTATTTAATTAGGCATCATAGCAAATCCTTGTCTTGATTCCTACTGGCCTCCTCTGCCTCTTTTTAGGACGCTGGGCTACCAAAAAAAAAAAACAAAACCCCAAGCATCTAATTTAGAGAGAGAAAAAAGGTTTCGTTATTATGGCCCGCAGAAAATAGAAGAAATAACACGAGGAGAGCAGAGTTGTGTTTGTATCTCCTGTTCTGCTGCTGAGGAGAGTTACACAATGAAAGGAGAGGAATGAGTGGAAGCTGAATTGTGTTGTCAAAGGCTAAGCGCAGCAAGAGCCGAGGCTGGGGCAGCGTGAAGCAAAGCTCTGAGGTGCACATTGTCAGCTCTGCACCTGTCTGACGTTTGCACAGTGCTTTCCTGAGGCTGGGGGGTGCTGGTGGCTGAACCTCAGAAAAGCACCCAGCTAGATGCCGTGGAGGAGCGTGTCTGACACAGCTGCATTTATGAGCAATTCAAGATTTGCTCACAAAACGAGGGAAAAGCTGATTTTAGCAGCTCTTAGTGCAACAAGGGATTTAGTAAAATGCTGGCTTCGTTACAGGTTTGAGAATGACTTAAGTTTCCCTGTTCTAAGTTTAAAGTAAATACTCACAAGGCATCAACATTTAACACCAGGCAGGAGTTCATAGAATCAGTCTGTGTTGGAAGGGCTTCACTTCAAAGTAGAAGGTAGTGTTGGGTTATTTCTTCTTTTATTGAACATGAGTTGAGGCTTTTCAGCCTGGAGAAGAGAAGGCTTCGAGGAGACCTTATAGTAGCCTTCCAGTATCTGAAGGGGGCCTCCAGGAGGACTGGGGAGGGACTATTCACAACGTCTTGTAATGACAGGACGAGGGGGAATGGGTTTAAACTGGCAGAGGGGAGACCGAAACTGGATGTTAGGAGCAAGTTGTTTGCAGTGAGGATGGAGAGACACTGGCACAGGTTGCCCAGGGAGGTTGTGGCTGCTCTCTCCCTGGAGATGTTCAAGGGCAGGTTGGATGAGGCCTTGAGGGACCTGTTCTAGTGGGAGGTGTCCCTGCCTATGGATGGGGTTTGGAACTGGATGAGCTTTGAGGTCCCTTCCAACCTAAACCATTCTATGATCACCTAGTTCCAATCCCCCTGCCATAGGCAGGGACACCCTACTCTAGAGCAGGCTGCCCACAGCCTCAGCCAGCCTGGCTGCAAACACCTCCAGGGACATGGCCCCAACCACCCCCCTGGGCAACCCATTCCAGGCTCTCACCACTCTCATGCTGAAGAACTTTCCTCCTCACGTCCAGTCTGAATCTACTCACCTGCTGGAGTTGAGTCTCCAGGAGATGGTCTCACTCAGGTCTTGTGTCAACTTTTCCAGCAGATTGTCTTGAGGTGTCCCAGCTCAGGGGAGATGCTGCATGCAGCCTGCACTGATGCAGGAGAGCTCACAGGGTCTCGTTTTGGATCATCATTTATGGGGTTGGAGATAACTGACTTTTGTCAGGCCCTTTGCAGTTTCAGCCTGACTGGAGTGCTGTCACACTGTGGTTTGGGCATGCCCAGGCCTTGCTGGACTTTAAGGCTCTTTTATCTTGTCATCAGTTCCACCTGCCGGGAACCTGCCAGGTCTTGGGGTCCTGGTGTTGCCCCTCTGGGCTGTGACCCAAGTCCAGGTGTACCAGGTTGGACAAGGGTCAGCTGATCATGCCAGACAATAAAGAGGGGAGCGCTGAGGTGCAGTGAGGTGGCACTTCAACACCCTGGTCCACTGCAGGAGGTAATTGTCCTTATTGTCCCTGGAGAGCAGGGGAGGCAGGAGCTGTGTACATTAAGGGAGTGCCTTACTGCTCTGCTGCTCACCTCTCACAACGGCTGTGTGGCTCAGGGAGAGGAGTCACAGCCGGTACCATGCAGCCCATGGCTGAGGAGAATCTCACCACCAGCTAACAGTCATCAGATCTGCTTGGACTGTAACTGCCAGTGTCTGAACCCTGAGAGGAGCTGGTCAGGGAGGTGGTTGAGGCCCCTCTAGATGGAGTCAGGCTTCACAAGACTCTGGGCAACCTGATCTGGTTGAGGATGTCCCTGCTGCCTGCAGAAGGGGTTGGACTGGATGAGCTTTGGAGGTCTGTGATTGTGATTCTGTTTGGAGCTGGGAGGAGGCAGACAAAGGAGTTTCTGTGGTGCTCTCTGTGAATGACAGAACAGGATGCTTGTGGAGGGATATTCTCCACCCAAGGGCAAGAGCCCTATCCCACTTTCCCCCTTTCAAATTAAAATTGGCTGTTAAAATAAATCAAAGTACAGATTTGGAGGAAAAGCAAAGGAGACTGGAAGGGCCTGAGGAGCATCCAGGCCAGCAGCAGGACTGCAGAACTCCCTGCATCTTCCTTTTGTCTCTCTCAGATCAGCCTTTGCTTCTGGAGGTTCTGTCAGCAAGGTAACCTCTTTAAAATAACCCCATCCTGTGTGTGCAGATGGGGCTGGTCTCTGCTAGGAATGGTTCCTGTATGGAATTACTTCTCTGTAGCTGGCCATATCCAGTGATGTAACTGACACTGCAAGCTAATATCCTGTCGCTGCTTTTGTGTGCGGGGGTCATGATACATAATTCACATCTGACTTGCTGCCTCCCCTGGCTCTTTAGCAGATCTCTGTTTAAATGGCACTATTCATTCCATGCAGCCATCAGGTGGTTTGCAATATTTATGTTGCCAAATTACTGACTTGCCAGAAACTGCAGCTGAGTCTGGAGCAATGCAGGGCAGATAAGGCTGGAAGCTCTGGTGTGATCATGGCTGTCAAGCACATACACGCAAAAAAAACTTTAAACTGACTATCTGGAGAAGAGAAGGCTTTGAGGGGACCATATTGTGGCCTTCCAGTATCTGAAGGAGGCCTACAAGAAAGCTGGGGAGGGACTTTTTAGGGTGTCAGGTAGTGACAGGACTGGGGGGGATGAATCCAAGCTAGAGGAAGGAGATTCAGATCAGACATTAGGAAGAAGTTCTTCACCATGAGGGTGGTGAGACACTGGAACAGGTTGCCCAAGGAGGTGGTGGAAGCCTCATCTCTGTGTGTTTTTAAAACCATGATGCATATGGCTCTTGGTAACCTGATCTAGTGACAAGTGTCTCTGCCCATGGCAGGGGCTTTGGAACTGGATGGTCCTTGAGGCCCCTTCCAACCCTGACAGTTCTATGATGTGGACAAACCTGTGCATTGTAAACAAAGAGGAAGAAACAAACCTGTTTTGGGTAATGGCTGCAGCTGTCCCTGATGTTAGAGGTAGAATCATAGAATCAGTTGGAGTTGGAAGAGACCACAAGGATCATCTAGATCCAATCCCCCTGCCATGGGCAGAGACACCCTACCCTAGATCAAGTTGCCCATAGCCTCATCCAGCCTGGCCTTAAACACTTCCAGGGATGTGGCCCCAACCACACACAGAGTGATTGGCATTGGAATGGGCTGCCCAGGGAGGTGGTGGAGTCATGGTCCCTGGAGGTGTTCAAGACAAGACTGGATGGAGCACTTAGTGCCCTGGTCTGTTTGATTGGATAAGGCTGGGTGATAGGTTGGACTGGGTGATCTTGGAGGTCTCTTCCAACCTGGCTGATTCTATAATGCTTATGGTATCACCAATAGTCTGGAAGTGACCTGAATATTTGGATTTACTGTGAGCTTTTGTGAAAAGCCGACATGCAAGGCAAGTGATGGTGCCCTTGCTAGTTTCTCAGCATTTTTGCTGCTTGAAGAGCAGATCCTGCTCCCCTACAGGGAAGCAGCTGCAGCAGTGGAAGCACACAGTAAAGCAGTCCTTCCAGGATGGAGTTCAGAGAAAGCCAGGTCTGCTCTGCAATCAGAGAACAGCAGAACTACCTGACAACCTGCACAACTGTCATAGTCTGGAAACAAAATTTGAAAGTATGAAAAGACTGTGCGGGGAGGAATGCCACTCTGTGTTGTGCTCCATGAGGCAGGCACACACAGCCACATCAGGCAGCATCCTGACAGGGGACGCCAACCCTAGGCACATTTCTCTGGTTTCCAGCTGTGTAGCTGTGCTGCTGCTACGAATTCTCCATTCAGATGAGACACAGACACTTTTGGACACTTTGTCAGTGCAGCACAGCACCCCAGCCACCACCTTTCCATGGGACCCAGGGGCCACCAGAGCCACCTTCTCCCTAAAGCTAAACCTGTTAGGCACAGTCCGACTAACATCTGCACTGCAGTCATGCAAGCTGCTAAACACCCAATACAGAGCACTTGATGTGAACATCTGTTTGAACAATGCAGAAGGGAGCCGTGGAGAGGTTTAGCTGAGTGTACAGCTAATTGGATGTGTGCTGTGAATACAATGCACTGCCCAGGAATGTGCTCCTGCGTGAAGGACAGCAAGCCCAGGGGAAGCAAGCACTACAGCATGGAAGAGTTCTGTGAAACGTAACAGGTAGCACTTGCCCTTTACTGGGAAAATTAACTGCCTGGCGCTTCTAAATGCACCAGAAATGCATTCAAAATGAGTGTTGTTACATTGCATAGCCTGGGTTGGATCAGCTTCCCCAGTTCCAGACATCCCTATTTTAATGCTAAACCATTTGCGTAGCTGTTCCTGCATATTTCTAGGCAGGAGCATACTCATTTCCTTCTGGCACGAGTCCAATCCTGCCTGAAACCTCCTCTTTCTCAAAAAAAAAAATCTGTTCCAAGTGTGTGTCTGCCAAGCAAGCCAGCACGTTCTGAGCTAAAGAATATTCTCAGTCACAGGTTTTAAATGAGGAAAGGACAATTGTGGTCACTGGAATCTGATCTTCAGAGCAGCAGAGGCCAGAGGATTCTCAGCAGGGCAGGAGAACCTCCCTAGACCTGCTCTTATTGTTGTCATCAAATTATTTTTATAGATTTTATTATATAAAACTTTTTTTTTTGGGGGGAGGGGGAGTGTGACTAAAAAACTTCTGTATGCAAACTCTGGGAAATGTTTACTTTTGAAGGGTTGCTTTTAACTTCTTTTCACCAGATGTGTACTCAGTGATAGGAGAGAGAGAACACACTCCCAGTGATGCATTCCAGAACAAAGAGTTTAAAGCAAAAGCAAGCCTCAAGTAAATTCCAGGTGTTGTCAGCAGTTCAGTGCCCTAGAAGAGAGAGTGGCAGGAGGTTATCTGTAAACAGGAGCAAAGAATTCAGCTGTTCCCAGTGCCAGGTCTCTGTACAGCTTGTCAGTCTGAGTAGTGTGTTCTTGCACAGCTTGTCAACAAGGGGGGAAATAGAAGAAGGATCAGGCATTAGGATCAGAGCTGCTATTGGCAAAGAGTGGTTCAGTGAAAGGAGGAATCCGAGGAAATGAAAAGGCCTCTGTATATGGAATTACTCCAAAATGTAATTCATAGAACAATGGCTCTTATTGAAAGGGAGATTAAAAAAAAAAAAAAGAAAGAAAGAAAAACCAAACAACAACAAGAAAAAAGCAAAACAGGAACAAAACAAAAAGCACAAAAAAGAAAAAAAAGAAAAGAGCTGTTGAAAGGGTTCTTTTGTGTCATGCTTTTAGGAGAAGGTCCCAGTGTCACAGACTCATCCTTTTAGGATTAGTTCCCAGTTCTTGAGATCTACAGGGAGAGAAGGGAGGGAGGGAGGAAGAAGAAAAAAGTAAATTCTCCCCACAAGGTAGAGCAGCAGCTCCACAGGTGCTAGCTTCAGGTTCCTCAGCTCCTGGAGCACCTGAGCTGCAAAGGGCCAGGGGAAAGGAAGGGAGAACAGAAAAGTAGACTCCATGGCCAATAAATTTTGCTGCCTTTTACAAACCCAAGTGATACTTGCTGGATATCTCAGCCTTGCAGCAGTCAGAGAGGGTTTGTAGAGCTGTTGTGCTGGGATGGGGTTGGGACCATGTGCAGGGCTGCACAGACTGTGAGGCTGTTTGGTTTTGTTTGAAGTCCCCTGTGGTGGTTTGGCAGTATCTACCACCCCCCCCCAGTTTTTAAATAACCCAGGCTAGAATTCAGTCAGCTGGAAGTTAATAAATGAAGCTTTATATTACAGCTTTGCACAATATACAAACAACTCCAGGCTGGGTGGTGAGTGGCTGGAGAGCAGCCCTGAGGAAAAGCACCTGGGGGTGTGGGGTGATGAAAAGCTCAACATGAGGCTGCAGTGTGAGTGCAGCCCAGACAGCAACTGAGTGCTGGGCTGCAGCAAGAGCAGCTGTGGGCAGCAGGGCAAGGGAGGGGATTCTGCTCCTTTACTCTGCTCTCCTCAGACCACACCTGGAGTACTGTGTGCAGTTCTGGAGCCCCCAACATAAGGAGGACATGGAACTGTTGGAGCCAGTTCAGAGGAGGGCCACAAAGATGCTCAGAGGACTGCAGCACCTCTGCTATGAGGACAGGCCGAGAGAGTTGGCTTTGAGGAGACCTTATAGTAGGCTTCCAATATCTGAAGGGGGCATACAGGAGGGCTGGGGAGGGACTATTCACAAGGTCTTCAGGCTGGATGCTAGAAAATATTTCTTCACTGGAAGGTTTCTCAAACTTCAGAATGGTCTGCCCTGGGCACTGCTGGAGGCACCATCCCTGGAGATGTTTAAGCAGCCTGTGGAGATGGTACTTTGGGATGTGATTTAGTGTTGATCCTTCAGTGCTGGGTCGAGGGTTGGACTGGATGAGGTTGGAGGTCTCTTCCAACTGGATGTTTTCTGTGATTCTGTGAAACATCTCTATTTACTGCTCTTGTCACTCATATAAAGAGGTTGAGCATCAGTCCAGTGTTGTGAACTGAAATACTGAAATATGGAACTGATAAATAATGTTTGAAATGGGGCATGGATAGATGGGGTTTAGATTTTTTTTTTTTTTTTTAAATGCCACAGAGATGTGGTGCTGAGGGCTGTGGTTGAGCAGCAGAGTTGGTAGTGTTAGAGAATGGTTGGGGTGGAGGAGCTTAAAAGGCTTTTCCAACTGAAACAGTCCTGTGATTCTGTGAGTGTAAGTTCTGTACTGGATCTGGTTCCTAAGAGACTTTGGAAAGCCTAACCACAGGCTACATCCGTGCTTGGAACAGGATCCAGGGTCTGCAGGCCTATGCCCTTACTCACTACCAGGCTCTGGAGTTCCAGGAAGGCTGTTCTAAAGGCAGAATTTAATCCTCTGGGCTAGAGCTGCCTCCTGTGGTAGGACCACATGCGAATCACTTCTGCTTTGCAGCTGGTTGCCAGGAGGTCTAACCCAGCAGCCCTAAATCCACCAGTCAGTGATGGATTGTAAGAGGGTTACAATAAAAAGGGAAGTCATTAGTTCCTTCTTGAGCACCACCAAATACCTTTCCTGCCTTCCTAAGCAGGCAGAAGGAGTGAGGTATAGATTTCTCTTTGTTCCTGCCACTGCTTTTCTGAACCACTCAGGTACAAACAAGAGGTAATCAATGACCAAGAGACAGGAAACATTCTAATGCTGGGACCAGGGCAGCTGTGGGTTGGATATTGCTGCATGCTGCATTTCTAGGCACTGGGGGTTTGTCTGGGAAAGGAAGGGAAGCTCTAATGGTAGTGTGGAAGAATGATGGATGCTTGTACTAACAGGCTGGGTGATCTCAGAGCCTGCTGCTGGAGAGGCAAAGTAAACAGGCATTCTGAAATGGATACAGAAGAAAGGCTGGGCCAAGCAGAGGGCTCTGGATGAAAATGGTTAAAAAAGAAAGGTTGGAGCCAGTCAGGAAGTTGGAAAGGAGATGGCTCTTTTTTCTACATTCCCGTGAGGGAAATTAAGATGCAAACAAGGTCATATCTCAAGATGAGACTATTCAGTAAACAGAGAGAGAATGGAGCAAACAAAACAGAAAGAAAGGAAGGAAGGAAGAAAGGGGAGAAGAGAGGAAGGGAAGAAGGAAGAAAAGAAGGAGAAGAAAGGAAAGAAGGAGAAGGAAGGAAAGAAGGAGAAAGAAAGGAAGAAACAGGAGAGAGAGAATGAAGAAAGAGAAGCAGGAGAGATAGTTACCATCCTATGGTCCTTCTTTGTGGAGGATTGGGGTGTGTGGGGAAAAATGTCCTGGGCTGCTGCTCCCAGCCTCAGATGTCCCCAGTGGTGTTTCCCCAGTCAGCTGATGTAGCTTAAGGCTTTTGTTATGTTCCTGGTTCATTCATCACAGCTCCACCTGGCTCACCCCAAAAATGCATAAGTGGATTTCCAGAAGGCTCTGCCATGCATCTGCAGGGCTCAGTGCCTGAGCTGCCTCTGCCCATCTTTGCCATCCACTGCCCACCACAGCCCCCTGGCAGCTGCTGTCTTGGTGGGCAGAGCTGACACACCAGGCAGGTCAGGTAGGATAATCTTTCTTTTTTTTTTTTTTTTTTTTTTTTTTTGACACTCCCCCCTTTTTATTATAATCACACAACCCCCC
>VWZI01001211.1:0-78749 GCA_013396835.1 Psilopogon haemacephalus
TTTCACACAAATTCTCCAATTAGCTCAAACCAACACATATGGTGATGAACAGTACCTTCCAGACTATTGGCATCTGAACATGAGAAACTATTAAAGTAGCATACAAAGCCAATAAGCCAATCTCACTAGACAGACTTGTCAATGTGTAAGTGGTTTTATCTTTAAAAGTAGCATAGTATTTAGTTGCATGAGCTCCAAATTGCATTTAATGGGTGAAAATGCTTAAAGATTTCTGAAAGGTGTTCCTACTTCTTGGCCATTAGCACGCCATGCCAGGCTAATTTAAATCCGCTTTCAGTTCTGTGTAGTCAAGATTACAACCTTCCCTAGGTCTAAAAGGGAGAGATTTCCATCTATGCAGAACAGAAGCATTCCAATAAAAAATATGAGGCACAGCCATAAATGGCTCCTCTCCAGGAAGTGCCATGATCAGACAACTGTAAATGCACCAGAGTTAGAAGTTAGTCAGGCTTCTTGTTTATTCAATTATTTCTTCAGTAATACTGGAATTTTAGGGCAACAGAAACTTTCTGTGTGTGAATTCAGGTCATATTAGCTAACAGTTTCTGCTGAAATAACATGAAAAAACTTCAGAGATGTTGAAACAATTCATTCTGGCATCTCAAAAACAAAAACATTTTGATTTTGTCACAAGGGGACTCCTTTCCCAAAACAGAGGAGGTAGTGCTGCCACCTCTGATATAAAAAAACTTAGTGATTAGGCCATGTTCTTGGGTTGTAAAAGATGTAGCTTCAAACACCTCCTTTAGCTGTTTGGTACAGGGACTTGAACCCAAACATCATGCTTCTCAGGAGAGTAACCTTACTGCTGGGCTAGAAAATATTCTTAAGTACATTTCTCTCAGCTTCATTTGTTGAAAGTATCCTATTTTGCATAAAGTAGTTAAATATTCATTGAAACAGAGATTGAAAGTCAGGTGCTGTCCCCTTTTTCCTCTAACTGCTCAAATTACCAGGATCTCAGTCATTCACATGCTCTCTGTTTCTGTGGCCTACTTACTATTTAATGAAGGGAGAAAGGGGAGAAGGAGAAAATGCTTTCTTCTCTGAACTTCTGTATCTGCCTTGGGCGTAGCCCAGGCTGATGAAAATATGGATTGGTGAAAGTTCTGAGCCTTATCTTTGGAAGGACAGTGGTATGGAAGGAGAGAAATGAACACTTACCAATGTGTAGAGTAATAAAAAAAAAAAAAAAAAGGTAGCTTAATGACAAGAAATAGCATTATTTAAAAAAGAAAGAAGTGAGACATCTGCATCTATTTGTATCTAGTGTTTATCCCTATTGGCACAATTAATAAAAGCCATGCATAAATCACACAAAGTTCATTAAATCCACTGGCTCAAGCTGCTGACTAATTGGTGAATACACACTTGATAAAAATGTAAAATGTATGCCAACTCCGCATTTTAAAACTGATTTCTAGTTAAGATGTCTCTGCTTCCCAGTTGCTTTTCCAATGGTTATTTGTCTTAGGGAAACAATAATGCCCAGAATAGTGCCAAAAGATCTTGAGCCCCAGAATAGGAAAATAAAAAGCAGCTCTATTGAGCTTACAGAGACTAAGGAGCCAGCTATCCTGTGTCTCGGGTGATTTTCTCATGAACCTGTCACCTTAAGGTCTGCTGACGCCAGCTGTGCACATTTCAGTGGACTCTTTTCAGGCGTTTCAACTCCTTTACCAATGTAGCCTTTAGTGAGTGTTTGCTTCTGCAAAGTCCAATATGAAGGTGTCACTGCTCAGCAAAATTTTGCTAAGAGTCAAATCAGGCAATTCTGATCAATGAAAGGACTAGGAAACCACAGATTCATTCAAGCTGGAAAAGATCATTTGGATCATCATGTCCAAGCAAATATATGGGCCTGTGCAGAAAAGACTGTCCAATACTGTCAGAACTAAGACACAAATGAAAACTGGTTATGAAAAACATGACGAGTGTGAGAGTGGATGAAGCTGGAGTCACTCTCCAGCACTTCCATAATGGTCACAGAAGATGTATCTCCACTCATCGGGACAGGGTGAAGCCTCTGTACTCCCCAGTCCAGCACGTTCTCCTCTTCAGAGGAGGCTAGCACTCAGCCAGCCACAGATTTTTTATAGATAAGGAGCTCAGCAATAGACTTTAATACTTACTTTATAACAAATCCATGGAAAGACTTATCCGAAGGGTGTATTTTTGCTACCATCACTGATGGCTCTTATTGTGGAGGGCCTTCCTGACATCAAACAATCCCAGATGCAGAAAGGCTTTGAAAGCTAGCCCAGTGCTTTGTCTGGGCCTGACCTCCAGTTTTCTGTATTTGTATTTTTTCCAAGACATGATTTAGAACACATGTCACTGGACACCAAAGCTCTTCTCCAGGGCTTGAGTGGAAAATCATAGCAAAAGGATGGATTATACTCATAATTAAACATCAGTGCTGGTTTCCTCTCTGCTAAGGCTCAAGCAGAATGCTTGGTTTGATTGTGAAGAGACTTATAACTATGTAGAGTATTTTTGTGTTAGCGATGGTTTAGGACCATCTCTGCTTGTATTCTGTTTCTGCCATTGACTTTCACAGTGCCTGAACAATCTATTCAAAGCACTTGCCTCAAACCACACTTATGGTGTGCAAGTTTGAAACAAAGCATGAAATAATGTTGACAAATAGTATTATGAAACTGATATAGATTTAATAGTGGCTTAAGGAAAGAAATGAGAATATGAAACTCTCTTTCTTCCAGACAATGTGTGGTGAAATAAACTGCCCTCAATGGAGGGAGAAACCTAAAAGAAGCATTTGGAAACAATGCAATGACATATGGTCCCATATGTTGAATCTGTAATGCCTCCTAATTCCTTCAGGGAAAAAAATGCCCTTCTCCTGAACGAATTTAAAGTAACTGGGATTTGCCTGTGAGGACTAAAGAAAAATAAAATCTGCCCTCCATACACAGACAGGAGACATGGCTATGAAGTAGCTTCTCTTCATTTCTCATTTTACTACTGGATTGGAACTGCACTGGTAACCAATTTGGTCCATTTCTGGATATAATTGCTGATCCACAGGCTTCATTTCTTCTCCCTGGCCAAGTCTGCTCAGTGAATGCTTTGCCTGTAGAGTGTACCAGAGTAAAGAGGGCATGTGCTCAGCCTTCTGAATCATTGTAGGACAGCACAACAGTTGAAGTCACTGTAGAAGCTTGGTATATAGAAAGCTGTATGTTGGTGCTGATAAGGTGTGTCCAGGATTTCAGGGGAGTTTTAGGTGATGTCTCTACAATGCTTAGTTACTTGAGATATGTAATTTCCATTCATAATTCCTGGTGCTGCGCAGTTCATCAGAAATGAGATAAGGAAATGGGAAGAGGAATTGTGCTAAATACAAGCAATGAAAGTGTCTCATCGCTAAATGCTATGAAGGAAACAGTGATATAACAGTAATAATTATAATTTTGGCATATTTTTGGTGGCTGTGTTACAGGGAACTGCTTGAAAGACTCCAATAAAGAGCCACAAAGATGATTAAGGGAATAGAACATCTCCCTTATGATGAAAGGCTGAGAGAGCTGTGTCTCTTTAGCTTGAAGGAGACTGAGAGGTGACTTTATTCACATTTATAAACGTGAAAGGTGAGTGTTGGGAGCATGGCGACTCCATGTAAACATAAGAAAAAAAGATTTCACTGTGAGAGTGACAAAACAGTGGAGCAGGCTGCCCAGAGAGGTTGTGGAATCTCCTTCTCTGGAGATGTTCAAAACCTGCCTGGATACGTTCCTGTATTACCTACTCTAGGTAATCTTTCTTTGGCAAGCAGGTTGGACTCAACGATCTTCTAAGGTCTTTTCCAACTACTAATATTCTGTGATTCCACAAAGGAATGACTCAAGACACAAGCAGCTGCCTGGGTTAGCAAATTACAGGAGATATTGAAGTGGCCACAGTTCTGATGAATCCTAGCAGCTGTGGAAAACCAGGCTACCTAGAGCCAAGGTACACACTTGCAGTTTTCATCACTGACCCTTATGGATGT
Organism: Psilopogon haemacephalus; assembly: GCA_013396835.1. Taxonomy (NCBI): domain Eukaryota; kingdom Metazoa; phylum Chordata; class Aves; order Piciformes; family Megalaimidae; genus Psilopogon; species Psilopogon haemacephalus. Next base: position 4,034 of record VWZI01001211.1, read on the forward strand.
AACACTGCACTGCAATACATCTGGTCATACACAAAAAATACATTTTCCTCACAATCCTTATTCTTGTACTATTATTACTGGGATTTTCCCAACTTCAGATGCTCTAAAGATGACATATACTGCTGGTCACTAAAGTGCAGCTCCGTGGCCATTTTATAGGTGATTTAAGCTGCTTTTTCATTTGTTTGTTTGATGTCATCTCTAGCCTGTTGCAGGAAACAGTAATTAGCTGTATTCATTGATCTAATCTGTCGCCTGCCAGTGAGCATCTTCATTCTGATTTGACCAGATCATGCAACTGACCTGGCTGATACATAACTCAAAAGAAAAGATTATTTTTTGGTTTACACAGATGTGTCAGTATAGTAACAAGAACAACGTGTGAACATTGGAGGGAGTACCACTGCAGTAACTGATACCTCCACTGAAAAGTGATGTATGAGATGATGTCTAGATTCTTCAGCTCAGAAGTCCATCAACAGGGAGGGGGATTCACAAGTATGTGATTCACAAGGATGTGTTCAAGGCCAGGCTCGATGAGGTCTTGAGCGTCCTGATCTAGTGGGAGGTGTCCCTGCCTGTGGCAGGCGGTTGGAACTGGATGATCTTTGAGGTCTCTTCCAACCTAGACCAATCTATGATTCTATGATTCTATGATTCTATGTTAATGACTGACGTCTGAAAAAGTATAGCAGATACAAAACTGAATTAATCAACTCACTAAAAAAGTTTATTTAGCAGAAATCCTGCTGTGAAATGGGAATAAAAGCAGTAAAGTTTTGTCCCCAGTTTGGTAGGTCAAAGGTACTAAGGCAATAATATGCTGAAATCAAATCAAAGTTGGTTTGGATTTTTTTTCCCCCTTAGCTCTGACTAAATAAAGCACAGGCTCATTATTTCCTGCATTTCTGAATGATACCTTTGTTCTTTGCTTTTTACATCAAAGTTTGCATTAAGAGAAGTTCCTGGGGAACTGGCATTCATAAACATTTCATCCTCCATAAATCAATAAACCTAAACATACACAGTGGCATCTTGAAGTGCCTAGGCACAAGATGAGGAGTCTGAAGAAATTGCAGAACATTCATCTGAGCTTCTAGTCTGGAAATTGGCAGCATGCAACATCTGGGAAAGGCATCAGCTACAGTATCTTCTGCATGAGGCAGGACAGTGCCTGAACTTTAAGGACTCTTCAAGACTTTAACATTGATTTTCAAATATTATGATTCAGACCTCTCCTAGCTAGTTTTTGATCTATTATTTTGACAAGGCTGCTAATACTCAGATAATTTTTATCAAGTATACATTACTTTCTTTTAGGGTACAGTATATGTTCTATTCCGACCAGCTACTTGTCACAGACTTCTGGAAGTTTGTTTTCTCAAAGGCAGAAAAAATCAGATGTGCTTGTAATAACCAACCTGTCTTCAGGAAAGGCGCAAAAATGACCAATAAAATGACAGTGTGTGCTACAGAGATCTAGCTGAGCACAGACAAGACACTAGTGTCAAGCATTGCTTTGAATGAATTTTTGTTTTTGAGTACTGAGTTAACTCTCAGATTCTGCTTTGCTACCTTAGCTGCCCAGCTGACTCAGCTCAACAGTGTTCCAACAATGCTGATATAGAGAAAATATTGGAGCTCAGCATTCAGGCCTCTAAATATGAAGTGTTGCACAGTCCAGGCTTTCAGAAGAAAATTCCACTACATAGATGTTTTCTCAGACAAAGTTGGAGCTGTTGGGAGACTTGGCCTTATCCTGCAACCCAACTAGAAACCACAATCTTAAGGAAAGACAGGCACATCCTAGAGAAGCAGTGTGTGCTCTAGGATGAGCATCTTCACAATCCAGCTCTACTCATTTGGGTTCAGCTCTAAATAGAAGTCCACCAGAAAGATTTTGATTTTTCTCCTCAAATTTATAAACCTGTCATAAACTCAAAGACAGATATGATGGTGATGAGGGGTTTAAATCTCCAATCCCCCCACTAAAAGCAGCATAGATCATTTAAGCCCATAGATAGCAATTAAGAAGCACCTGACTTTGCTTCTCCAGCTGGAAGTTAAGGGACAAGTATTATCCAGACAAAAATTACAAAAGACAAGGAAGGATGCAAGGAAATATTTAGACCCAAAACCCCAACAGAATCCCAGAAGGAACTTTTGCCTATTAAGATTCTAGAAGGCACAAAGCTAACCTTACTGTTTATCCAAGCTGAATTTTATATCTGATAGATACACAGAATCATGGAAACACTGCGGCTGGAAAAGACCCTCAGGATTGCCAAGTCCAACTGATAATCCTACTATATAAGGTTCACCCTAAACCATATCACCAAGCATATACCCAAACAACTTTTAAACACATCCAAGGTTGGTGACTCAACCATCTCCTTGGCCAGCCCATTCTAATGCTGGATGCCAACACATCCAACAGTGCATCCTAAACATATCCACACAGATACCATACACACTATGCTATAGGAATGAAAAGTCTTTCTCTTTTAGAAATCATCCTTTCTTGAAAAAAAATATTATCCCTCTTGAAATCTCCACTACTTGCTCTTCCCCACCTCTGAAAAGGGCAAGGAAGTTTTTTCCATGCCTACTAGAAAACATTTCAAAAGCTAGAGGAAGACGGATCTGAGAAATGAATGGTATGGTGAGGGAAGGATGATAACTCTTCTATATTTATCTCAAAAGCTACTCACTGTGTTAGTTATTTGCCCCTCTTTGGTTCTGTCTATATGGGTCAGAACACTCAACCAGCAGACACTCTCTCTATTTGATGTCTATGACACCTGTATTAGAATGTGAATCAGCAGTGTGGCAGCTGTGCTGGTGATAACAGTGATGCCTGCCAGTCTCTCTCCCTTACTGTAATGTTTATATTACATTTTTTTTCTTTTCTTTTCTTTTTTTTTTTTTTAATGTGAACTTGACACTAGCTGCATTAGACCATCACCAGTACTTAGAAAAGTGATCTTTATTCTCATTTAATGTTTGGAAATACTTAAGGAGTTTGAGGAAAATATTTTCATGGAATGTTTGATGTAAAAAAAAATGCTCCAAGGCAGATAGATTTTTTTCAGTTAACATTTCAAAATTGCTTTAAGACTGGATGAAGGATTTGATGAAATACTTCTACGTTTTAATTTTCCAGCTGGAAAATGTAACTCTATTTAATATTTAAAAGGCCTTTTACAAAATACACAGAACTATTAAAAGCACTACCTGGGCTGTTCTGCAGGAAAGGGAACAGAAACAAACATGCCTGGAATACAAGGCCCTGCAGCTACTCTGCAGTCTACAAAACAACTTTAGTGAGCGTAACCACATTCTTCCTTCCCAAGGAGTCTGTTCCTTACAGGAAGCACAAAGTCAATACACTCTTGCCAGATACTTGAAGTCACAATTGAGGGAAAAAAAATCATCAATTCATCCAGGACAAAGCTCAGCTTCTTTTAGGCAGTCTGGAGCTGGTACTTGGGTGAAGCCATGCTTAGACTGGTTGTAAAGAATAGGTGCAATGTGCAGTTACTGCATCTACCTAGAGGGCAAGAAGCAGATGGGACTACATCCCCACTCGTCAGCTGGCTGATCTGCTTTACATGCAGCTAGGAAAGTTTTATAGCATTCTGCTTTGCATTCATTGTCTAGTGACTGCATTTTCCCTCTTACATGAACTCCCTCTTCCGCTGACAAAGCAGCTCCTGAATAACTGTGCCCCACGTATGTGTGAAACAACTGGAATCTGTTATGTTGCTGCACCATTTTCTCTGTGATGGAGCAACACTTTAAAAGTGGATGGAGAGTTGCAGAATAATTGTCATTTGTCGATCCACTGACAAAACAACTTTGTCCTGACCACTCTGATCTTGCAGAAGGAAACATAGTGTCAATGGAGGCTTATTCAGTCTTCAGGTTGTTTTACTGCCTTCTGTAGCAGAATCACTACTGCCTTAAGCTGGAAGACAGTCTACTGATTAGAGCCTGTCTTCTCAACCTGTGGACAGCAAGTTTTGCTGTAGAGTGATGCCTACTTGCTGTAGTTTTTACAGAAACACATAGGAACCATAGATCTACAAGAAAGAATAGTGCACACAAGACTGAGCAAGATACAACATCTTAGACTCTCCTATCCAGTCTGGCAGGTTCAGTTATGTTACAAGGGACAAATGAAAAAAAAAAAAAATTATTTCTCAGGTCTTTTTCAGTCTGCTATAGCAAATGATGCCATTTATTCCTTCACTTACAATACTTGGCAGTATTAGCAAAACTCTTTTAAACTCTCCCTGCTTATTTTTCTCATACTTCAAAAGTAACTCTTCACTGAAAGCTCACTCCTCCTCTGCTACTCTTTAATATTTATAACAAAGACTTAGTGGAGAGCTGAAGGCCTACAGCCTTAGAGATGGCAGTGCACTAAATGTATCTCATATGTCTTGCTGGAGCTAATTTGTCTGCATGGAGCTTTAGGCTGACACTGCACTAAAGCTGCTAGTTCCAGAGCATCCAGAGCCAGTTTCTCAAGTGGTCCCTACCCTGCCAGCAGCAGATATCCCAAGATACTATCAGCTACAAATTCTCTAACAGTGAAATATGGAAATCTAGACTAGCCTGAAGACATAACAAATTTATGACTCATGTTGATCACTCTTGTGTAACAAGTTTTCTATGAAGCAGATCACATCATTTTCTTCATCCATTTTTGCAATCTGCATATGAAAGTTGACCAAAATCCAACAGGGTTCCCAATAATTGCTCTATTTTAAGGTCTAGCACTGTGGCAGGTGTATGAGCTGGAAGCCAAATGTATTTCAGCTTCTTCGTTAATGAAAGGGAATTTCAATCTTAAAAGCTGTTAGTAAAACTGATGGTAGTTTTCAGTTTTACAATCATATGAGATGGTTCATCAGAGAGGTATACTGCAGTGATACTGCAAAGTACTACGAAACCAAAACTTGGCCTAACATATGAACTCAAATCTCATGGTTAAAAATCTGTGGATGAATACTGTTAATTCTTAATTTCTTTAAGAATCAGATCTTAACTTTGCAATGACTTCTTTTTCATCTACATGCCAGATTTTAAAAATAGGACTGGTGTTTCCTTTAATTAGCATTTGATACAGTATTAATATTCCTATTTATCTTTTACATGCCATATGGATTAAATTCTCATTACTTTTGATCTTAATACTTTTAAAATATGTAAATCAGCAGACAGACACTCTCTTTAAAGCAGTGTTTGCACACCACATCTATTATTGCCTTGGGCAATAGGAAAATATCTGCATTGCTAAAATTCCAGAATTGTGAGGAAATCTTGAAAAATCAGATATTAAACTAAATTAATTATATCATGACCAAATAAACTGCAGTTTTTTAGATTCACCTGTACCTAAAAATGATGATAGAAGTTGTTAAAGAGTATGACAGAACAAGTATTTTAAAAAGGAACAACTAAGTTAATTTCTGGAAGAAAAAGAAGAGCTAATTTCAGATTCAATGTTTCAGAAAAATACTTTACTTGTTTGAAAAACTTACCTTTAATCGCAGACTTTAAAAATATAATAATTTGCTTTCAGGTTTACAGAACACACTGTTAACTTAATCTATTACTTTCCCAGCCCTATAGCACACTGCTCATGCACAGAATTTGCATGGGCATGTATTTCAGTTTCTCCAAATACTATAGTTAAGCAGAGATGAGAAACTTGCAGGACTCATCAATACAAACAGCAGGCAAAGAGAACATATGGGACCAACTTCTCTGTTCACACTGTAACAGTCAATGACATGGGAACCATTAGAATTTAGTGTTGAATGAACATGGTCCCTGATCTGTTTGTCTAAAAAATGAAAGCCTGTGCAATTACCTTTACAACTGATCTTTCTGTAATACACAATAATATATTCATAGCTATGCCTGTTAAATGTCTTTGCACACGTTGCACTGCAGAAGTGTATGCCTGAGAGTTCCACTGTCTTACTGAGCTCTGAATACAGGCCAGTGGCCTGACAGTCTGATGTATTTCTAGCCCTCTGCTTTCTTTTTTTTTTTTTTTTTTTTTTATTTAATTTTAGGAACTCCCAGGACTAAATATTACTGTTTATTCAAGTATCATTTTAGAGAAAAGAGCAATCCTCCTTAAATTTAATCATATGAGGCCATGTTTGGTAGAGTTAACATCAAATGAAAACCTGAGCCTGAACTCTTTTAAATCTACGATACAATGGTTGTGTATAGACCACAACTTGCCTGAGTACACACTGAACAGAAGGTCCACAGCTTGTTTGCTTAGAAGGCAATGAAAGTCTCATTAGTTAAAGAAATAGAAATTTGGCCCTTGCTCTGAAAAACATGTCTTTGTTAGTCTACACCAGTGAAAGCTAGCAATGCATATATTTCTTACCATCATCTGGGTTTGTAAAAGTTCTCAGATAGAAATATTGCTATTTTTTTTGACCAGAACAATTATTTCCATCTGGAAAACTGCTTTATGGGCTGCCTTACTGTGATGAGATGCTTTTTCAGCAAGGAAGTTTGCTGGCATACTTCTGCAGTACAGGTGTATTTTCAAAGTCTTCTAATTGCACAGATAGCCTAACTGGTCAGTTTCTGTGCATGGTAATTTGTCTTTAATTCTACTGAGTCAAACCAGGATTTTTTCAGACACCTTCCTGCATAAGACTACACTAAAAATGTGTTTGTCACAGAAATCTGCAGGTTTTAGCCATACTTGTATACAAAAAAAAAAAAAAAAAGAAGGTATATCAGTGTCCTCAAACTTCCAGCAATTTGATATTCTGAAATAGTAAAATGTTCTCCTGTATTTATTTGCAAAGGCATCATTAGTAGGTTAGTACTTCTCTAAACAGCAATTGTACATCCACCACTGTGTTTAGATACCTAGATGACAGAATATCTTAGAAGTAATTTAAATTTCTCTTTTAAGTGTCATAATGACATAGTAGGTGACAATGCAGCACTTAGTTATTGCAACTTAAATGTTTTATATACTTACATCACAATTATTGCTCATTAGTGCTTCACAACATAAATATTACATAGTACCTTTGTTTTAAATACGAAACATAACAGACAGAGTGGATTCACAGCCATGCAGTTGCCTATACTGTTCAACCCAACTTAGTTTTCAAGTCATACTACAAACTGTTAATTCTAAGAAGTCACCTAGAATCTGTATTTTCACTTTTTTTTCACACTGAGTAGCCATATTTAGGCAATTATTGCCATAGACTTCCAATAAGATACATAGATAAACACTACTACACCTTGAAGTGCAGGGCACTTCATCATCAATCTCTGCCTCTGGTTGTTGCATTTGTTATATGCAGAAGGAGATGTGGTACAGTTGATATGCCAGAGGCATGGGATAACATCCAGAGAGACCTGGACAAGCTGGAGAGATGGGCCCAGGTGAGCCTCATGAGGTTCAACAAGGCCACATTATTAATATAGACTAGATAGAGAACAGCGCTGCAAAAAAATTACTTGGAGATGAAAAGCTGGACATGAGCCAACAAAGTCAATTGCATCCTGGGTTGCATCAAAAGAAGCATGGCCAGCAGATTGAGAGAGATGATCCTGCCGCTTCACTCTGTTGAGATCTCACCTGTGTACTGTGTCCAGCTCTTGAGCCTTCAACACAAGAAGAACATGGATCTGATGGAGAGGGTCCAGAAGATAAGAAATATCTCTCCTATAAAGACAGGCTGAGAGAGTTGATGTTATTCAGCCTAGAGAAAAGAAGGTTTGAGTACCTGTAGGGGGCCTGCAAGAAAGCTGGAGGGGAACTATGAAGCAAGAGGATAAGGGGCAACGGTTTCAAATTAGAGGAGGGTAGGCTTAGATTGCACATTATGAAGAAGTTCTTTACTATGAGGGTGGTGAAACACTGGAACAGGTTGCCCAGGGAGGTGGTTGAGGCCTCATCTCTGGAGATAATCAAGGTTAGACTTGATGGGATTCTGGGCAACCTGATGCAGCTGGGGATGTCCCACATTACTGCAGGGCAGGGGGAGTAGATAGCCTCTAGCGGTCCCTTCCAACTAAGTGCATTCTATGATTCTATGTTGCATACAGGTCTGTGGAATTCTGTTTTAACAAATCAAGGATCTGTTGGCTACTGAGCTCACATCTGTGTTCTCTAGTGTGTTCACAAGCATTTAATGTCAAAGTTATGCAAATGTGAAGGTCTAGAAATAAAGGAGTAGCTTTCAAATTTAAGGCTAAATAAAAAGCTTGACAAGCAATACCATTAATAAAGTCTACCAATTTTACCCAGTCTCCCTTCCTGGGACTTAAGTACAACACTCCACAGTGGAACTTATCTTCACTTTCACTCCTGCTCCAGGTAGAAGATTGCTTTGTTCAATGATATAATACCTACAGAAACTGTCAGAGTATTAAATGAAAATGATCCTATTAAACTCAATTCAAGCAGCTGTTACAATTGAAACTTTGTTTTGTCTACTTTTTTTTTTTTTTACTAGGCTGTGGAAAACTCCTGCTCCCTTCCCTGCAATTCCCCCACTACACATGGCACATTCACAGGATATCCCAATGGAAGCAGCTTAGTAAGCATCTCTGCAAGTGATAGCTGAACTCCATAGGCTTTGTGTGATGGTGGAGTCAAGCTGTGTGGGCTATAACTTATTCCAGACTCCTATGACTGGTCAGTTCCCTTGGTAGACAAGAACTAAAGCCAATCACTTTCTCATGTTCTCTGTGACATTACATACATACAGTGAAACAGAGAGTATAGTGTTAGGCTATTTTCACGGGCCATACAAGAGAAAGGATGGTTCTCAGAAGCTCTCATCCTCCTGACCCAGCAACACAGGCCACATATTCATATGAGAACAAGGCAGATTTAGGGCATCATATTAATATGGTCTGTTGTTTTCAATCAGCTAAACTGTTTTAGATTAGTGATGACTTCCTGTGTCCTAGTGAAAAAAGGGGCCTTCTTTCAGTTCTAGATCACTCCTGGCAGCTCAGCTGGGAACATGCAGGACACAATGTACACCAGATTCCGGCACACTTCTGCCTTCCTGCTCTGAGCTTTGTCATCAGTTTACATGAAAACAGGCATAGGCTCATCCTACCAAAATTTGTTTTGCTCAGATTGTTTTTGTTTCAAAAGGTCCTTCAGGGGAAAGAATGTGGTAAAAAATCCAGCCACAATTCAAACTCATTTATATAAAACACGCTTGGGGCTCCAATCTGTGGGAGCAATATTTTTAAATGGTTATGTTTTTTGTTTCTGATTTGTTTGTTGTTACTCAATGTTCTGAAGCTGGTATGAATAAACACAGAAAAAGACTCAAGCATTAGTTTAACAAATTTAATCCAGATACAATGGGCTAGGATTTACAGACCATCCATGCTTATTCATGGTGTAGCATGAGAATGCATGACGGAGTTGAGCATAATAGGTCCAATTTATAGTTGCATTGAGGTCTCTTCAGAGAACACCCCTAGCACAGAAGTTTGCTGTATACAAAGCTGAATCTGGTCTTTGTTCCTATTTGTCCGACAGGAATCATTCTAAAGCAGACCAGCACAAACCTGAGCAAAAGCCACTAAAATAAAAGGCTGCAGTCCTTGAGGAAACCTTGTCTTCTTTCTTGTCCTGTATCTATTATTTTTCACTTACTTACGTCAAACTGCAGATTTTTCTGCAGATATGGGGATATCTTCCACTGCTACATCTATTTGGAGGTTACAAGAAGCATTCACTCAGCACCAGTCCTGCACTTGAAATCTTCCAGTTAACTTGCAAAGGAAAAGGTAGACACAACCTCTTTTACAGTTAGGCTTGCCTCTCTGACAGATCATATGTACCAGTGATATTTTTCAGAAGAACTCAGCCAACCCATGTCCATCGTATTTGAAAGGCCATGGCAGATTGGTGAAGTTCCTGCTGACTGCCAAAGGGCAAACATAACACCCATCTTCAAGAAGGGAAAAAAGGATGACCCCAGAAACTACAGACCAGTCAATTTCACCTCTGTGCCTGGCAAGATCATGGAGCAGATATTCCTGAAGGCTCTGCTGCGATAGATGGAAAACAAAACAGAGGTGATCGGTGGTAACCAGCATGGCTTCACCAAGGGCAAGTCATGCCTAACTAAGTTGGTGGCTTTCTATGATGAAGTCACAGCAGCAGTGGACAAGGGAAGGGCAACTGATGACATCTACCTGGACCTGAGTAAGGCTGGATGGTCAAGAGCACAATGTCCACCTGGAGACCAGTGACAAGTGGCGTCCCTCAAGGGTCAGTGCTGGGACCAGTGCTGTTTAACATCTTTGTCAGCGACACGGACAGAGGAATCGAGTGCACCCTCAGCAAGTTTGCAGATGACACCAAGCTGTGTGGCACAGTTGACTTGCTAGAGGGCAGGGATGGCATCCAGAGGGACCTGGACAGGCTGGAGAGGTGGGCCCAGGCCAACTTCATGAAATTCAACAAGGCCAAGTGTAAGGTCCTGCACCTGGGTCGCTGCAGTCCCAAGCACAAATCCAGGCTGGGTGGTGAGTGGCTGGAGAGCAGCCCTGAGGAAAAGGACCTGGGGGTCTGGGTGGATGAGAAGCTCAACATGAGCCTGCAGTGTGCACACNGATCAGAGGCCTGGAGCACCTCTGCTATGAGGACAGGCTATGAGACTTGGGGCTCTTCAGCCTGGAGAAGAGAAGGCTTCGAGGAGACCTTATAGCAGCCTTCCAGTATCTGAAAGGTGCCTACAGGAAGGCTGGGGAGGGACTATTTACAAGGTCTTGTAATGACAAGACAAGGGGTAATGGGTTTAAACTGGAAGAGGTCAGATTTAAATGGGATGTTATGAGGAAGTTCTTTACCGTGAGGGTGGTGAGACACTGGCACAGGTTGTCCCTCCCTGGAGGTGTTCAAGGCCAGTTTGGATGAGGCCTTGAGCGACCTGTTCTAGTGGGAGGTGTCCTTTCCTATGGCGGGGGGTTGGAACTGGATGATCTTTGAGGTCTCTTCCAACCTAAACCATTCTATGATTCCATGATTAAACTTAGTATCCAGGTTTCAAAGGCAAAATTAGAAACACTCATAAGGAAATGATAGGTCATTTAGGGAGTTATTGAACACTTTGGAATCTGCAGCTCAATTTTTCTGCCCAAAGATGACTTTCGGAAACTCTTAATAAGTTGGCCTAAAGTTTGACTGAAAATGCATCCTGTATTGTTTGTTTATTACTTTGTTGGTAGTATTGTTTTCTTTTCTCTATCCTGTTTGTCTGCATGGATTTTCTTCTTTGATGGCATATTCTGTGTCCACTCCACTTCTGGCTTGTTTTTCACTCAATATCATCTGTCCATGACCCTCACCTGGTTTCTTACATGTGAAGTTCTACCCAATTTCATCTGTCATGGACAGTGTCTTTTGCCCTACTGATATACTCCCTCTCAAAATTAGGTTGGTTTTTCTTTTTCTTTTTTCCCATGCACCTCTTTTTTTTATTTTTTTTTATTTTTTTTAAATTCTGAAACAAGCAGTTTGATTAATAAGGTGAAGGTCAGCCATCCATCCTTGCAAGTTATACCACAAGCCACTACAATTTTATAGACAAGTGACAGAACTTATGCTACAGAATGACTGATACTGCACTGCATATTTATTTAGTGAAGTGGGAAGAGGGAGTTCTGTGAATTAACAATGATTTTCTTCAATATATGTCAATTATTACCTTGTGCTGTGTGGTAAAACCATGTAGACAATCTTCAAATGAAAACATTTAAAGATGCAAGTTGCTTATGAGGATGAAATGTGATAACAACACTCCTGATTCATTTGCAGTGCTCTGAGACATCTCTGCCTGTGGCTCTCTGTGATGACTATATTCTTTTCTGGGAATGTTTTAAAATAGAATACAGTTTGCAAAGAAAAATATCAGATCTATGCACGTAAAATTGCATTTTTCTAAAGCAGTTAAGGTCTTTTGGATATGAAGGTGGCCCAAGAAGAGCCCTGAGTCAGTGATCAAAAGACAGAGCATGAGCTGTGATACAGCAGACAGAAAACTGCTTTATACTATAGACTCAACCTAACAGCTGTTTTGAATACTACTGCAAGGGGTAGGTCCTTAGGAGGAGATTAAGAGCAGTACTACTTCAAATTTATCAGTTTCTTATGAATGAAAAATTAATTGGAAGCACACAAAGAAAAACAGAAGAAAGAATGTGATATGACTTAATTTCTAAGTCTGATGACCAAAATATCAGGAGCTGATCCCAAACTGGAATTTTATGCCTTTGCCCTCTTTGGACACAGGAGGAGACACGACACAGACCTCGACTTCCTAGATATTCATCTGTCTGAAAATAAAGCAACAGCTTGAAGATTTTTGTTAAACAAATACGTATTTTACTGATTTTTAATTACAGAAGTTGGTTGTTCTAAATTTTTAAAACTACGCTCATGTATGCTGCTATTCAAATTTACTCACAAATTTTTTTTTTGAGAGATGTAGCCAACTTTTTTTTGCAAATCAGCCTTTTTGAAACCCACAAGCTTACTGTTATTCATTTGATAGTCATGCTCTTTATCACAACTAAGAATATGCAAGTAAAGAACAGCATTAAAAGAATGTAGAAAAAACAATTGTACCACTTTGCTGGAGGGCATTTTTGGGTTTTGCAAATTGCAGTACTACAAAAAGAGGCAAGAACAATGTAATTTTTTTTTTTTCCTTTATACTGAATGTGACTTTTGTGTGTGTGCATGAGGCAAACATAAGCACACTGGTGAGAAGGAGTCCAAAGTATAGCACAACACTCACAAACCCACAGAGTAAGAACCAAAGCTATACTTCCTAGCCTGTTCGGGAAACAACTTTCTGCAGCTGAAGGTAAAGAGCTGGTACAGCTCTCCAACCTAAATACAAGGCAATCACACATATTCTCTATATTTGATTCAGCACAAAATGTAAAAGTCAGATGAGGAAGGACACGTCAAAGAGAACCAAATCTTCTGCGGGCGTTCCTGATGCTCTTCAGCTTATTAGCTGTCTCTGTATTCTCTCCCTTAGACTTAGCCCATCTGCTGGGGCAGACCAACACAGTAAGCAAGAAGTGATGATTAGCCATATATAGCTGTGTTTCCTGCCTTCTCACACTATTCACTGCTTATACTTCTAAATAAAACACTGATTTGTACAGGGCAGGACAAACCTTTAAGACAAAGAACAGGTACTAAGGTATTTTAGGAAAAGAAACATGCATTCATAAAACTCCTCTTTCATATATGTTGTATTATGCTAAGGTACACTTGTTGCCGGCCTAAGCACACACAGGAAAGCAGCTTCTCTTTCTCCCATTGGCAGCAATAACAATACTTCCTTTAATTTTGATATTCTTATCCTCCCTTGAGGGAAAGGTAGTACAAGCAGGGAAGGTGGTGTGTGGCATTGTTTTTCTGGTGTACTGCCAATGTCAGCCAACACATGAGCACAGCTGGCTCCCAATAATTCTCTTCATATGCAAAAAAGATCCTAGAGAAAGATTATCCTTGCCCGGGGACCGAAAGTAGCTCTGCAAGCTCACAACTACCGCTACAAGCCAGTATTTGGTGCTGCTGCATTCAACTTAACCATTATAATCAATTAAAGTTATCCATGCCAGATCTGAAATACAGAATACTACTGGTGAGTAGAGAGAAATAATGATGGCAATCCAGGCAATACAATCATTGTCATAAGCAGAGTGTATTGGTTTAAGATGACTGGCCCCACTAGTACGGATGAGGGAATGGGGCTACTCCACCCTCCCCAGTGGCACAGAGCAATAGAACAAGCTGGATAGTATATTCCACAACCATGCTGAATGTTATGCTCTTTGTATGACAGGAAATGGAATGGCCAGAGTTTGAGACTTGTAATATATTCTATAGTTTGCAAACTTTCCTGTTTTTTTTTTTTTTGTGTGTGTGTTTCTCACACAGTTTCTGGGCTGGGATTAGTTTCTTTTTGTTTCTGATTTCATTTTTATGATCGTGGTCAATGGGATTCATGAGAATCATAGACTGTCAGGGGTTGGAAGGGACCTCAAAAGATCATCTGGTCCAGCTCCCCCGCCAGAGCAGGATCACTTGGAGCAGATCACACTGGAATGCATCCAGATGGTTCTTGAATATCTCCAGAGAGGGAGACTACACAATATTCTTGGGCAGTTGGTTCCAGTGTTCTGTCACCCTCACAGTGAAAAAATTCTTCCTCAGGTTCACATGGAACCACCTATGCCTCAACTTCCACCCACTGCCCCTTGTCTTGTCATTGGGCATCAATGAGAAGAGGCCAGCTCCATCCTCCTGGCACTCACTCCTTACATATTTATAAACATGAATGAGGTCACTCCTTAGTCATCTCCTCTCCAAGCTAAAAAGCCACAGCTCCCTCAGTCTCCCCTCATAAAGAAGATGTTCAACTTTCTTAATCATTTTTGTGGCTCTGCACTGGACTCTGTCAAGCAGCTCCCTGTCCTTCTTGTGCTGGGGGATCCAGAACTGGACACAGTACTCCAGATGAGGCCTCACCAGGGCAGAGTAGAGGGGAAGGAGAGCCTCCCTCAACCTACTAACCACATCCCTTCTAATACACCCCAGAATGGCATTGACCTTCCTTGCAACAGGAGCACATTGCTGCCTTGTGGCCATTCTTCTATCCACCAGGACTCCCAAGTCCTTCTCCCCTTCACTGCTCTCCTCAGGACAGTCCATATTTGGCACCTAGCATAGGGTGAGTGTAAAGGGTTAAGCCCACCTGGGAACCCTCTGACTCCTCCCAAGGGGTGGCCTGACCTTTTCCCAGGGGTCATGGTTAGCCACTCCCACTTCCTGCTAGGACCTGGCTATAAAAAGGGGAATCCATCTTGTCTTCTCACTCTTCCTTTCCTCCTGACCGGGTGAGCAACTACTCTGCTGCTCTCTCCTGCCAGACCATGTGCTCTCACCCAATATGTGGAGAGCACCACCATTTTTATTTGGAACTTGGACTAACTGCTTTTCACCATCAAATTCCTACATCCTGCCTTCATCCAACATCAAAACCATCCACCTCAGCCTTTGGACTCAATTGCCTTCCATGGGTTGCATTTGTATTTTGTTTTCCCTTTTTCCCCTTCTCCTCAGCTTCTGTATTTTTCCCTTATACCCATTAATTTGTATTGGGTTTGAGCTAGCTACCCTTGAGCCCAAAAGCCCAATAAAAACTCAATCCAATTTGGAAGTAAAAAGGGTATAAAACTTTTAACAATAAATAGGAGGGAGAAAGGGTTTTTACAGAAGGTGGGAGAAAAGAGGAGACAAAATGCAGGGTAGGGGGAATGAAAGGAAAAATACGTGGTGGTGCTCTCCACATGCTGGGTGAGAGCACATGGCCCGGCAGCAGAGTAGTTACTCAGCCAGTCAGGACGAGAGGAAGAGCAAGAAGACAAGATGCTATAGCTGCCTTAGGAACAGAGGAAAGAAAACAGTTGACTGCTTTGGTCTCTCAGAGGACCCTTTAGCAGTGGGGCTGCTATATGTTAAAGATCAGCAAATGCCAATAGCCACTGCAATGGTGCACTGGTGGCAATACCACACCAGTCAGGATTCTCTGACCCCTATTTATAAACTAATTTGACAACTGAAGAGACTCTTGAGAGGTGATCACTAAATTCACTTATCCTTCAACAGCCTCATATGCATGGTGCAGACATTCAATGGTGAATGAAGATTGAGAGTGGACAGAGTTAGTGAATAACGAATCCAAGGTAATCTCTTTCCTCCTAAATACTACACAGAAAGTTCAGGATTTACTGAATGGAATACCTATTTATCAGACTGTATCTATGCATAACCTGTAATACTTACACCTTCACATAGCTGGCTGCAAATATTGTGGCTGCACATAATTTGTCCCAAGTGTCTATCCTTTACTTGTCAGAGACATTTTGATTTTTTTTTTTTAATTTACATTGATCGATCATGTAAATGATATACCATGGTTTGGGTTTCTACTAAGCTGTATATGATTTTGGTCAGTTAATCACAATCTAGTAGAATAAGTACTCAAACCAGAATATAGAAAAATGTCTGAACAGATGCAAAATATGTAAGATTCTGAAATCTAAATATTTTAGAAATTAATTTGTTACGGTATTTTCTGAGCTATTCCACACTTTAGGTATCATCCTGTCCCCATCACATTAATTATGTTACTGTTTTTACCACTATGTTTTCTCTTCATAGTACCTGTGACGAACTGTAAAGAAGTAAATAAACCAGAAAAACATATAGTGTCTTCTAGAGAGAAAGTTCTGAAGTCCAGCTATTACTACTTGAGCCATGGGGAATTCAGCAGAGAGAATTCACGTTTTTAAGTATCAGGAAAGAACCAGAAATGATTTGGTAATATACAGCTAGCAGACGAAATCACAGATTTATCAAAGCCAGTGATTAACTGTCTTAACCTTTTTCTTAAAAAATAACTTGAAATAAAAATCACAGAATCAACCAGGTTGGAAGAGACCTCCAAGATCATCCAGCCCAATCTATCACCCAGCCCTATCCAATCAACTAGACCATGACACTAAGTGCCCCATCCAGACTTTTCTTGAACACCTCCAGGGATGGTGACTCCACCACCTCCCTGGGCAGCCCATTCAAATGGCAAATCACTCTCTCTGTGAAGAGCTTCCTCCTAATATCCAGCCTACGCCTCTACGAACACAACTTGAGACTGTTTCCCCTTGTTCTGTTGCTGGTTGCCTGGGAGAAGAGACCCACACCCACCTGGCTACAACCTCTCTTTAGGTAGTGGTAGACAGCAATGAGGTCACCCCTAAGCCTCTTCTTCTCCAGGCTAAATAACCCCAGCTCCCTCAGCCTCTCCTCATAGGGCTTGTGCTCCAGGTCCCTCACCAGCTATGTCATCCTTCTCTGGACACATTCTAGTACCTCAACATCTCTCTTGAATTGAGGGGACCAGAACTGGACACAGTATTCAAGATGTGGCCTGAACAGTGCTGAGTATAGGGGGAGAATAACCTCCCTTGTCCTGCTGGNTAGAATCCTGCACTTAGCCTTGTTAAATCTCATCCCATTGGCCTCTGCCCACCCATCCAGCCTGGCAAGGTCTCTCTGCAGGGCCCTCCTACCCTCCAACAGATTGACACTTGCTCCTAACTTGATATCATCTGCAAACTTACTGATGATGGACTCAAACCCCTCATCCAGATCATCAATAAAGATATTGAACAGGATCAGGCCCAACACTGATCCCTGGGGCACACCACTAGTGACTGGTCACCAACTGGATGTGGCACCATTCACCACCACTCTCTGGGCCCAGCCCTCCAGCCAGTTCTTGACCCATTTCAGAGTGAATCTGTCCAAGCCATGACCTGCCAGCTTGGACAGGAGCTTGTTGTGGCAGATAGTGTCAAAAAAGCTTTGCAGAAGTCCAGGTAGACTATATCCACAGCATTCCCTGCATTCACCAGGCAGGTAATCTTATCGCAAAAGGTGATCAGGTTGGTCAGGCAGGACCTGCCCTTCCTAAACCCATGCTGGCTGGGCCTGATCCCTTGGCCATTCTGTAGGTGCTGTGTGATTGCACTCAAGATGAACTGTTCCATAACCTTGCCTGGCACTAAGGTCAGGCTGACAGATCTGTAATTTCTTGGTTCCTCCTTCCAGGAGGTTCCTCCTTCCATTCTTGCAGATGGGCATATGTCATTAGGGACCTCTCCAGTGAGCCAGGACTGTTGACAAATGATAGTGAGCGGCTTGGCCAGCTCATCTGCCAGCTCTCTCAGCACCCTAGGATGGATCCCATCTGGTCCCATGAACTTGTGAGGATCCAAGTGCCTTGCTGAGGCTTCCTCCTGGATTACAAGGAGACTATACTAGTCCCTGGCTCCATCTGTCAGTTCAGGAGGCCAGTTGTCCTGATGACAATCTGTCTCACTATTGAAGATTGAGGCAAAGAAGGTGTTAAGTACCTCTGCCTTTTCCTCGTCTTTTGTTACTATATTCCCCTTGGCATCCAATAAAGAGTGGAGGTTATTCTTGCCCCTTCTTTTGCCATTGATATATTATAGAAACATTTTTTATTCTCCTTTGCAGCATTGGCCAGTCTAACTTCTAAACAGGCTTCTGCCTCTCTAATTTTTTTCCTACGAGACCTAGCAACATCCTTGAACTGTTCCTGGGATACCTCCTCCTTTTTTTCCAGATGTAATATGCCCTCTTTTTCTCCTTAATTCCTTTAGAAGCTCCTTGCCCATCCACTCTGGTTGTCTTTCTCGCCGGCTTGCCTTCCGGCACACTGGGACAGCTCATTCCTGTGCCTTCAAGAGTTCTTTCTTGAAGCAGGCCCAGCCTTCCTGGACCCCTTTGTTTTTAAGGGCTGTTTCCCAAGGAACTTTCTGAGTTAGTTCCTTAAGTAAGATGAAGTCTGCCCTTTGGAAGTCCAGTATGGATATGGAGGTTTTGTTGATGCTCCTCCTGGTTTCACCATATATTGAAAACTCTATTTCATGGTCACTGGACCTCAGGCAGCCTCTGACCACCACATCTCCCACCAGCCTTCCTCTATTTGTGAACAGCAGGTCAAGCAGTGCTGCATCCCTGGTAGGCTCATGTAATACCTGGGATAAGAAGCTATCCTCCATGCACTCTAGGAACTTTCTAGACTGCTTCTCTGCAGTGTTGAATTCCCAGCAGATGTCTGACAGGTTAAAGTCACCCACAAGAACAAGAGGAAGTGATCTTAAGACAGCCTTCAGTTGCTTCAAGAATAATAAATCAGCCTCTTCTTCCTGGGTGGTCCATAATAACAGACTCCAACCAGGATGTCAGCCTTGTTGGCCTTCCCCTTAATTCTTACCCATAAGGACTCAACCTGATCATCCTTAATCTCTAC
The DNA here is from genome assembly GCA_013396835.1 of Psilopogon haemacephalus. Taxonomy (NCBI): domain Eukaryota; kingdom Metazoa; phylum Chordata; class Aves; order Piciformes; family Megalaimidae; genus Psilopogon; species Psilopogon haemacephalus. Next base: position 22,996 of record VWZI01001211.1, read on the forward strand.
TTCCATGAAGTCCAGAGCCTCCCTAATATACAGGGCCACTGCCTTCACTCCTTCTTCCTCCCTCCCTGTCTCTCCTGAAGAGTCTGTTGCCATTGATTACAGCGCTCCCGTTGTGTAAATCACAACATCTTAGTTTGCCTCTAGTACCAAGGCTTCCAGCTCCTCTTGTTTATTACCCATACTGTGTGCATTAGTGTACATGCACTTCAGCTCGGCTGCTGGTTTTTCCCCTATCTCTGGCTTAACACACTCAGCCTTCTTCAGTTCATCTCTAGTACTGCTGTGTTTAACCCCTTCCCCCTTCCAGCCTAGTTTAAAGCCCTTTCAACAAGCCCCACCAGCTTGTGTGCCAGGATTTTTCTCCCTCTCTGAGACAGATGTACCTCCTTTGTTGCTAGCAGACCTGGAGCCGTATAAAGTTCCCCAAGATCAAAGAACCCAAAATTTTGTTGGTAGCACCAGCCTCTGAGCCATTTATTAATCAGGCATGATTTACAGTTCCTTTCAGCATTCCTACCTGCAACTAAAGGTATTGATGAAAAAATTACTTGTGCCCCCAATCCCTCAACTACTTTTCCCAGTGCCTTGAAGTTCCTTTTGATTGCTTTTAGACCTGTGGTATCAACCTCATCACTTCCCACTTGCATAACCAACAAGGGATAGCAATCAGAGGGCTGCACTACATTAGGTAGCCTTTTGGTAACATCCCTGACCCAGGCCCCAGGGATGCAGCAGACTTTGCTGTGGGAAGGGTGTCCTGGAGCATCCCAAATTCCTTCCTTCTCTCCTGCCCCTGCTGGTTTGAATGGGGAGAAGAAGTAGGTGCAAAAACTGCTTCCCCCCTCATGCCCTGCCCTGTGGGCTTGAAGGGGACAGCAAAAGGCACCTTTCCACACATGGGCTGACTCGTGTGGAAGCCTGCACAGGGAATAGGGCTGTTGGTTGGATGGGATTTTTGTGCCCAGTACAAATTGGCAAATGGACACTGTCAAAAAGAGCATAAATAGAGGAAGGGAAAAGGCTCAAGGTTCCTGCCTTGGAAAAGTTCCCCTCTTTGACAATGCCATGTCTGAAGAAGTTCCCATCTGGACCATCTCGGCTTTTGGATGGCTCCTACCTTTTTGCACAGCTCTCAGTTTTGCACTGCCCCTACTTTTGGACAGTTCCCCCAATTCCTGGATCATTCTATGCAGCCTTACAAGCTTAGCAAGTCCTGGGTCCACTTGAGAGAGGTGCCGGTGGCACCTGGACTCAGCTGCTCTGGAATCTTACTGCAGCCGACTTCCTGGCTGCTATTCTGGCTAGGGGAAAAGCCTATCAGTTTGGCTCTCCCCAGCGTGGCTTACACCAATCTCTGTCTCATGGAAACCGCAGTTTTGAGCCATTACTAGGTTTGGCAATCTTTGCCACCTGCCTTGGACTTTGCCATTTTGAATTTCTGATTGGATACTGCTTGCAGTTCAAATCAGCTGAGCCACAGAGAATCCATCAAGGAATTGTTGCCGAGTACCTATCTCATCGTTATGAGTAAAGATGGTGTTCCCCTTAATTCTCTGCTCAGCCAATTGATAGTGGGGTAAAACCTGTGTTTATAACTTAGCATTTTCCATTTTCTGACTTCCTAAATCCTCCATTTGTCTGTAGCATCCTTGTGAAGATTTTCCCAATCAAATCGAGACTGTAAATAAATCCAAAACTCATTCTGTATAGAGTTTGTAGGTGGGGTTTCAGGGAAATAAAATAATTCTACTTTGGTAATTCCTGCCTTGGCAACATTAATTCCCTCTCTCTGCAACAAGGGGCCTGGCCAACACATGGGTCTTCAATTTCTTTCAGAAGGGAATCACCAATAACAATTACCCTCCTCTTTTTTTGGGGAGTAGAAGTTCTGATGTGAGGGGGGGACTGATTTGCTTTAGTCAGCCCCCTAGATGGTGTTACTTCTGCTTCCAAAATCACCTCTCCCTCAACGTCTAGTGCCCTACAGCTGTTGCGCAAGGGCAACTGAGCAGGTGAGGGGTGCTGGAAGGGGCATCCCTTGCCCATTCTGACAGGCATCTGTATCCATTCCCCCCTGTTTCTTCTCCCTCTACTAAGGGGTTCTGGAGAACCTGGTGCCACAAATCTAACTCCCTTTCACATTCCCTTATATTCCTTAGTCTCTCTACTTCATCCTTCAGTTCAGCCACAAGGTTAAGCAGACCATTGATCTGCTCACACCTAATGCAGACATTGTCTCTCCCACCCTCAACTTCGAGTGCCAAGCTCCAATACCCATTGCAGCCAGCTGCCTGGATGCCTGTGGGCTCTGTTCGGGTACCACAGTTTTACAAGCAGCCTTTGACTGAGTTTTGCCCTCAGCGTGTGCTGCTGGCTGGGTTCAGCAGAGAAAGACAATACCAAAATTTTTCTGATAGTGAGGAAAAGTAAAAAACCTCTGAATTGTCTCTTTCTTTGCAAGTTACAAACTATAATTTGTGAAAACATTGTTACAGTTACTCTCATAGGAGAGAACTTTCTGTGCACCCTGAAGGACTTGTACCTAGCTGTGCTTTAACATAGTTTACTTAGATAAAATGGTGTGATTTTTGTAGAAAGAGCAATGAATTAGGAATGGCACTATTTGCTTGAGAACAGTTACAATTATTTCAAGCAATAAAAACAGAACAGTGACATAACACATGATAAAAAAAAGCTTAACTACCAACAAAGAAAGGGTGAAAAGAAGTGCTCAGACAAACCTCTAAGTCATGAATAGGAAATGAAAACAGAAACAACAGGTTAACTACAGCTTGGATCAGAAAGACAGTAGTAGACATTATGTGTTGAGAAATTGAATTCCTATTAATTTTTTTCCCCTACAGCATTATTGTGTATATAATATTAAACTTTACAAAAGTTCTCCTTTTTCTCACTATTATTTTTTTTATATTCCAATGAGAGAGATCTGTAGTCTCCTTTTATGGCAATGCAGCCATTACAAGCTGAATTTCAACTTATTTTATACAGAAAAAGTATTGGGCTGGAGAACTCTACTGCAGTTGATCTGCACAATTTACTTTCATCTAATTTTATTGCTCACCTTTGATACTAAGTAGTCATGGCTGCAGGTCAAGCCCTCCTGCATTGGAAGCAATCACAATAACCAACCAAGAAGTAAACCAGACTATAATGAAATTCACTGCCTAGGGCTAAACATAGAGATAACATGTTTAACAAATCAAAGCTTGTATTTACCACTTGTTAGTGTTTGTGTCTTTGTCTGTTGAAGGAGAAAAAACAATTAAGAAGATGAGCAGTAAAGAAAACCTAAGAGCAGTCCAATTTATTTTCAGATTTGTTGGTCTCTTTGACAAAATGCAGTTTGCAAGTCATGCCAGGTTGCTACTCATGGAGTAGCAAAACGTTTAACACAAAGCATCTACGGGTGAACCAGTTCAGTACAAGTCTCATCTGAAATCTACACAAAGCTGAGAGAAGTTTGACTGACTTCACTTACGTTTGCAGTCAGATTTTCTGAATCCACGCTGGAATTATACAGTGAAGAACTTAAGTACTGAAACTGAGGTCCTGTGTTCCTAATTCTGGAAATTCATTACACAACACTACACATCAGCGACTCCTCTGCCTGAGGCTCCAACTGCAACACCGCTAATAGTAATTCCTCTGTTCTAGTACAGTGTATTGTAAGAAAATACCATGGACAACTCATGGGCCTTGCACATAGCTGCAGCATGCTCAGTACAATCAGATCACACCATGTAAAAATAACCTGGCTTTTTCAGTGTTTCCTGCAACATTCAGATGTTATTTTATTTGCAAAAAATGACCAAATCTGACCCACTCAAAACCCCCCAAATCCAAATCCTGACTAAACAAACAAATATAATTCTAAAGAGATTACAAATCTTTCCACTTACAATTCTGAATGATAGAATTCTGAAACTAATGACATCCATGTGTCAGCATCATCCCATCTGCTAACGATAACTAGTTGAAAGTCCACACAACATTTTACACTATACTATGAAGCAACAGTTTTGCTTTTAATTTAGAAAGGAAGGTTTGCTACAGTGGAATCAAACAGGAAAGAAACTTCCACAGATAGAAACAGCTGAATGCCTTCAATTCAGCTCTGGCAGAAAGTGAAGTAACATCTTTGGTTACAAGGCATTTAGATCTTGATGCCACATCTTAAGTGACATGCTGCCTGTTCTTTAGCATAATGCCTATTACAGTCAAGCTAGGATATTGGCTTTCTTTGACTCAAAGAATAAGAAGTGCTATAGTTTCCAAACTACTAATGGTTATTACTTAGCCGTGGTTGTTATCCTCTTTAAAACAATGTACAAATGGAATTAGAGAGAGAGTCAAAATAATCCTACTAAGTTAAACTACCACTTACTAGAATACCATGGTTCCTTGTAATTAAGTACATAAAACATTCAAAGCAGGAACTGCTAGTATGAATAAAAAAACCCCAAAACATCCACAGCCAGAGACTTTTCATATTTTTTTCTAGTTTGTTAAAAACGTCTGTGTTAGAATTAAGAATCATGTCATAGTTTGGTCAATGTAGAGACATTATTAGTTTCTGTTTCACAAAAAGTTCCCCTGCAGCTCAGAAAAGCATTCATATTTACTTTTGAGGCAAAATTACATTGGTCAATTTCCTATGAAGCACTCACTTCTTATTAAAATAGTTTCAAACATTCTATCTGTCTTATCTAAGGGAATACCACTGCTTGAATTATGATTCTTGATTTTGATTCCTTCAGTAGTATTTTATTGTGATTAGAATAATTAATTTCTCACTTAAGTCTTACTAAGACTCTCCTCTTTGCCTAGACAGTGTGTGGTAACAGAAATGCTGGAGGGAACTTTTGGCTTTGCTACATTGCCACCACTCTGTAGCAACACAGGGAAATGTCTGAGCAGTGTAAAGCCAACCCTGTGACTCTATGCAACCATAGTGCATGCATGAGCTTAACTTGTACTGCCTGCATGCACTGAAATTGTCCTGCATGCAATTTGCCCGTATTGTTCAGTCTTGCATGACCCACTGAAAAAGCATTTGAAGTGAAAAGACTTTTGTTTCTTCATAAATTACAGACTACAGTGCTAGAAATGTCCTGATTTAGTTTTCCTTTCTGAATCTACTACTGAAAAAAGATAGCCTGTGCTATTAGGCAGGTGGAGAACAAGATGTGAGTGAATAGTCTGCTTAATTAGTACAAAAATATGCAAACACTTATCAACCATGTTTTCCATATTCTGTCCATCACTGGCTGCATTAGAGCTTTGCCTGCCTAGGCCTCAAGACAAATAATCAGCCTGTTCTTTCATTCATACAGACTCCTTCCTTTAGCAGTATCAATGCTGCTTCATAAATGGGTCATAGACCAGCTGGAGAAACCTGTCTCATTCCCTTCCCTGTTGGCCTCTGTGCTACAGGTCCACAGACTAGTGATCCACTGGTTATGAGCCATCAGGCTTACAGACTACCTCTGCCTGTAATGTAAATTAAAGAGAACTCAAAATCAACCCATAACATTGCAGAATCATGTTTCACTACAAGAGATAGCAGTCTTTGCATTGTTTGGACCACCCAGTAGACAGCTTTTTTTGTGTGAGCAACAGATTATGTAGTATATCTCTACGTTAGAGAACACATGTTTTATACATGTGTTCATAGTCTAAAAAGCTATTTGCTATTTAATTTGGTTTTCACAATAAGTCTAAGAGTATTCTGTTTTTAAAGGTACACTTCATACAATAAGACTGAACACAGTGTGTGAAAGCATCTGTACTTCTCAATGCAGGCTATGCTTTTAAAAGCACAAAAGGAAGTTATTCTTCATCAGGTTTACTTCTTTAACAGTTATTCATTGAAGTGTGATTCATATGATCATCTATCTGGATATCTTCATGTTTAACTAGTAAATCCCTTACCTCTCTGTATTTGCAAGCTTATTAATTTACACATACATATTTCTTAAATAGTTCTGATCAATGCTGCATTTATTTCTTCCTCAAATTATGTTATTTTACCACATTGCTTTTTTTTTTTTTTTTAAGTTTCTCAAAATTATTGGGTAATGCATTTCTGAATCGCATGCTTGCTAAGTAATTCTGCCATTTTTACTCTCTCTAACTGCTTTACCTAAGACACAGTATCTTTGATTTCAAGGAGACTAGTTGCAGGGTAACATACAATATCCAGTGAGAGTAAGTATGACAGAATCAGACTCTTGACTGCTTTCCTCAAGAGGATTTGTTGTAATGAATATATTTCTGTTTGACAGGTTTATTGTTTAACATGTAATAATTTAAGATAGTAATGCACACATCCCCTACAGTCCCACACGATAGATTCAAAACCCATATGGACAGAAATGCATGAAGAGAGAATAATGGATTTCTCAACCTGCTGTGTTTACATGCTATTCTGCTTTTAGCATGGAAAGCACATTATGCCTGTATAGAAGACTAAAGATATTGAATTTCCATTATTTCCTGCAACGTTGGGATCTCTCTATAAATGCCTATTGTCTTACCTTTACGCTGTAAATTGTTTATCTGAACTTTGTACTTCAAAACCAAAAATTGCAGAATCAATGTTCAAGTATTCAGATAGATATTTGTGTTTCATTAAAAGCATAAACAGGATTTTTAATGTATAGTACAAAATCATAAAAAACTAATTTTCAGTAATAACCTGGAAATTAAGGTACTATTCCCTTATACTTTGGCTCTACTTACAGATATCACATTATCAACCTACTTCATCTTATACTGTTGAAGGTATTCTATGATGCAGTATTGAAGCATATATCCACAGATTTGCAAGGACACAATGACTATAGTAACAGAGAAACACATTCTGACAGGTAATGATTTCCTAGAATATTCAAAGATAAACCAGTTAAAATTCCACAAATGTCATAATGTTTTGCTTCGAATTTTTAAACTACTACTGACCATGGAAAAAATGACATATCAACAAATAAAATAAAACCCCACATTGAGCAGTTTCTAGAATCATTGCAGACTTTCCTGTGCTGCTGTCTGAATCTTTCTTTGTGTGAACAAACAAGTTATTCTTCATTCTACACACATAAGAGATTTTACTACCATCTTCCAATTTTGAGGCTGGGACACAAAGAAAAGCTGAAGACCTTGAAAGTCAATTTAATTTCATTAAAAGGGTATTTTGAGATGATTAACCATATTTTTAGTAAAACACTATTTTAAATATCTTGACAATCCTGCCTCTATAATTCAGGTACTTGGAGGGCTTTTTAATATTTCCATGTTGAAAATGTGTTGAAGTTAGGTCTTTTATGTTTCCTGCCTTCCAACGGATTGTTACAAGATCTCATCAATATATAAAACAAATTACAGGCTGACAATGTAACTTATAAATAGTAAACGAAAGGTCTAAGTTACTTACTACATTTCTTACCTCCGTTTTTATGGGATCTCAAGGGACTTGACAACTGATAGTCAGCAGTTGACTGGGATTTGATAATTGATTGTGAATCATTCATTTCAAATGAATTTTTTTGAATAAAAGGAGAAGCAGAAACATTGTCCAAATCCTTCTGGAATAAAGAATAAAGGTTTAGGCACATAAGAAATTTATTGATCCCATTCTGCCACAATAACTTAATAGCTGTGATCTCACAGAGAGGAACTTCTTATTTTATGTGACTCTGAAACGCCTAATGCTAGATTTAAGTTACATGAGACTCTTGTGGCTTTCAGCAACACCGACTTAGCACCCATGTCACAAAAATTTGTTTACTTTTTCCATTTAACTTATTTATCCCCTTTCCTCATACAGTTAAATTATAGCATGCACTGTATGCTGATTTCCTCTCAAAGTTAATTTGTATCTTTAGAAAAAAGCTATAGGAAGGTATTAATCTGCTTAACATTTCTAAGTACATCATCCAAGGGATTTTGCTTTTTTAATCTTACATATGCTCAGCAGAGTTACTGGCAAAAACTGTACATTTTCTCCATTTCATCCTTTCAACATCAAATGGTAAGCAGCAAAAATTGGATCAGACTTCAAAGACTATGCTGTGCTCCAAGTCACAGAGCGACTCCTCCATTTCACATATTGAATTCGAGCAGGATATCAAAGTGCTACCAAAGAACCTCAGGTCCTTACTAAAAAAGAGTCTCTAACATCTGTAGAAAGTGAAGTGCACAGACAAATCACCTCAGGGAGCAGCTAGCATTTATTCTCAGCAGCAAATTTTCAGCCTTTTGATTCTCTTATTCACTGTACCTCCCTGTCTTTCTACAGAACTAAAGTTCTTAGCAAGCAGGCTTTTGTCTCAAAGACTTCAAAACATCACTAAGGGTTTCATGTTCAGACGGCTATGCCAAGCACCCATGAACACATAGTGGAACTGTGGACTCAGGAATTTGAAGTTATAATGTGATGTTATTTTGGAATATAAACTTAGTAGTACCTGTTTTGTTTGTTTGTCAAGAAAACCAGGCACCGCAGGAAATGGCTGGTTATTAGTTTGCTGCCTAAAAGCAAAGAAAAATAAAATACGTAATTTATATATTGTAATTTCTTCGTTCTCAGAAAAGGTTTACTGACATAGATGCTTTTTGGGTTGATTTTCCCTTTCCCCTCCTCCTTCGGTGTCTAAATATGCACATACAATGAATTCAGAGAATATACAGACGAGTCCCAATTCCTCTGAAAAGGAAGTGCATGTCATTAAGCACAGTAACAGGCTATAAGCAATGACTTTGCCATTAAAAAACTGAGGATACATGCATATGTGTAAAATGAGTTTATGAGAATTCTATGAAATTGAAGTAATGTATTAAAATTAATTCAACAAGATTTTGCAGGAACCTTTCTTTCCCCCCAGTGCTGTGAAAAGCTGTTTTCATAGAATTCAAACTTAGACACTCAAAATTTGACAGATGAGGCGGAAGTGAAACGCATGGCTTTGTGTTCTCCTAAAGCCATTTGGGCTAAGCAGAGAAAAGACTAAGAGTTCTTAGATTCTTTGTCTATTCTGTTACAATTTTACTATCACATTATGTCACCATAAAAATATTAAAAGCCAAGGCCTGCTCTCATTGATGCTAATTAAAGGATCATAAAAACCTTTCTGCAGGCCCCGATTATTGTTGGCAGGCCTTTGAAGTCAACAGATCTCTTCAATAGCAAAGTCCACCCAGACATAACTCGCTTCATCTATGTAAAACAATAAAAAGGTGCTACCAATTTCATTTGATGAATAAAAAAACGAGGTTCAGTAATATTATTTGGTACACGCGTGATCTGAAAAACTGACATTAAAAGCAAAATTTTCTGAATTGTCAAAATACGCCTCAGCCACTGCACTGTTACTTTCCAACCCTCTCACAACCTTTCCGAAAACAGAATTAATGATACTTCTACACACAGATGAAAACATCTGAAATCTAAGTTTCGGTCCCAGAATTTGGTTTAAAGATATATACCACCTCAAGCTGTAGGAAGAAAATGAAGCATTCGTGAACACAGTAAACATTCAACTTCTCTGTTTGGATTTGCTTGTCAGGTTTTGTGAATTTAAATTCTCTGATGCAAAGAGAGCGAACAAAACCAAATGTATCTATGGATCTGCCTAAACTCTAATTTTAATTTAAATTGGTGTTTTCTTTGGAGGAAAGGGAGAAATCTATTTTAAAAGTGCATTGTCCTTTTGTAATGGCACTCTTCTTGTACAGGAAAGTATAAAATGTGTCTAGAACCGTATTTGACATTGCACTTGTGCATGTATCATATTATCTGAAAAGTTCACTATTATTATTTATCTGGTATATATATTATTTGGATAACTTTTTATTTAATGGGGTTAGTTAGATAACTTATCACTTTCCCCAAAACCACAAGCATTTGTTGAGATTATTCATTTCCCTAACCCCAGTACTGCAGAAAATAAACCAAATATGAGCAAAAAAAAATAATGAATAGTCCTCAAATATCACTGTGGTGAATAAAAAAATCAGTATCTACTGTCCAAATGCTTGGAGCATAAAGGTAAAGTTATATATGAACAGTTTAATTCATATTAAGCTAGTGGATGAGATGATCTGTGCTTGTGTGACTGAAATAACATTAATTCTCTACTCCCAGTGACACACAGTTTTGTTTGTGCGCTAACCCACCAGTGTCTATGTGGGTGAATCCACATTGCATGTTATTTCAATGGGCCTTCAGCTGTTGCAGAACATTCAGAAATAAACTTCATTCATTTTTCAGGCACATTAACAATGCTGTTGCAAGTAAAGCTGACCCACGGAGAATTCATCTAGAACAATTTTTATACTTACTCCCCACACTGATGTAGCAGTGGATGTTAGCATAAAGTGCTGTATAAGTGGCTGACTTGCAATGCCAACTGTGCCACTTGAAATGTCACATAGAAATGTGACATTTCAAGAATTCACTCTGTTTACCGTGGCAAGTCATCTAAAGAATACCCATTTTCAAAGAAAAATCAGCTATGCTTACTTTTTTTTTTCCCTAAGTTTGACTAAGCTGATTTTTAAAAAATATACAGTGTTGGAGATGTCAAAATTTCCCAAGGTAACCTACACAAGGATTAACTCAGTTAACTATCAATGAGCTTTTCTTCACGTCTAACCTAACTCTCCTGTGCTACAATGGAAGCTCATTGTTTCTCTCCTGATTATCAGTGGAGAATAACTTGTTCCATTCCCCTTCATGTTAGCCTTTCATGACTGGAGAAATTATACTTCAGTTTTCCATTTACTTTAGAGATCTTCCCTTATCATGACTTACAGAGACACAATCGTTTTTGTTGCTGAGGAAGTCTAGCTCATTCTCTTGAAGTGCTGTGTCTAGTATGCTATACTGACATCTTGACAATGGTGCTACCATTCAATGTAAACTTTGAAGCCAGTTGTCATTACTGGCTAACATTCATTTTGCAGTTCACTACAGTCTATGTACCTGTTTCTTATTCTAATCCTGTCCTCTTAAGCCCGTGTAACCATCACTCTGTATTGATACAGTAATCAGTCAAGCCATCAGCAAGTAGAAACAGACTAATTTCTGGAATCTGACTTTCAGATGCATACTACCTGTAGAACGCAGAAGCACTGGTAATTATCCCTTGTTGACATCTTTCCAAAAACCTAAGATATCATGCCTGTGTAGTACTGTTTGGGTTTTACATTATCCAATCTTTGTTAGCTAAGACTCATGTGGATGTCAAGAATTATACTAAAATGAATGGTTTCTGAGAACTTACGCCAACTAAAGTGTGAACATGATACCAACTAGCTTAGATGAGAAAGATGTAAGCAGATCACAATGAAGTCAGCTCAACAGTATAAGTCACTGTTGATGTCAGTTACCTTCTAATTTGCGTCCTTCACATAGAGAGCTTCACCAGGAAACAAAGGAGGAAGAGATACTCATTGGCACACAGTTATAGTTACAGACATAACTGATGTGTAACACAGTCACTATGTGGAAGCTAGATTTTTGCTGTATTACCTAATGTAAAACCAGTGATCATGTATATGTGGTTAACTTATATGGTGTTATTTAGCACTAGGCTGGCTACACTTCAATGGGCTGAAGGGAAAAAAAAGACAGGAAGTATTTTCTGTGGTAAGTATTGGATCACTATTATTTAACACTATTTTAATTTGGGAAGGAAATGGATAAGAAGATGGCAAAACCTGCAGGTTACAGATGCTTTGACAAGATTCTAAAGGGATTTTAAAATATTTGAGGATGACAGCTCTCTCTGAACAAGAACATGAGCAACATGGCAGAGATTAAGGTCCTTAGCCACTGAAGTGTAGATTATCCTGCTAAGAACAAGAACATTTATTAAAAATATATCCACTAGTGATCTGTCAATTTAATAAGTTAAAAATCACTTGTCACAAAATTACTTCTCCCTTCTCCACAGATTATTCCTAATTAGCTCAAGAGATCCCTAATGCTAATTTGGAATTGTAGCTATGTCTTTGCAAAACGCAGCACCTTTGATTTCATGTGATGACTAGTTGCAAAACAGAGGCAGACATGAGGCAAGGCTGTTGTCTGTGGTGGCTTCCTCAGAGAGGAGAACCTGTCAAACTCCTCCCTTCTCTGCTCCCTACTCAGCTCTCCACAGAAGAATAAATGTGCTATTCAGCAGGGTTGTAAACTGGGCTCTAAAAGTTTTTCACTTTCCTCATTTGAATTTAGTCTTGACGATGTTTGGCTCTTCAAGAGTCTTTGTTAAGAAAAGACTTGGCAAGCGATGCATACACTTTCTTGCCTTTGGGGAAGGGATTCAGACTTAGTGTCAGTCTCCTAGGCGTACCCTTTTTTGGTAGAAAGAGTCACAGACAACTCCATAGCTTTGTGGAACTGAATGGAATATTTCTTTTTTTCAATGAACATTGGAAAAACATTTCCCAATAACATTTACATTTTTTCCCTACACCTCCTTCTGTTTCTATCAGAGATATTGGCCGGTTCTCAATGTGTCTTTAGTTACTTGTGAAATCAGTTTAACACAGGAAAGATTTCTGCATTTGAACACAGTTAATACTAGTTTTCAAGTCAAGCATATAAATACAGGAAACATTTAACATGCAATGTTAAATGAACTATGTGTGCATTTAATTAGCATCCTACATAATTTATAAGCTTGAGTTTGCTTACGTCCTGCATTCACTGAAAAGTGTGAACTAGGTGTAGAGATTCAATTTCCCTGAAGGAATTTAATTGTTTTTTAAAAAAGCGATCTCAGAGGTCTTTTCCAGCATGAATGATTCTGTGATTCTGTATGCTTTGAAATTCAATACTTAATAAAACTAAGTGCTTGATATATATTATAATACAGTGACTTTTTTTTTTTTTTTTAATTTTTAAAACAGATCTTTTAAAAAAGCAGCAGGGTGTTATACATTCAAATGTATAGCTATGTTCCTATGTATACAACAGAACAGAACTGTATATAATTTTGCTTTGTGATCATTTACCAAACTAACATTTAGGAAAAAAGGAAACAGAAATAAAAGAAATGAAGAAAGAAAGGGGGGGGGGGAGGTGGGGGGAAAAGGCAAATTAAGAGAAAAGCATATTTCATGGCTCTATTCTTTAGTTTTACAGCATGTGAATCCACAGAGAGGCTGCCTTCTCTAGGGACAGATTATCAACTACTGTATTAAACAACTGCACTATTATTCAGCACCTTTCTTGTTTCCTATCAGTTTCCTGTGTGACTGAACAGCCACATGCTTAGAACACAACATATTAACATGTTACATGTAGGAGTGAAGTTTGATTTATGAGAAGTTTTTCTTATTTATTCCTAAGATTCTGAACATCACCTGTGAAATTATTAACATTTTCAATTCTCACTGAAATCACTGGAACCTGAGAAATTTATAGGATTAAGCAAATAACATTTGTTGGGGTTAAACTTAAAAACTGCCAGGCACTAACGGCAGTTTAGCAACCTCAGGCAAAAGAAGGTGTGATTTCATTTATCTGTCTGATTGCTTATAGCAATTAGTACTAGGTACAAGACCTAAATGATTAGTGTATTCCAGATGAGCATCTTCAAGCCAGATATCTAAATGCATTTAAATGTTTATTTCTATGTAAGCTTCGTGGATGTATAATATCTTTAAAGGTCTGTATACTTGTGCTTCATAGAGTCCGCACTCACCTAAACAATTATTGAACCATAAAATGTTCTTGAGCCACAAGGGATGTACCACTAAGCAAGCTGTGCCTAACCCAGAAAAAGTAATTCCTTTGGAGAGCAACAAAGAATTCAGAAATTGTCTAACAGATATAAGGAAGCAAATAATTCCAGGATAACTACACATAAAACAGATAAAGGAAAAAGTTTAGAATCATAAAATGGTTTAGGTGGAAGAGACCTCAAAGATCATCTAGTTCCAACCCCCCGCCATAGGCAGGGACACCTCCCACTAGAACAGGTTGCTCATGACCTCATCCAAACTGGCCTTGAACACCTCCAGGGAGGGAGCAGCTACAACCTCCGTGGGCAACCTGTGCCAGTGTCTCACCACCCTCACTGTAAAGAACTTCCTCCTAATATCCCATTTAAATCTGCCCTCTTCCAGTTTAAACCCATTACCCCTTGCCTTGTCATTACAAGACCTTGTAAATAGTCCCTCCCCAGCCCTCCTGTAGGCACCTTTCAGATACTGGAAGGTTGCTATAAGGTCTCCTCAAAGCCTTCTCTTCTCCAGGCTGAAAAGCCCCAACTCTCATGGCCTGTCCTCATAGCAGAGGTGCTCCAGCCCTCTGATCATCTTCGTGGCCCTCCTCTGGACTCTCTCCAGCAGTTCCATGTCCTTCTTGTGCTGGGGGCTCCAGAACTGCACACAGTACTCCAGGTGGGGTCTGACGAGAGCAGAGTAAAGGGGGAGAATCACCTCCCTTGCCCTGCTGGCAATGCTGCTCTTAATGCAGCCCAGGACACAGTTGCTGTCTGGGCTGCACACGCACACTGCTGGCTCATGTTGAGCTTCTCATCACTCCAGACCCCCAGGTCCTTTTCCTCAGGGCTGCTCTCCAGCCACTCACCACCCAGCCCAGATTTGCACTGACCCAGGTGCAGGACCTTACACTTGGCCTTGTTGAATTTCATGAGTTTGGCCTGGGCCCACCTCTCCAGTCTGTCCAGGTCCCTCTGGATGCCATCCCTGCCCTCTAGCAAGTTGACCGTGACACATAGCTTGGTGTCATCTGCAACCTTGCTGAGGGTGCACTCGATCCCTCTGTCCATATTGCTGATAAAGATGTTAAACAGCAGTGGTCCCAGCACTGACCGCTGAGGGACGTCAGTTGTCACTGAGGCATTGTCATTGAGGTTTAAAGAGGCATTGTATGTCCAATCTATTTCTTGAACACCTCCACGGACAGCAACTCCACCACCTCCCTGGGCAGCCCAGCCCAACGGCAAATCACTCTCTCTGTGAAGAACTTCCTCCTAACATCCAGCCTATACCTCCCCCAGCACAACTTGAGACTGTGTCCCCTTGTTCTGTTGTTGGTTGCCTGGGAGAAGAGACCAGCCCCCACTTGGCTACAACTTCCCTTCAGGTAGTTGTAGACAGCAATGAGGTCACTCCTGCCTGAGCCTCTTCTCCAGGCTAAACAACCCCAGCTTCCTCAGCTTCTCCTCACAGGACTTGTGCTCCAGGCCCCTCATCAGTTTCATCACCCTTCTCTAGACATGTTCCAGTACCTCAACATCTCTCTTGAATTGAGGGGCCCCATGATCATTCAAAAGAAAAATCAGTTTGCATTATAAATAATTCTTTGGGATACCAAAGAAAACTGATGGTGCAGTGATTATTTGCTTTTAATCAGCAGTGTATTCTAGACAACAAATGGCCATGTGATCATCAATAGTTTTAAAGAGATCACAAGATACACAGCCCCTAAATACTTAAAAGACAGAAGGAGTTGAATGCACATGAAGAGAAATATAAACTAGTAAATTCACTGCCCCAGTGAGACAACCCAAAGACAGAGCTATCATGGTGAGTTGCAGTGGGCTCATTCTTTTCCCTGAAAATCATTACCAAAAAATCTATTTATTTAGTCCTTGTCTAAAGTACCTTTTTCTTGCTGAAAACAGGATATTGTAAAGGAGAGAATACCGGTGGTTAGACCTAAACCAAATCCTATAATAATGCACCAAAGCACATAGCAGACATTCTTCAATCTAAATCAATAGAAGTTAGCATGGAAGTAGACATAACTCAATATTATAAGCACACACAGAGAAAGAAATACCATTTTGGAGAAGTTAACAGTTACTTTAAAAACTCACCCTCTCAATGGAATAATAGCATCTTGTTACAGTCAAGCAAATCACTGATTTCTTCAGTGAATTCTTAAGAGATGTAACAGAACCTGCACTTACATGCTATGTAGGAAACATATAAAATAGAGGACATAAGAACTGGGAAAAGTCCTCATGTCCAAGCCACAGCAGGAGAGGTTGTGAAACTCTTAGTCATTGAAACTTGCTAATCAAAGGGATTAATCTAGTAAATGCAGCCCCCTCTCCTAGAACACTGCTGGGGAGAGACTTTGATAACAGTTAAAGAGGTAACAGATCATTCTTGCCTCTCATACCAAAGAATACAAAGTGTCAGGAGGACACTTGTCTAGACTGACTCCATTGGTAAGGGAAGTTGAAAAGAGGAGGGCACTATTATTACAATTCAGGGAATTCCTAGGCTTTCTATCGTGACTTGTCCATCTGATTTTTACAGCTCTTCCCTATCTCATTGCTCATCTGTATGGAGCTTTACAGGCATAGAAGGGCAACTTTCTATTCTTAAGACTTTTATAATATGCACTAGATTCCATTCTGAAATACTGAGCACGTGTTATGCTGTTTGCACTCTAAGGTTTTCTGCATACTTCTGAGAAGTGCACAGAATTAGAACAGCAACCTAGGGCAAACAGCACCTCAAGTAACTCTAACTCTACTAATGGGGCAAGCCTTGAGATATCTAAGCTGGTGGAGGGACTGGCGAACCTGCAGGTGCTCTAAACAAATTTCAGCAAATGAAAGCAGAAAGCTGAAGATTCCCTAAGAGCTGGCTGCCATGATGACACTCCTGCTCCTTTCACATCTCACTGTGTGGAAATTAACTTCAGGTAGATAATAGACAGCAAAGAATCCAACTCACCAGTGCTCTTTGCAGCCAAAATCAGAAGTAGGGCAGCTGCTCACAAGCTGAGGACCTCCTACACAGTCAGTGTTGGTTTTCAATCTTGAGTAGTTTTTACGAACAATATATCCCCTGAAAGCTAAAAAAACATTGTTATGAATCAAAGAAAAAACAGCAGAGCCTAAAACACAGACTGATACCTGGCTCTGCAGGCTCTGCCTTCAACTTTTACTGAAGGAGAGCAGACAGAAAGAACACTTAGCACCTTACAGGAGTAGCTCCAATGTTTGCAATGTTAACAACTGTTGGAAATTATCCAGAGACTTAAACTCACTGTTAGAGTGACCATTTGGTATAGCCCAGGCAAGGAAAACCGATTAACGTTTTGAAGTCATATACATCTTTCATTTCCATGGATTGTCTCTGGACTTTGGTACCTAAATAAGTAACTTTATCTGACATGAATTTGCTTGAATTCTTGAGACCTGTCAGCAGTTAGTAATAACGTTCCAGCACAAACCACTGATAGTGATACATAATGCACTTAGAATAAAAGACTACAAAACTCTTGTGATGTACACTTAAATCCACAACTTTTTAAGGTTTATGTTTTGCAGAGTTTGTTTCAAGCACTATTTAAAGTAAAAGTACCTTGATAAAAGGGGAGAAAGAGATAATAGTGAAGGCAGTCAGTATATCATCAGTGCCATTGCTGAAGTGCACAACAAGCAGCTGCTGAGTAAGAGGGCTGAGGTGTTTATTAGCAGGACTGAAACTTACACAGTGGAACAATATGTAAAAAAAAAAAAAAAAAAAAAAAAAAAAAAAAAAGAAGAAAAATTCCCCATCTGATGNAAAAAAAAGAGCTCAGATCTGGAAATATTAAGGTTTTTGAGGAGAAAGAAAAATCTGTGTTCACTAAATGCTTTTAAGAACACTAAACATGCAGAAGCAGAGTCAGCTGTTGTGGAAGACACATGTCCTGGCCTGCCCAGGCATGATCCCATGGTCCCTTCCCTCTGCTGGGGAGAGGAAGCAGAGGGAAGGGAGAAGACTAAAGGCTTGGAGACACCCACTTGGAGGGTCCCAGACTTGTTCCTCCTAAATAAGGGAAAGCAAGCTCCTGACTTCCCCTAATATGGTCAGGTTTGGCAAAGTGCCATTCTGATTGGTGACTTTGTGTGGCCATGGCAGCTATTCACATTTGGGCAATCAATAAATAGGCTCCTGCGACAAGCTTTTCTGCTTTTACTTTCGATTTGCCTGCTCTGCCCTGCCACATACTCTGCCTGCAATGACATTCAAGACACCAAGAGAATTCCCTTTGAACTTTGGGTACTGTCTGATAGTATTTTGTGAGTAAATGTTTCAAAGCCTCTCTCTAAGAAATTCTGTACTAGATTCTGTTGTGCCTTTCTGCCTTAGCAGCAGAAAGGAGCCTCTTAAGTCCCCTGGTGGGCAAGAGTTATATTTGAAATGAAGAACTTCTTTCCAGTTTTTAGCGTTTGCATTTGCTAGTTATTTCTTAAAGTGTTCTAGTTTTGCCTGTTCCCTGTGTGTATAAGTATCCAAACTACATTCTGAACATTGTAAATAAGTTTTCTGGTGAGATTTAATGTTAATAAACAGTTTTCATAGTTATTAACAATCTTCACCTGGATATCAAAATTGATACAGATTATTAATTTTGCATAATTTGTAACATCAGCCTATAGATTAAGTACCCAGAGGATCAGAAGAGATCTCTCATTTACCTCAAGGTAAAACATTACAGTGAGATGTAGGATAGGTACAGAAACAGGGTTTATGGGAATCTCATGTAGGAGCAGGGTCAGGGTATTACAAAGAGAAAGCAGGAGGTAGAATAAATACAGAGTATTGAATAAATTCAGAACAGAGAAGTTGATCAGAAGATTAATAAGTTTTGCCTCTAATTTTACAAAAGCTAGAAGTAAGTACTACCTACACAAGAGAGAATAACGCTGTAGAAATTACAATTTCTCAATTATTACCAAATAATGAGATAATGAATTGACTTCCTTTGTCTTCCATTTAATTACTCTTAGAAATTTAGCTTCCCATTCATAGGAGTTTTTTTGTGTAATGGTGGAGGAAACAATACAGAGCTACCTTGATTGTATTTATGCTTTCTCTGAGGAAAGGGCTGTAACCAATCCCTTCTTCCCCATTTCAGTGGGGGTTGTACAGTGGGCTGTAGAGTGTTAATGGTTTTGTCAGCCACCTACCTCCACAAAAGTACATGGTGTTGCACTTACTTGAGCAATACAAAGAAATGAAAACCATTTGAAAGGTTCGAGCTGTGGTATGCAATGTACTATAACAATGTAGGTATTTCAATGCTGCTACTGAGGTTTCAAGGCTAACAAGCTGCAAATCCTGCCTTTTAATGAGGGGGTACCAAAATAAATAGTAATTCACTTTACAGAAGGCGTGACAGAAGTTGGGCCTGCTGAGGTGTTGTACCAAATACAGAGCTCAGGTATTGTGAGGCTAAAGAACTTTTTGCCCTTAATAATGAGACTGGAAAAGTCTGCCTGTCTGACAGACATGAGGCAAGCATTTGCTTGCCCCATGTTATGAGGCTTCCGATCCTTACCTATCCCCTACTGACCAAACAAGGAGCCTACTCTGACAATGGCAGCAGAGACAGCTGGCCAGCAGCCACCTCTCTGCAGCTGAAACATGCTGAGTACCAGTCAGTTGACAGACTGCCATAAAGAAACACTCAAACAATCCTCAGTAATTTCTCAGCTTTCATTAGTTCTCTGTGTGTATGTGTGTCTATAAAACCAACACTGCTATCTACTGTGATTTTATTTCTTTATTTTTCTGCCCAGAGGTGGTTATTAATGTCAGAATAACCATTTGGATCTTTTCCTCAACAACTACATAAAATTTGCTGTATCTGATTTAATAAACATAGTTTTTATCTTGTGTTTTCATAATTATTTTAAACATCTGCTCCTCTTCAACTTAATCTTTCTGCAAGGTTGTTTCTAATATTCTTGTAGAATACCTTGAATTTGACAGGTAAATGGCTGTATTTTTCCTACTTTCCCTTTGACTCATATGATAACTGAAGCAGCAGGATAAACAAACTTCTCTCTCTCAAAAGCTTCATTGAGCATTAGAAGAACTGCATCTTTTCAACATTTATTAACTGGATCTATAATGTTTCAAAAGAAATGCATATGAAGAGAATTCTACTGGGGGAGTCTGAGAGGCTGGGAAGCTGCTCCATCACAGCAATTTGCATTACTGACTGGTGCTGGTTTTGACACTAAGCACTTGGCTCAAAGAGTGTGAAATTAGCAGACTCATGTTGCTACTGCTCCATGAACAATCACTGCATCATTGAAGAAGAATGATTACCAGCTGTCAGCTCATTTTCACCTTAGCCAGTCTATATTCCAAACTTTCCAGTAATGGTATCTTTAACCCTGATCTTTACCAAGCCAAATATGGCAGATGTGAAAAGCAGCTTAGGAACTGAACTTAATTTTAGCACTTCTGTTAGTAATTTGGTGTTAAATGTTTTGTGTGGCACAATTTAGGACATGTATTTTTACTTCTTGTACTGATAAATTCTCACACAAAGTGAGTTTTCTATCAGCTCTGGCATCTAGTAACCCAAGAACATATATAACTTGGAGTTTGAAATTTAATGTCTCGCTGCTAAAAACCTTTATTTGAAGCTCCCAAGTTCCAAGGCATATACATTACACACAATGTTGCACAATTCTAAATAGGAAAAACACAGACATTTTCCCTGATTCCCACAGGAAATATATAGTTACAGAGCAAATTGTGAAGCACAATGCAGAAAGATCAAAGCTAAATAATCACAGGTCTCTACAAGAGGTATAAAGAAAGGAGGTGAATCAGTATTTTAAAAAGGCAGAAAGATTAATTCTCGGTAGCGAAAATCACGTTAATCAGACATTTTCTATCTGTAATATCACCTCAAATAGCATAAAGCAGCAACTTGGAAATGAAAACTCATGCCTGCTGAAAAGAAGATATGGTAGTTTGTAATCAGAAGTTGATTTGCTATGAACTTTCTTAATTTGTCTAATTAAAAGACCATTCTACAGCTTAACTAACATCTGACAGAATTTGGAGCCCATGAATCTGATTCTTCACTCCATGTCAAATTAATTCTAATGAGCAGTAGAAGGCACAGAGTCACATCCTTTGCTAGGTCCCATGAACACTTCCTCTTTCACCTCTCACTCTGTATAGATATAGGGTGGTGCTGTTCAACAGAAGGGAAAAAAAACCCAACTTTTTTCTTAAGTTCTCTGGCAGAAGCATTAAGAGAAAGCAAGTAATGAGTTCTCACACTCAAACAGTAATGACCAGTGACAAGCAGTGACTATTAAGAAGAACCAAGGCTGCCATCAGGACTGGTGTCAGTGATGCACATCAACTATTGGACATAAGGTTTTCAATTACCATGCATTATAGCCTCTGCCCTTGCGATTTGGTCAAAATAAAATGATTGTCAAACTTATTATCAGGAAGAGAAAGGAATAGGTTTTCCAACATTGTTGGATAGTGTATGTTGTTTCCTCTACCTGATTTCAGCAGGGTATGAAATATAGTAAGAACGATCTCCTTTTCATCTCAAAAAACTGAGAAAACCAAACAGAAATGCAAACATTGTCACACTGACAGAGCTTAGCTCAAAGATGGGGATAGAATGTAGGACCTCACACTTTAACACAATAAAGTCTTCTCAGACTTTAAGATGTTCCCTTGCACAAGAGCAGCAGACTTTTAACGGTTACTAGAGACAGAAAGTAAAAGTGAAGAATTAATAGATTAGCTAAGCTACTACAGAACACAAAGAGATGGAAAATGAAGTTAACTAAAGTTGTGCAACCTGTACAAACCAGTCTGTTTTACCCTGAATGTGAATTCAAGGTAATACAATCAGTCAGTTCAGCAGACTTTAAGGGATGCATACATCTCTTCAATGGTTCTCACACTGACAATGTGATTAAAAGGAAGTAAATCAATTACATAGAAGAGTAAAACTTGATCTAGTTATTTTCAGCAAAACACACACAAAAAAAGTATTTTTAGATATAAAGCGCTTTCAAGTTTTGGGAACATTTTACTCAGTGAAATACATGTACACACAAATGTACATTGTGATATAAATAGATGAATAAATACAAAGTTTTCAAGAAATACTTGTCTTCTGTTGAAGCCAGCATTAAATATTTGCTGTTGAAAATTCCAAAGGTAACATTTTTACTAAAAGCTTATATTTATTATAAATGTAAAATAGCAAATTACAGCTGTTCTCAGGTCCTCTTTTTTATTATTATAGTGGAGTAAATGTTGCCAAAAGCATGTTAGAGATATGTAAATAGTGAGCAGCATTGCATGCACAGAAGTTAAGGAAAGAAAGAAAAGGTTTTTTTAAAAAAAGGATGCTTGATCTTGTTTCCTTTTGAAAAGCTATCACTTTCTATTAAAAAAANAATAGAATGTGACATATGGTGAGTGTGTGAGCACGTGTTGGAGGAGGAGATGGTGGCTCAATGGATTAGTCATTTTCCTTTCACCTCTGGAAGCATAGTTAAACTCAGTCCTGACCAGAACTACACAGTATATTCCAGATGGCTAAAGTAGGCCTAATTAAAATGAATTCAGTGATGTCACCTCAGATCTAAGTGAATTGCATGCACCACTCTTTTGGCAATGGCAGTTCACAAATGAAATAACCAGATTAAAACCCTCCCTTAAGTCTTTCAGGGCAACAGTCACACTGCATGGAAATACATGCTACCACAGCTAGAAAATGTACTTTGATAATTGCATTATCTTTGTTTTAAATTTTAATTAATGCATTCTTTGAATACAAAGAAGCACTAAATGAGGCTTGCATATGAGGTAAATCAGTGCAGCCACATTTCAGCCAGATGATTCAGTGGATATATGCTGATTTAAACCAGCTGTGAGTCTGGCAACATAATTTAAAAATATTATTTATTTTAACAAAATATTTTTCCTTTCAAGTAGATGTAAATCACAGCAATACAAATCCCAGTTACAAAGAAATAGAAAGGCAAAGTATTAACTCAAACACTTTACCCAAAATCATTCTTTGCAATTCCTAAGTTAAAAATTAGCATTTTCTAACCTTCGCAGTTTGTGAAAGTGTGACTGAAAGATGTAGAAAAGACCTTGTGTATCCTTTCTACCATTTCAGCCATAAGCCTAATAACATCTGTGTATTTTGAAAACCTGTGATGTAGATATGCTGAAGTAGGGTAGTTTTTTCTTCCCCACTTAATTTAAATTCACAATTATTTTGTTTCCTAGCCAGGGTGTCTTCCCCCATGTGAAATAATGACTTTTTTTGTGTGTAATATAATACACTCAGGAATTGTATCCTCACGTATATTGTGAGGGTTGTTTTTATCCTAAGTTTGTTTTTTCTTCCAACATTGCTTCAATGGATAGTGAACTGCTGGGCCCACAGAGATCTCCAGACCACCAGCTCATGTATTTGAAAGGCATCTGTTTATTTTTAAAATGCAAATGCAGCCTACCTCAAAGACTGACTTGCAAGAAATGAACAATCTGAACAAGTCAAGAGGTTTCCAATCAGGAGCTGTGTTCCTCCTTTATATCAGGCTATGATCACTTGCTGTCAAAACCACTTAAACAATATCCTGGAATGTGAATGAAGTCCCCCCACAATTAAAATGAGCAGGATAATCCTGCAAGAATTATTCAGGCAAATCATTTTTCACACAGTTTAAAGTAATGATAAGGTCATTTACAAAAGAAATCAGCGCCTTTGAAATGCTGACTTGTAGACAGAGGACTGCCTGGAGGAGGGCCATAGATAACAGTGAAGACTGGCCTCCTAACACTACCCTTGCAGTCTTTGGAACTGATTCTGATGAAGAGAAGGCCCAATAAGGTTAATACCCCTACTTTGATCTCTGTCAAAGCGTACCAGCAAGAATTAATTTACATTTCAGATGAAAAAAGGTTGACAGCATGAAAAGGCATCTTGTTTCTGGTATGTGAATGTGCTGTAATAGATCGGGAATTCTGAAAGGAAGTTCTGAGGAAGCTAAAGGGATAAGCCGAGCGGCTGCTTTTATTGGGAAAGAGATGAAAGGAAAACAAATTTCAATATGCGCTGTTCTGTAGAAACATGTAAGCCAAATGCTTCCTAAATTTCAAGGCCTGCTTGAGGTAGGGTGCGGGGTGGGGGTGGGGAGAGGGAGGGAAAGCAGAGGGAAGTACATATATTTTAATTACATGGTTTTGCTAATGTCTGGGTGACAAATGCAAACAACCTATCTTGCTGACTGAAATGGCTCATTAAAAAAAAAAACCAACAACCAACAAACAAAAAAAACCCCAAAAACCAAAGGTGATCATACTCCATTTTACTGAAAAGCTGACTGGAACTACATACTGGTGTTATAAGATATTCAGGGAAGGGAGAGATTTGGAGTTGCTTTTGTCTCTATATCACTAGGCACTTGGGCAGCATAATGTAAGTGTCAGAAAGGCTGTCAGTGTATTTTAAAATCTGGAAAATGGCCACCAGTAGCAAGCATGAGCTTTGATTTAAAACACAGAGAAGAGAAAATGTGCACAGGAATTTTCAAACGAGGGCTTCTAGATATAGGTTTCCAAAGGGAGACATAAATGTGTCGAGGATTACTGTTATACTCCTTTGAATGTGGTGCCAAAGATAGGAGAAGACAGCCTAATTAATACAAAGGTTCACTATGTCACTCTTAACCCTATAGTTCTAAATACTTATTCACTCAGACCAATCACTGAAACTGTCAAGTGCCGGGTTATGCAGGAACACAGCGTTTATGTTGGTGGGAAGAGTGCCGACAGCATTCCTCCAGCATTAGGTTCAAAGGGCTCAGCAGAAGTGTCCAAATTCAAGTGTATGCACACAGTAACAATGCCATATTCAGCACATTCTCTAAGAGACAGCAGTAAGGAACACAACTCTGAACATCTTCCACGTGTGCAAACTGCAGAATACATGAGTTGCTTTCTCTGAAGAGCTAGTAATGAGCATCTATCCTCCTACAAGCTTAAGAGTGAAAAGTCTAAGGCAGAATGTCCCCTGCGGTCACCAGCTTCCTACTGAACCTGAGATAACTCTCACCTTAAGAAACTGGGAATAGTGGGACAGTGATGGGTTGATGACTGGGGTATTTTTTTTGTTGTTTGGTTTGGTTTTTTTTATGATGAAAGGCTGTTCTGTGCCAGGAAACCAAAGTCCAGGTGCATGTAAGCTCAAGTGCAAATGTAGAAAATACTCCAGAAAATAGTTGAGGGTACTTTTAAGAGCTACTCTTTGTGTTGTCATTTGAAAACAGTAAATAACACAAAGGAGACAAAAAAGGGGAGAGAGTTCTTATGCAGTCCTTCAATACTTGTTGCAATACGAGAAAAAAACATAGCAGTTCTCCATTTAGGAGAATATTCTGCATTTGACCCTATAGTTCATTAGTCCATAATTCTACATGCATAGCTATAAATTATTACTTCATCCTAATACTCTGTTCCATTCTGTAACTGGACTGGCATTCTCTTTTCTGATGAAAGTTACAGTGATGTCTCATTCCATAGTAGCAAAGTTAGACAAAAAGAAAACAAACTAATTTACTGGAAATGGCCTGACAACCAAGTTAAAGAATATTTAAAACATATTTTTTTTTTTTAAGACTGACTTTAGACTATATAGAGGCAACAAGGCTGGCAGAATAAAGGCGGTACCTTAGTTTACCTGTATAAACATTTACTACAACTCATTTTTGATCAGCAACAGTCTTTCAGCCTGGGGTTGTACATGGAAGGTGTATTACACTTCATCATATGGAAGCTGCTTCATATTGGCAGCATCTGAAGACACCATCGAGTTCACTCTACTGGTTCTTAGATTTCTGTGCCATATGGTACCCTGCTCTCTACTAGAGACCTACACAGCCCTATGGGCCTGTTACTCCAATAATCTCTTTAAAGTTTATTCAAATTCATATTGATATGGCTGCATAGGAGTCTGGCAGAGAGTCAAGAGATTGGCCAAACCTGGCAAACCCAGCAAGCAGTCAAAACAAAAAGCTGGCAATCTGCCAGGATCAGGGCTCACAAAGACAGAGAAATGCATGTCCAGCACCTCTCACGTTTTTAGTCAAATCAATGCAGTGCTCCGTATCAGCTCTACATATAGTGAAATCATACTGATTGTGCTCAGAAGAATCTTAAAGAATTGACAGCTTTTAATCAGTATGTTTTGCTGTTAGAGAAGCACTTGCAAAAAGTCTGGTACCTATCACTGATGTCTTTTGATACTGAAGAACAAATAATCAGAAGTAATGGTTTTGGTAGCCTTTGTTTGGTCCATATGTATTCCTCTTCAGTGCTTCTCTATAAACACGGACACATGAAATCAGCCACAGCAAAAGAGGTGTTGGCAACTGAAATAACGTTTTAATTACCTGCTTGAATACGTATAGCGGCATCAGTTCTTCTGTTCCTTATTTCCTTGTACTTCCTGCGAGCTTCATATCCTCTCCAGGCTAAAAATACAAACCCATGTGCTGGAAATTACATTTATTTAAGGATCTGCTACAGAGTCTACAGAGTCAGAGATGTGCTGAAACTTTCATCCCTCCTGCCATAACTGCGTCAGCCCCCACCCCCAATACCTCTTCCCCACCCACCCACATGCTGAACTCTGAGTTCACAACTGCAGTATTCACATACTCACAACTTCAAACACTGCTTCACTCGTCCAGATTTTAATTGTCACCATGTGCTCACTGATGTCCTGACCCAAGAGGAAAAGGCGCATGATCATGCCAGCACAAGAACTCCCCTCCTCATTCAGCTCCCCAAATTTGATGTTAGGGAGCCTGCTAAATTAAAGATAATCAACCTCTCAGGTCCACCTCACAACATATGTTATCTGTTATACTAACATACATGGTGGGTGGAGCAGGCTACTGCATTTTATTTATGTGCTGCACTCTAGTGTAGATACACCTAACAGTATTTTCATTTTGTATACAGGTATAATATTCAAAACACACACACAAAAAAAAGACATTACAAAATACTAAAATGACATCTTAGAAGCAAAGCTATAATATTTGCCTCAATTAGCTGGAGAGAAAGGCACTTCTGGTTATTTTGATTTCACAATAAACTATTACAGAGAAGTAATGTACATGCAATTTAACAGCTTGAAATGCAAAGCCACAGTGAAACAGATAATGTGAACATTTACCTGACTGTATGGTAACAGCACTATTTTCTCTTTTCTCTTTGACTTTCTTGTACCTCCTTGCTCCAAGCCACCCTTTAATATAGGCTTGCATGACCACCACCCGCCCTATAACTTCTCGCAGGAACAAATTTAACTGTTCTATATGGTAATACTTCAGAAAAACCTGGAACAGAACAAATGCAAGCAGTAACATAAGCTCTCATATTCTGCCTTTTCATTAGTCTTCTCTTCTGTTAGCCTATTTTAGGGTATCATTGCTGAGAAAACTGGCAAAGTACTGATTGCTGATATTGTAGCAATCTTGTGAATCAAATATTTGCTCTCAGTGTCCTTACAGAATTTCATTATTCCACTGATTATAATCACCCCATTGCATGATAAATCACATATTTATCTCATTCATGAATTAAATTGGCCAGGAGGATGTTTTCAATAATTTTGAAACACAGCCTTTCTTGACAGTGGAAAGGTAAATCTTGGGTTGAATTTGATTTTAGACATAATATTGTCCAACACTATTCTGCTTCAGCAGGCAAATCCCATGGCTGCTTACATGTACTTTCATGGGGACTCAAAAAGAAAAATTCTCCTTGTTTTTTCTTTGTGCACTGTAATCCATCTCAGGATACTGTATAACATCCTTTTTTACAGAAGTCATTCATTCTATTTTAAACTATGAAACAAAGCCTCTTAACAGAGACAGAAGTATATTACTGGAAAGTCCACAAATAGCTAATGTACTAATCAGGCCCACAGGATGGGCCAGACTGTGAAGTTCCAGTCATGCCGTGATTAAAAGCAAGAGCATCTTCAGGGAGGGACTACTACAGTAGGCAGATGTACTGGCAGATGCATTGTCCTTATCAAGGCAGCTGTGTACAGAATGCACTATTGGGAGGTAGTCAACTCACCCTTCCTCTTTCAGCACTAACTCAGCTGGCTGGGGAGGGCACCTTCATAACCTGGGAGGTTAACTGGAGCAAATTATTTGCTCTTTTGTTCATTCATTACTTTCCAAGCCACTATTAGACACATTTTGCTACAAGAACAATATCCTTGAGAAAATGTTGGCACCCTCTACCTTGGTTTTCCCAAGAATCCAGTTGTCCAGTTTAGATTTCTCCAAAATGGCAAGACAGTTTTCTCTGCTGCCAAGGGGAGTCTCATGTGCCTTGAATGCAAGGTAATAATACCTGAAAAATCAAATGTCAAAGAAAGTATTGACTTGACAATCAACATATACTCACTGCTCTTCTCTAGCTCAGAGCAGCATCTTTACAACTCTTAGGCCAAATCCCCCTTATACTCAGTTCTCTTCATGAATCGTGATACAAGTGTCATGAACTTTGGGAGCATATACATGACAGGAAAATAAGTGGTACCACAATGGTGACAAGAACCTACTGCATTCTAGAAATCTCCACTTGATATGATCATCCATGAAACTTTCACAAATCAGTGTGACTTACGAGAAACACCCTCTGTTTGCTCTTAATTTTTCAGTTGAATGAGTGAATGAGTGACAGGGTGTAACAGATTAAAGTGAATCAATGAGTTAACTTGTCTGTTTCCCCCAACACAGAAGTGAGGGAAATGCAACACAGGAGAAAATCTCTGGGCTGAGACAGAGAGTAAGAGAAGAGCTTAATATAAACGAGACAGGATAAATGCACCATTACCTTAGCCTCTTCAAAACAAAACAAAAAAAAGCAAACAAGCTAAACACAGCAAAAAGCAGCAGCAAACAGCAGCAACCAAGATACAAATCCAAGCCAGGGAGCTACTCCTCCTTCCTCCCCATCCTGCTGCCATTTCAGCAGAAAAGAGCCAACACCCAAAACCCCAGAACCCCAAAGCAGCATTTTGAACAGGAAACCTCTCGTGTTGCAATTTGAACTTTAAGCTACATAATAATTTGCTTCAGACAGCACTTCAATTTTGAGGCTGGCATGAGGCAGGATGGTTCTGAATAACAGCAGCAAATACTCAACCCATGACACAGGAAGAAGAAGGCAAAGTGCTAGACAGAGTAATAGAAGAGAAGGCAAAAATAAACCTTTTGTATAGTGTGGAAAAAAAGTAAGCCGCCTACAGAGCTGCATAATATACTTTGGCACAGCTACATGGCACTGTAAATTCTGCTCATTTAGCAGGTGCTCCTTGAGGTGTTCAATAGACCTTTACAGATTTCTGAGTGTAAGAGAAGCAAAATACTAGCACCAAAGAAAGAGAAAGGCACCAAAAGTACATGATGAAGATATTAAACAGCATTGGTCCTAGTTCCCCCAACAAACATCAGTTGACATTTGTTGCTTAATTGAGCCATTAACCATTACTTTTTGGGTCATCAGTGGGCCCTCACAGCCAAGAAGGCCAACAGTATTCTCTGGTGCATTAAGAAGAGTGTGGCCAGCAAGCTGAGGGAGGTTCTCCTCCCCTTCTATTCTGCCCTGGTGAGGCTGAATCTGGAGTATTGTGTACAGTTCTGGTAACCTCAGTTCAGGAGGGACAGGAAACTACTGAAGAGACTTCAACACAGATCCATGAGGATGGTGAGGGGACTGGAGCATCCCTCTTGCAAGGAGAGGCAGACAGACCTTACCCTGGAAAAGCGAAGACTGAGGGGGGATCTTAACAACGCACGTAACTATCTAAAGGGTAGAGGTCATTGAGGATGGGTTAAGGTTAGGAAAAGGGGTACAACTGGTACAAACTTAATACAGAAGGTTTCACTTGAACTTAAGGAAAAATGTCTTCACTTTGAGGGTGATGGAGCACTAGAACAGGCTGCTCAGAGTGGCTGTGAAGTCTCCTTCTCTGGTGACTCTCAGTACTTGCCTGTGCAACCTGATGTAGGTGAACCTGCTTTAGCAATGGCGTTGGACTAGATGACCTCCAGAGGTCACTTCCAACCACCACAGTTCTGTGACTTGATGATTCTGTGACCACGATCATCAAGCCAATTCCTTATCCACCACGTTTCACCTGGATCATATGGTGTATTTTGGTGGATGGTAAAATATTTCATCTTAATGTATCTGGTAAAAGTGTATAAGTATCACACACAGTTTTGTAAAAGGAAGAGATGGTCTTGGAAGAGCATCCAATACTTCAGGTTATATGCAACCACACCTGTTCATTTTGTCTTACTGGCCTCATTTCATTTCCATCAGATTCATGTAAATCTATTGTAAAGAGATCACAGAGTGACCATTTCACCAAGAGAAAATAATCACACAATTTCAGAAGAAACCAGAGATTTCATTTGATAATAGCAGAGCTAGAAATCACATTGGCTTCCAGGTAAGACAAAATTTCTTAACTTTACTTTTATTTGCATTTGTTATATAAGCAGAAAATGCAGGAGTTTGGAAACTGCCCTTTTATGCTAAGCCAATACTTTTATTTCTATTCTTTAAAACAAAGTTAATGGTTCTTTATGTGTTGCTCCATAATGTGCAAAAGCACCTTATTTTCTTGGGTCGTATTTCTTGCTTGAAAATTTCCTACATGTGACACAAATTCATTTACGTTCCCTAAAAGTACTAAATGAATCACATTCTGAGTGGCAGTAAGACAAAGTAAGAGAAAAGTAGAACAACCAATTTTCCAGAGCTGATGAAGCACTGGAATTATGTATTTACAAACCAGTGGTTCTTATACTGCACTACAAACTGTCCTTCATGGATGTCAAAAAGCGTTCCAGACAAAACACATATTAAAATAGGATTAACTGCTTAGAAGTCATTAGGCATAAACCAACATATCTTAAAAGTTGAAATTATCTCTAGATCAACAATTGCAAAGCTAGGACATGAAGAGTTAAAGTTAAACCTTAAAGACATGTATGTATGCTGATAGGGAGAACTTCATAATGATGCTATCTATTAACTGTCTGATTACGGCCAAGGCATTTTAAAGTTTGATTAGATAAACTGATTGTAAACAAATGGTTCAACTTCTCCTGCTTCCTTAAAAGCGTGAATAATGGAACTGTTCAATAAATAGTATTTTTAAAGCACCATTAACTACTATCCCAGTGTCTCTTACTAAAGTTCCCTTCACATTCCAGACCTACAGGCAGCATCAGTGCCACACAGTCCAGGCAGACCTGATTGCCTGATCAGGTTAATAACCTGTGCCTGAAATCAGGGATTTCAGCCTGCTTTATAGCAAACACTTAAGACAGACATGTGATGGAATGGGCTGTGAGACAAGGCAAATAGAGACAAAATGCCTAAGGCTTGACAAGCCTGTAGCATTTACAGGGCCTGTAGATTGCATTTTCCTACTTAAGTTAAAAGACTATGTATATTTATACACATAAATCATATGTTTGTATACTTGGCTAAAGAAACATTGTGTGAATAAGTTACAATTAAAGTTCTCCCTTCCCCATCTGTTTTTTCACCCAATAAACTACCTCCAGGTTCGCAACAGTGAAATAATCCGTTCTACATGAAAACAGAAGACAGTAAAGAGTAACATTAGACAGAGCTTTATCTTGTGTTTACCTCCCACCTGATAAACCCTGAATGGTTCTGTTCCCTGCCTTTGATTGTTTTGTCCTCATATTTCCTGCTAAGAGTTTACAAAACAGCATTATTGAACAGCCAGATAAGAAGCACACCTATTTGTTTAATAACATCAAGGGAGAAAAAGTGCTGGCTCATTCATTTTGTTGTTCAGTTGCTCAAAAGGATCAAAATACCAATTAACTTGCTGGCTTAGAAAATCTTTGATATCCTCACATTTACTGACATTTTGAAACTCTTGTTCATACTTGCCTAATGTCTTTTTGATTATGAACAAAGAAGTGCCAATCTGTTTAGCATTTGACCTGTTTTCTCAAACATTTTTATGTATTCAACTACTTAGTTCCTAAAAACACTTGAGTACTCATGGATGTAAGTTGAAAAATGTTTCTTGCTCCATTGATAGCTTTTTTAAGTATTGCTTTTTTTTTTTTTTTTTTNCAGAATAGAATTTGTTTAAAAATAAAGGATGAACTGAACAAAGCAGCAAGAACATCCCCTCTCTTGCCTCTTATTTACATTCTCAACTCAAGAAGTCTTCTGTGTTTTTGGACAAATTTATAAATCTCCCCTCTTACTGCGCTGACTTTCTTTCCTGGAAGAATTAAATCAAGTTGGACTAAAAACTTGGAGAGTATCTGACAAGATGTTAAACACAACTTGCCCTTATCTGCAGGAATCAAAACGTACAGTGTTGCTTTTATTACCATTACTTTTTAAGGCTGTACTCAAATTTGGTGCACTTTTGAATTAAAATAATCTACTGATAACAGGAGGCCTAATTTCCTCTGAATTTCCACTAATTTCAGTGGAGATAATCTGAGTTCACTTACGTGCAACCTGAAGTTTGGGTTAATAATTCTGCCTTCAGCCTCTACAAGATGTTTCAAAGATCTCTGTATTAAACCTGCTTCAAAATTCTGTGATCTTATGAAAATTATTCATGCAACAAAAGAAGTTGGAGGATGTCTGAAAATTAAACTACTTTGATGGACAAATGACCATGTAAGTTACCCTTACTGGGATATATATCTAAGTGTTTTCCTATTACATGTTCATTTGGTATACTAAGACATTATAAATCAGAAAATTTTGTGATTTTTTTAGAATGAATTGACTAACTCATGGTTCAACATCTTTCAATGCAAGGACCATGGATTTCCAATCCCAAAAGGCTGATTTATGCACATAAATTTATTCCACCCCTGTATTTTAGAAAGGCCTGTGGAATTGTCTGTCTCTTTCTCAAAATCATAACCAGCTCCTTTCTTCTAACATCATATGACTGACTTCCTTCAGTAAATTAATTAATTCCATATTCTCTGGATGAGCAACCTATATTCTCTGGATGAGAAGATATCTCTAAATGCTTGATTTAGGCATGCAGTACTTGGTCCTGCTATCGAGTAGTTGATTGCTTAGCAGTACTGCTTCTGTTTTATTATTGGATTACCAATCCTACAGACAGGAAAATGGCAAATATTGTGCAAAACATGAGGTGGTTTGGGCCACGATCCCTTAAGAAGATCACAGAGACACAGTCCTCCAAAAACCATAGAGGAAACCATAATTACTACATAAACATACTGCCATCATGTCATCATAAAGACAACTGCATTTACTGAATAGCCATCAGAAGAGTTTAAGTGAACAGAGATCTGTTGTATCTCCAAGGTAAGTGACTATGAGGCTACAAAGCTATTACAAGGAATACTTCCGAATTGAAAGCTTTTATATTACTTCATTCTTAAGCATGTGCAGATTCTTCATATGATGGCTGAAAAGCATTGACCTACAAAATCCTTTTATTATCTGAGCACAATATGTAACTTCCACTTGTTGCTTCCATTGAGGGGAAAGCTTGCTACTGTATACTATGTGCTCTTACAAGTCTCACGTTTGACTTTTCCCTGTTATACCTCAGATACCTCTTGTAGTCTTTCTCCCTCATAGTCACTGCACTCTGAGAATCAGACCATAGCTATATTGACCAATGTTTCTAGAACTTTCTCCACTTTAACATAGAACATATTTTATTCAAGGGAGTTTTAAAACAGCATCCAGGACATAGAAGTCTTACCTTTTCACAAACTCTTCAAAGAGAATGCGATGAGAATATCCTTTTTGACGTATTTTGACAGTCTCCAGAATTCCAGTGTATCGTAGCTGCAGCAGAACTCTCTCATGAGAAAATGTCAGTGCTTCTCTGCTGTCATTAGGTTTAATGCAGCGGATAAAGTGAGGCTGTCCGATAACCATTTTGGATAAAAGATCCATGAGGGAATACTAGTGAAGAAAATAAAATAGATTTACATGCTTGACAAAATACAGCAATGTAACTACTTAAGCAGGAGATATGTATTTGTAAACAGTATGTCACACTTGCTGGTATTTTAATCTGTATTTTAGTCTGCATTAATATTAATTTATTTTAAAGCTTTTTGCTAAAACCCAAAATCTATTTAAAAGTTTTCAATTACTAAAAAAAAAAAATTATAGTTATTTATTTCTTACAACTTTCTCTTCAGCTCTCCTTATACCATATTTAGTTGAAGATGGCCTGCATTAAGCAAAATAAATTGAAATATGTCCTTACTATAATTCTGTTGCAGGCACATTTGATCAATCAAATATCCCCAACAGAAGAACTGACAGGGAACTATGTGAAGTATTCTGCCTTCCCAGAGCTAGGATCCATGATGCTGCAGAGAGGGTGCCACAACTTGTCAAAAACACAGACTACTACCCATTATTACTCTTTCAAGTTGTCGAGAATGACACCGTAAGATCAAACTTAGGCAGAATCAAGAGAGACTCTAAGTCCCTGGGAGAGAAAGTGAGGAATCTTGGTGCTTAAATCATCTTTCCTTCCGTATTTCCAGGATTGGGGGAAGACAAAAATAGACACATAATGCAGATCAATTTCTGTCTGCATGGCTGGTGTCACTGCAAGGGTTTGGGCTTTTATGATAATGGGACCTTCTAAGGGGACTACAACCTAGATTTACCAAAGGGAAGTCGTGCTTCACTAACCTGATAGCATTCTATGAAGACGTAACTGAATGGGTAGATTCACAGGGAGACCAGTGGATGTAGTCTACCTTGACC
The DNA here is from genome assembly GCA_013396835.1 of Psilopogon haemacephalus. Lineage (NCBI taxonomy): Eukaryota > Metazoa > Chordata > Aves > Piciformes > Megalaimidae > Psilopogon > Psilopogon haemacephalus. The sequence goes on from VWZI01001211.1 coordinate 57,682, forward strand.
TTAGCAAGGCTTTTGGCACAGTCTCTCATGATATTCTAGTGAGCAACCTCAGGAAGTGTGGAAGAGCAGACAGTGAGGTGGATTAGGAACTGGTTACAAGATAGAGTTCAAATTGTGGTGATCAATGGTGCGAGGTCCAGATGAAGAGCTGTAACCAGTGGAGTACCCCAGGGATCAGTGCTGGGTCTAGTCCTGTTCAACATCTTCATCAGTGACATTGATAAGAGGACCGAGTGTCTGCTCAGCAAGTTTGCTGATGACACCAGACTGGGAGGCTTGGTTGATACAGCTGAAGGCTGTGTGGCCATCCAGTGAGACCTGGACAGACTGGAGAGCTGGGCACAGAGGAACCAAATTAGGTTCAACAAGGACAAGTGCAGAGTCCTGCACCTGGGAAGGAATAACAAACTGCACCAGCAGAGACTTGCTGGAGAGCAGCTCTGTGGAGAGGGACCTGGGAGTCCTGGTGGATAACGAGTTATCCATGGGACAGCAATGTGCCCTTGTGGCCAAGAAGGTCAATGGGATCCTGGAGTGTATTAAGAAGAGTGTGTCCAGCAGATCAAGGGAGGTTCTCCTTCCCTTCTACTCTGTCCTGGTGAGACCTCATCTTGAATACTGTGTTCAGTTTTGGGCTCCCCAGTTTAAGAGGAACAGGGATCTGCTGGAGAGGGTCCAGTGGAGGGCTATGAGGATGATTAGGGGACTGGAGCACCCCCTCATGAGGAGAGGCTGAGGGACCTGGGGCTTTTTAGTCTGGAGAAGACTGAGAGGAGATTACATCAATGTTTATAAACATCTGAGGGCTGGTCAGGGGTGGGGAGACAGGCTCTTCTCACTTGCTCCCTGTGACAGGACAAGGAGCAATGGGTGTAAACTGCAGCACAAGAGGTTCCACCTCAACACAAGGGGGAACTTCTTTACTGTCAGGGCCACAGAGCACTGGAACAGGCTCCCCAGAGAGGTTGTGGAGTCTCCTTGTCTGAAGACTTTCAAGGCCTGTTTGTGACCTGAGATAGACTGTATGATCCTGCTCTGGCAGGGAGGTTGGACTTGATGATATCTTTTGGTCCCTTCCAACCCCTAACATCCCGTGATCCAGTGAACCTGCCAGGGAAGGATGGAATCCACCTGTCTAAAAGAGGCAGGGGAATCTTTGGCAGCAAGCTGGCCAACCTGGTGAGGTGGGCTTTAAACTGAAGGTCTTAAGGAGAGGGTTCCAAAATGGCACTGTTCAAGCCATCATCACTACTACGACCCCTAATGGAATTAACCAGGCCAAAGAGAGTAGTGTAAAATGTGCCTCAGTTGTCTCCCTAATGAGAAACAAAAACCCAGGCACCTGAAGTTTGTATATAGTAACTCATGAAGTCTGGGAAACAAAGACAAGGAACTGCAGCTCTGTGCCCAGTCTGGAAGTTATATCATAAGAATAACTGAACTTGGTGGGCTGACTCGCACAGCACTGGAGGATGAAGATAGATGGCTGTAAGCTGTTTTGTGAAGACAGAAAAGATAGAATAGGTAGTGAAGATTCACTCTATATTAAAATGAACATTGAAAGTACAAAAGTCATACATAGCAACTGTGGAAGCCCTATCAAATGCCTCTGGGTCAAAATCAGAGGGATTGCCTCCAAGGGAGACCTTACAGTAGGCATCTGTTACCAACACCCAAACCAAGATGACATGATGAATGGGGAATTTCTTGAGTCACTTAGCAAGCTTCAGGCCAACGAAACTTGGTTCTTAGAGAAGGCTTCAATGACCCAGACATTTACAAAACAAATCAGTTCACCTGACATCCATCAAGTTTCTGGAACGTATACAGGACTCCTTTGTCATCCAAAAGTTAAATGTGTCAATCAGGAATGAGGCACTGCTGGACTTGATGTTCACTAACCAAGAAAACCTGCTTCGTAAGATCTTGGTGACCACATTCATGTGAAATTTGGGATACTGCTGAGAACACTAAAGGTTAGTTCCCAAATAAAGGTTTTAGATTTTAGAAAAAACTTCAGTGAGCTCAGGGCCCATCTGGAAGGGATCCCATGGGAAGCATCCATGGAAGGTAAAGGAGATAGCAAGTCCTGGGCGTTTTTCAAGAACACTATCCTAGACACACAAAACCAGATCATGCCCTCTAAATGCAAGTGAAGTATGCAGAACAAAAGATCCTCCTTGGCTTAACTCTGAGCTTTTGGGTCTGCTCAGAACCAAAAGGGAAATGTATCAGAGATGGAAAATTACCAAAGGTAATCTCATTTAAACAACCATCACCTAGAAAGGCTGGATCAGATAATCCTTGGGGGTCCCTTTCAAGCTGGCATTCTGTGAAACTTTACTTTGAAGCAATCACAGAACTTCACAGAAAAGCATGGGGAAGGGTTGCAAGATGCCATCAGTTCAGCATACTGCCCGAAGAGAACACTAGACACATCTGTACTATTCCAGGAATATCTCTGTTTTAACACATTTCCCAGAATTATGGAGTATATAGAACACAGTCTCCCTGGGCAATCTACTAAAGTGCTACATTTTCATGACTATGTAGTGTTCTTAACAGCTAAACTATATCTTTCTGCTGAAAAGTAGGTCAATTACTTTAGCTTGATCCATTCTGAACATGGAAAACAGTTTATTCCATAGCATTTTACAGTAAAATGAAATAAGCATGATCAGATATATGCTTTTCCAATGATTCCTATGAATACTGTCACTTCTGCTCCATTCTCCTCATTTACCCACCATTCATTACAAGTATTCATTACAAACACACTCAATCTCAACCTGTATTCATTACAAACACAATCTCAAAATCATGTACAACTCCAAACTGACTGTGGTCACTTTGCTGTAGACTGCATCCATATTGCAGTGCACTTTCACACCTACTTCCCTACTCAAGCATCCTAATCTTTAAAAGCTTTAGGAATGACAGCTATTTTATTTGTGCAAAATTAATTTTCTGTTCACAAGGAGGCCTGTTCTAGACACCCAACATTTTAGATGGAAATAGTCTAGAGTCTAGATTCTGTTACCAATGTACTTGGTAGACTTATAAAAGTACGAGAAAAAAAATAAAAGGAGCAAAAGCAAATTTTAATCTAAAATGGACTCACAACAGGACAAAACATTCTTACTATTCTCTTTGATATCATAACCCCACACATGTTATAGATAAATGTATTGCTCTTATCACCAAAATGTTAGTTTACAATTTAACTTTTGTACCCTAAAATAAGAAGCCATAGTTTGCCGTTTCATGTTAGTTGTTTCCTCAGGGTGTCGCATAACCTCCATTGTGTCAACCTGGAAGACAAAACTCAGATGTTAAAGCTCCTCCAGAAACATTACTGGCCCACCCCACTTCACCCATGAAAGCCAGTTTTAGTAATGTCATTCCTTCAGCTGTGAGTATTTCAGAGTACTTTGTCAGAGGTAGAAAGGCCAGCTTCTAATAGGTGCAAGATGCACACTGACTTCAGGGAGCACACTGGGTGTCCTGTATAATTTCACACTTCTGTTATGCTAGTATAACACTCAGCCAGTGAGGTAGCTGTCAAGATGCAATACTTTAGGAAGTGATTTTGAAAAGCATTCCTCTTATCATCACTACAGTGAACTCCATTACCATTTTTGTAATGACCAGGAAGTAAAGCGAGCTGCTTCATTTTGCTCATGTATGGAGAAAAATGTTGTTGTCGGATAATAAGTGGCAAACAAAGTAGGCTGTATAAGTATTTTTTCTACTGTTATGGTTACAAATTCCTTTAAATTGCCATTTTGATGCCAAGAATTTCAGCAAGACTACTTTGCTGAACTGCCATAGCTTCAAATGCTTTTTCAGCATTTCAAGAGTTATTTTCAGAGGGTACAAATGGACACTAAACATATTGCTCCTGGTATATACTGTCTTTTCAGCTGCTCTTATCAAAATGAAGCCAGATTTTATGAATGAGTATAACTGTGGTTACCAATCACAAGCAGATTGTGTTGCTGTATTACAACTCAACAAAATTAAAGAAAATCAACAAGCATCCTGTTTGCATGGAGCATTAACAACATTTTAGCATTCACTTGGCTTTGTGGCAGTTCACCATCTGTTCTGACCAGGTGGCATTTGTATAAACCAGATAATGCTGTTGTCAGCACCTGTGCTACACTTCCTGGACTTTGCTCCATACAATCATTTCTAACACTCACTGACTTAAGATCACTCTACCGAACACTAAAAGTAATTGCTGCAAGATGACAGTTCTCAACAAAGTAACTGTGTCTCTTACCTTCAGGAGATATTTAGGAGACTGCATGCAAAATACAAAGGAAATGAAGCACTAAGTAGCAATAGATCAAGAAAATGGATTTTGTGTTGGGGAAGAAATAGAAAGAAAACTTATGAAGATTAGGAATACAGATGGTGCAAAGAGAGACGTTTCCATACAGTGACCATAGAAATTTCAATGTGTTTTTGTAATCCGTGATGTTCTAGCCCAGAGTGGTACACATGCATCAGTAAGCACCTCAAAGTAACACATGAGAAAAGATTTTAAAAGATGCCATTTGACTCTGTAACGTATCCCAGGAAAAATGCCTTCTCAGTCCACATAATATCAAACAAGAGGTCACCTGATAAAGTAAATATCAATGACCCTGGGAATCAGAACAAGCAGCATATCCAATGGGAAGGATGCAGGAATGTTTCAAAACTATATTGGCAAGACAACCACATCTTGAGAATTGATATAAAAAAAATGCCCAGTAAAGGTGAGGTGAAAGACAAAAGCCATACCAGTGAAAACTGACAGTAAATTCAGAGGAAGTGATAACATTTTATGTTAAAAGACAGACAATTTAATTATAAAGAACACCAAAACAAGAGCAAAAGCAAACAGAGGACTGCACTAAAACCCAAATGCTCATGCATTTGAGCTTCTAAATTGTATTATTGTCTGTCTAGAAAAGCTGAGATTCTAGTGATACTGTTGTTAGAGGTTCATCAGTTGTGATCTCTCAGTCATATCTGAAGTATCTGTTAACCAATAAAGGGTGAGCTTATGCTCTACCTTTTGGGCAATAGGATAATGTAAGATCTCCTTTTCACAGCTGCCCATTTTCACAAAACCTGTAGAGTCCAAAGATCTTTGAGACTATCACTCTGACAAATATATCTTACTACAACCTACTGGGTCCAAAACAGGTGGTTGTTTTTTTGGTTTGTTTTTTTTTTGGGTGTGGGGGGGAGCAAACAGATAGTCAGAAATACTCACAGAAGATATGTAATCCACTTTTTCTCAGAAAATGAGAATAAATCAGTACCATGAGATTCCCTTTTCTATGGATGTAGTTGTAGATTTGAGTCTGTACAGTCTGTAAGGACTAGCATAAATCTCCAAGTCTTTTGACAGGAAATGTTTGAAATTCCCATTAGAAAAATGTTGACAGATCCTGAACTTAGGGAGATTTTCCTGTAAACATTTTTAGAATTTTTTAGGATTTTTAGAATTTAGAATGTTCATTTGTAAGATTGCAAGTCTATGCAATGTTTTAGAGTAGGACAACACAACTGGCTTGGTAGAAAATACTAGAACATAATCAGAATGCTATGGCACAATCTTGTGCTCTAAATCACTAGCTACTTGTTTTCAATGAAAACAGAGACTAATTCAACTGTTAAGTCACGTTTTTACATGGCGGTAGTAGTGACACAATATGTATTTATATGACTACAATTAAAATGGAAAACAGCTTGACCTACAAAAGACAAAATGTAGAATATTAGAAGTATGATTTATGACATCATGTCACTTTTAAAAGTCACTGGAAATTATTACTTTCACATATTGACCACACCTGCTGCTGGCATGATATGAAATACTGTAAAACTTAAAAATAGGCTAAGTTAAAAAAAAAAAAAAGTGNAAAATAGTAATTTTTTTCTTGAAGTTGTTTCAATTAGAAGGTTTGTGAAATTATAAGAAAGGTGGTTTTTTTTTTCCCACTAATAACTATTTCAATTAACATTTTCTGATGTCTTTTAGTCCCTTTTAAAATTTGAAGGGTAAGTAAAAAGCACTTGAGTACTACTTAGTAACTGTTTCTGTTTACTAAAGCTCTAAAGAGAACCACTATATTCCATTCCAGCTGTATCAATAAAATGCATGCTTAGAAAGCTTATGCTGAATACAGCTGAATGCAGAAGACAATGTGTGTATACTACAAGAAAACTGGAAAGGCCTTTATTTGCCCTTCAGCACTGAAAGTGCCTGCACCAGAGAGGAAATAAATCTCTGAAATCCACATCTGTATTTCCAGGTACAGTGAAGGCTATAGATGTCTGCATGACATGAATTACTCTATCAATATTTGAGCACAAACTTCTAATAACAGGACAGAATGAAAATAAATTAAAAACCCAGAACACAAAATTCTGTAGACTTTTGAACAGTCGCTGTTTACCCCATTTGTTTTAAAAATTATTGTTGTTTGCTCTGAAGACAAAAAACCCCAAATCTTTAACAAGGTAACTAACAGAACTACTCAGGAAGCAGAAAAAGGATGTGTATGCTATCAGCTTCAGGCACAAGACTTATCCACATAAATTAAATACACTCAGCTGGCAACACATCCTATTAACTGCCATAAAATTATCCCACCCTTTTGCAATTATGTCACATACTTTTACTGCAGAATTCAGCATTATTTAAATTCTACAGCTCCTCTTCTTAAAGAATAGGAGATTTGCCAAGGTTTTCTTTTCTGATCATCTATCAATTACAAATGTCCCCTGTTTTTTCACTTGTAATTTGATTTAAAAAGGAAAAGACTATTTTTATTTTGTCTTTCACACTGTTACATATACTATTTAAAAGTTACCAGATTAAATCTCTTTCTAGGCCAAAACTGCCAGAGTAAAACCTTGACCCTGATGAAGTAAAGAGGTATATTGATATCTATACCAATATAAGTGAGATTTCACTTCAATACTTTAAAGATTAACCAGAAGCAAATTCATGCTTCACTGCATTCTGCAAGAGGGTCATCACTAAAACTGATAACAATGCTCCCAGCTGATAATTATGACAGACTTGGTAAAGACCTCATTGTATAGTTACATCAACTATCATGTTCATAGTCTCACTACAATATTTTATGAACAACTGCCTGCCTTCAAAATGAACACTACTAACCTTGATACGCCCAGCACTAAGCTGTGGAGGCAAAGACCTAGATGCTGCTGTCACTCTGGCTCTTGCTTGTGCCAAGTTACCTGTTCAAAAAGAAAGAAATACATACTGCATAAACTGTTCAAGAAGCTTAGCTAGGGAAAAAAAAACAAAACGGTATGGTGGAAAACCAGCATGCACAATTGTACTAAAAATAGCAGGCACTTTTTCCACACCCCGCTCATTAACAATTGTGCCTGCAGAGCATTCAGCAAGGGCATGACAGAGTGCAGTGTTGATTTAAAAGGGAGGAAAAAGTCAGTGATAAGGTGGTATGTCACTGACCTTAGCTACTGAAACGACGAAAACAATGACAGCACAAAGGCATACAGCTCAATCACTAGTAATCAATTTCTCTGTAACTCATTGAGAGCTTTAGAAGAGAAAAAGACAGCAGAAACAATCTTGTTTCTATGAAATCATGTGGATCCTGAAGTGTTTAGACAGCATCTTAAGCTCACAATCTAATGAAAGAGATGAGAAAATGATAAGATGGTATCTTTTTTTGACCTTTTGACACATAGGCCTGCTTAATCCCTAAACTTATTGTCCCTTCAGGTTTTTAAAGACTTACTCAATTCCTCAGGCAAAAACATTGTGGTGTCAACTGAAAGATGAGCATTTTTTAATAAATGCACAGTATGATATGTCCTAAGCTTTTTCCACTGTACTTTTAGAAAGCCAAAGTCATCACAAAATAGCCTTAAAAAAAAAATAATCAAACAAAAAACAAAACCCAAAACACAACAAAAACCAACTAAAGGCTCAGAGAAGAGGGAGGAAGTGATACGGGACTGTGCATATGCAAGACACTCTGTATATTTCAAAGTTTTAGCAAGTCTAGCACAAGATGTCCAAATGTTTTCTCTGGCTATATCTTCAGAGGCTAAACTGTGATTAATAGCATTGAAAGAACCCTTTGAAGCAGGATTGGTGACATCAAAGCCCTAATCCATGGGTGGCAGGATTTTTATAATGAGTGGGAAGCATTTTAACACATTTCAAAGGATTTACAGCATGAATAAACAATAGGTCTTTGCAGATGTACCACACACCTTTCAGAACCAGAACACATAAATAAGTGTCCATTTTAATTTAAATGTAAATAAAGTGTTAACACTTCTTTCAGATGCTAAGTGTCTTGTTTGCATCAACTTCTGTGTTTAGCTGTTTGCATTACAGAAAGGCAGTAACTCTAAACAGTCTTCAGAGTTTTGCTGAACTATGTATTACATAACTGGTAAAAGGAGGCAGGATGGGAAAAACAAAAGTCAAGAACTTTTAATCACTGGTAATTATTCCACAAGAGAGCAGGGCAAACCCAGTGTCCACAAAACATAGCAACAAACTTTTGCTCTTGCTTTCCTCCTAATAAGAAAAATACCAATCCCCTGAAAACAATCTGGAAGCCAGCACTCAAACACAGCAGCAACGCTTTTTTTTTAGCGATTCAAACATACTGTGCTCCTTTTTAGAAGTATTTATCTTCTAAACTGCTGGCACTAAGATTGACACAATGCTGCAAAACCAACATGTCATCTCCAGGTCTAACAATGTATGTTACATGACAGTCTACATCCCAGTGCAGAAAACAAGGTATGTTCATGCTTTTGGAAAAGGCATTAAGTTAGAGTGGGTAAATTAATGAGAACTCAAGTCTGGTTTAAAAATTTTGTGTATGTATATATAGATGTGATACACATAGTATATACATGCACCTCTCTAAGCTTAAGGTCAGGACATCAACACACGAGTAGTTGGTGAATTTATTTATCTCCTGGATGTAATTTTGGTAATTTTGTGTGGGTGTTTTTTGTTTGTTTGGGTTTTTTGGAGGGTTTTTTTTTGCTAAACAAATTAGAAAGCTTGGTTCTGGCTAGGCTACAGATTAGCAAGTCTAAAGCTTGAAAGCCTTGCACTGGAGAGCTGATGACACAGCACGGGATAAAAGAGGGGAACTGGGAGAAGAAACAAAATTTAATTAGGTTGTTTAAAATTACTAATACTTTTGTTATATTTTGTAACAAGTTACAAAAGTCTAATAACCAAGTAAAACTTAAAATTACAAGTTAGTTGCTCAAGAATCACTATACTCACTGTTGGCATTAGGTTCCTAGTGTTCATAATTAATATTCCTGAGCTCTCCCTTAGTTCCTCATGCAAAACTAAACCACAAAATTTCTGATCTGGCAAACCAGGCAAATAGATAAACCTTTTTAATCAAAATTCTTAATGACTTTAAAATCAAAAAACAAAAGTGGTCTGTTCCTACTTAAAAGAAGAAAAGCTTTACATACTGTATTTTTGTTCATTAGTTACTTCCTCCTAGGAATGGATTCTAATCATTTCTTGTTTCACATGTCAAATGAATTTCTACGTAATTACTAACTACTGAATAGTAGTTAGTTCATCAGTATCAGATGAACTCTATAGAAAAAAAAAAAAGGACTTTCCAGATCAACCACAAAATGATGATTTAATGAGGAAAATAACAACCCATCTTTAATACGTCTAGCAATTTAAACCTAATAAACAGAACAAATATGGTTTTAAAATTAGTCTACGTAATATGAAATGTTTCACCCACAGTTAGCATGGTGTTTATAGTCAGTAAACATTTGGTTTACTGTGCCTCTATTTGATTGTCATTTACAAGGTCATTTATTACTTTACACACCAAAAATAATTAAATGTTATTCCACTTTGTGAAGAACGTCAATATTTGAGGAACAAATGTTCTTAGATAATAGCATAACCCAGTTAAAACTGCTATGGGTTCCTTGAAAGGTTAAACTGGTTAAATGTTAAAAGACTGCACCGGGCCTTTCTGATGTCTAGCTTCACACTTCTTCCATAGTCATTACAGAAAATACAAATGATATCCACGTAGACTTCAATGAAATACTACCTACATTAGGTAAAAGTCACCAAAAAAAAATAGTCTCGCTCCATTAAAAGGCCAAATTAAACAATTTCAAATCCTCTCAAAATTTTCATAGTCCTTTTTGAAAAAGACATATGTGAGGGAGGGTAGAGAAATCACTGGCTAAAATTAGACTAGTCTTTCAAACATGTACATGTTTAATTTTATTCACATGCATTTCCCTTTCAGTTAAATGGGGCTGTTCATCTGAAACATTAAGGCTCCTACCTATGTGTCTCCCAGATCAGAGACTAAGTTAGCTGGGATTCATTTCTGTCAGTGGATGAGTCAGTCACCTCCAATGTTTTGCTTGTTTCCCCTCTGTTTGAAGAAGTTAGGAATGCCTTGAACGGTTTGAGAAGTTTCAGTCTTGAAAGTTTGTGGAACGCTCTGAGATTTTAAAACTGAAAGAGGAGGAGCAGCACAGAAGTCTGTGCACTTGCTGGCTAAACTAGCTGTGCCAATGTAAAATTTCTTTTTTTCTTGAAGCTGCATAGGAAATCTCATACCTTTGCAAACATATTCTCTACTGATGTCTCATTTCAGTTTTGTGAGAAAGACCATACTGTCAAAGTGCCATATCTCTTCTATTATGCAAAGCCAAGCAGAAATTTGAAAGTATTTTGAGTATTTACAGAGCACAGAAAGAGCAAATGAGTTATCTTTTTTTCAAGATGGACTTTGGAAGCATTGTCTAGATCTCAGAAAGAACCAGCCAGCATTCCTGGCTTCTCACCTGCACACTTACTGTGTGATTTGGCTGAATTAACGATTTGTCCAGCCATTGACTTTCCAAACTAATTAGGAAAAGGACACTCTCTGTCTGGATGTCCTGATGTTACTTACTGTTTGTCAGAGCTTCATTATTCTTAGGTTATGGCTCTATAAGTAGTACCAAGCAAAAATTAGCAATAGTAGCACTGTATTTATAACCTCATTTTGGTTATGTCTACAATAGATCACTCCTCCCAAAATAATAGCATGCCAGGTAAGAATTACATTAAGCTTTGATACAACGTTTAGTTTGTGAAGTGCAAATGACTTACAGAGAAAGAGCCCAGTGACAATGTCACCTTACTGTACAAGCTGTACCAGGGATATTACTATTATATAGAGGGCACAGTACAAGCTCTTTTCTTATCCTCATATATTTTATTAATTTCTTTCATGCTTCTGGTTCAGATAAAGAGGGGTTACTTGAAACACCCTGTAGATACAGTATAATATGGTCAGAAATGCTACAATGCATTTCATTGACACTACTTCTAATCACAGCTAAGCACTCACACTGCAGAAGAGGTACAGAGCCAGTCAATGTCTCTGACACACACAGTTTCTTCTCTGTCTTTGACTTCAGTACATTTTCTCTAGCCTAAGGAAGTTGACTGCTTATCTCCATAAAGCATTTTCATCTCTTACTGTAAGACTAAGCTTCTCTTAACTTGACTATAAATGGATCCATGTACTTTTTCTATTGGGTACTAATTTGAATCTGGTCACTGACTATCAAAATTCTATTATTTTGAGTGACCAAAGTAATTTAAGCTAATCTTGTGCAGTAAAAAGCCAAGAATCCAATTTTCTCATGCACTACACATTTTCACAAGAATATATTTATAAAAGTGCCATCTGTAGAATACATGATCAATACAGACACACTCCCACTGCTGCATATTCTGAAAACAGTATCTCTTTACTTCCTATTCAGAATAAATAAAGAGAAATAGCATTTCCAAAATCATATCCATATTACAAAATATAATCTAATAATAATGAAAACTTAGTAATATTTCAGCCCACTTGGGAACAACTCAGTCATGAATAATCACTTCAGGAGCAAAAAAGATAGATCTGTTGCCTTTAATTATTTGCAAGAAAAGAATCCATGCCACAGTGAACTGACAAATTCTGATTCTGATCCTCAATTAGATTAAAGGTTTCTTTAGTTTTATTAGCATGTGTGATGGAAGGGGTTCTGATTAATTAATGCAAGATGATTTTTCAAAATTAATAGTGTTTATTAATTTTGATATTCAAACTTTTCCACCCCCAATGACTAATTTTAATAATAAACTAGTTCAATTGTAATGGTCATAGAATGCATTACATAAATGATATCTAGATCTGTATTAACTATGACTATGCATAAATGATTGAATCCAATTGAAATTAATTAAGACTGGAAGAGAAGGTTTTTGTGGTTAATTGCCACTTGGCCACTAGATGGACTCAGGCCTTTCTGCTTAGGCGGAAGTTAGGTAAATGCAACAGCTTAAGGTATTTATTCACAAATACTATTTCTTGACTTGCGAGGCTAGCAATAAATTGAGACAGTACTCAAAACACTTGCAGGGAGTTCCATTTGTTGCCCTTCTGGCTGGTCTGGCTGCTGGCTGCTACTGAGACTTCTGATTCACCCCAGGCTCCAAAGGCTGCTGGGGAAGGGGCAGATGGTTTCTGACCTGGTCCTGACTTTCAATGATCTGTGTGCCTCCAGGGCTTGCTTGTCTTTGCAGATGCAAGCAGACATCTTGTGATGTGGTCTCAGTAGATGTGTCACACTGGCTATTGTATACAGCTATCATGTGAAAGCAATTCAAGTTGGTCCTGGTAAACATGAAGCAGTTCCAGGCTAGATTATAGCTTATATTGCTATATATAATAAGGCATTAGCATTGCCAGTAGGCGTCACAGGTGTGGATACAGCAGAACACAGAAACCAGTTAAGCATGGAACAACAGCAAAAGCATGTTGTGTTACCTGCTTATCTGTTTTTATATCAACGCCTGAGATTGGTTAGGCCTCTGAACATCCGTTACCCAATCGGCGTGGCAGTAAGCCAAGCTTGACCATATTTGGGTGAAAACAGGCTAGCTATGGCTATTTAAGGAAGACAAATAGGCCTAGCACAAGCTTAGCACATGGCAAGCTATCTACCTTGTTTAGCACAGGATACAAGCAGGAGAAAAAAAAAAGTTGGGTAAGCCAGAGTGCTCAGATTCCGTGGCTCCAGGTCTTTTGTCTTTTTTCCCGCAGTTGCTTCTTTCTATAACAGACGGAAGAAGAGCAGAAAAACATGGCTGGGCAAGCCAGCACATGTATAGGCCTGTCAGGTCCACCACGTCTGCATGAAGTAGACAGAGCTCATATTTACAGATACTTAAAAGCTTCCCTACACTGGGATTGGAAAACCTGACTGTAAATTCAGTGCTGCTATGATTTCTACTGCATACATTGCAGACACTTCAGTGGTCACTTCCCACATCAGTAAGGCACACTATGGAAAGCACACAGCATGATGTTTACAGCAACGAATAAAACTTTACTTGGAAGCACCATCCTCCTGCTATGTCTAAATATTGTTTTAACACAGTAGTTTAGTTGACTTCTTGTAGGATGCAAGGTAAGAAAGATACTGACAGCAGATAAGATGAAATGAAGGTCAAATTGCCTGCTATATTTCAAGACATGCAAATGTGTGATCTCAGTAAGAAAGGTCTTAACTTTCACCCCACCTGGTAAAGAACAACAGATTGTGGTATATAATCAGTTAGTGGCAGTGCCAATATTTTAAAAACTCAACCTTGAGTATGAATGGCTGCTTTAAACACTGTGCCTGGTTGTCCAGACCAATTCAATCAGATATGTGGCCATCTACTTGACTGGGAGCAGGCTTAATGAAATATAAGACATTTTCTGAAATATCACAGGCATATATGTGATCACAAAAATACACAAGCAAATCTCACATGATTCTCAGAACATCACAGTCCCACAACACAACCAACTTTGCGGACAGCAGGCAAAGTACCTGTGCTAAAGACTGACCACTTGGCAGACAGGTTTCCAGGCAAAGGACAAGTCAGAGTCAAGCAGTTCTGGAAAAGAAGGTGTCCAAGGGGCAGTGAACTGCCTGCTGGACAAACTCTTTTATTTGACCACAGCCAGGTGGGCATAGGCTGTGCACCTCTGTCCAAACACAACTAATGACAGGAGTAGCATAATAAATACAACTAAGAATTAACTATCTGAAGCTGAATCTAACTAAAAGTGAGAAAACAAAAGTAAACACACCAAAAAATCATAGAATGAATCATAGAATCATAGAATGGTTTAGGCTGGAAGAGACCTAAAAAAGATCATCCAGTTCCAACCCCCTACCACAGGCAGGGACACCTCCCACTAGATCAGGTCACTCAAGACCTCATCCAGCCTGGCCTTGAACACCTCCAGGGAGGAAGCAGCCACAACCTCCCTGGGCAACCTGTTCCAGTATCTCACCACCCTCACTGTGAAGAACCTCCTCCTAACATCCTGCCTAAATCTCCCCTCTGCCAGTTTGAACCCATTCCTCCTCATCCTGTCATTACAAGATCTTCAGAACAGCCCCTCCCCAGCCTTCCTGTAGGACCCCTTCAGATACTGGTAGGCTGCTATAAGGTCTCCTTAAAGCCTTCTCTTCTCCAGGCTGAAAAGCCCCAATTCTCTCAGCCTGTCCTCATAGCAGAGGTGCTCCAGCCCTCTGATCATCTTTGTGGCCCTCCTCTGGACTCTCTCCAGCAGTTCCATGTCCTTCTTGTGCTGGGGGCTCCAGAACTGCACACAGTACTCCAGGTGGGGTCTGATGAGAGCAGAGTAAAGGGGGAGAATCCCCTCCCTTGCCTTGCTGGCAACGCTTCTCTTGATGCAGCCCAGGACACAGTTGGCTGTCTGGGCTGCGTGTGCACACTGCAGGCTCATGTTGAGCTTCTCATCCAGGTCACTCATGAGACATTATAGTACCTTCCAGTATCTGAGGGGGGCCTACAGAAAGGCTGGGGAGGGACTATTTACAAGGTCTTGTAATGACAGGACAAGAAGTAATAGGTTTAAACTGGCAGAGGGCAGATTTAAACTGGATATTTGGAAGAAGTTCTTTACAGTGAGGGTGGTGAGATACTGGAACTGGGTGGTTCCAGTACTAGGTACTGGGTGGTGAGTTCTTTACAGTGAGGGTGGTGAGGTTGTCCAGGGGAGTTGTGGCTGCTCCCTCCCTTGAGGTGTTCAAGGCCAGGTTGGATGAAGCCCTGAGCGACCTGTTCTAGTGGGAGGTGTCCCTGCCTATGGTGGGAGGTTGGAACTAGATAATCTTTGAGGTCCCTTCCAACCTAAACCACGAACCAAAAGTAAGCACTCTCGTAGCTCACACTTGAGCATTTTGCCTCTGACAATCTCAAGACTGTCTTCCAAATTTAACCAAGCTTCAGAGTATTCAGTTTAACCTGAGGCAAATATAATTTTCTCCAAGAACTGTGAATAAAGAGGAATCCCAGTAAACATTAAGAACTGTGATTTCCAGCTCACTGTATTTCTATAGTACGTTCCTTGTCCATATAAGGTATAAAACACTTTACGGTATATATTTGATCACTTAGGACTTGCTGTTGAAGCTGCTCCATATGTATGGAGTCAGATTAAAATCTTACTAGAACCAGAGAAGATTTCCAATTAATTCAGTAAAAATCTAGGTTAAAAAATGTCACTGAAAGCACATGGAATAAAAGGGAGGTGCATTTTCTCTGATTTCACTATAATGATCAGTCTTTCCAGTGGTTAAGATCCTAAGCTAGACGGATAAAAATGGTGTCAAACCCAAGTTTTGGCACTTCAGGATCAGAGCTGTCTTTAAAGTCTTAATTTAGGATTAAACACAGTTACGGAAAGTTTAGTAAAGTTCTTACCTTTACAGTTTGTTGTAGGGTGAAAGAAAGAAAATAGATAAAAATACAAAATCATAGTAAGAGAGCATACTCAAAGCATGAAATACTCTGCAACAAATACACAAAACACAGGTTTGTTTTCCACTAACTATATTAATCTCTTAGTTACATTAACCCTCACTTGAAGTATTTTTTTTCTGACCTCACTATCACTATGAGTCTTCCCAGTGGTAAAGATCCTAAACTAGAGAGAAGAGTGGAAAATATAAGCATGTTTTTTGTAAAGGACATGCCGAGAGACATTATAGATATTTAAGCCAGTAAGGTTATCTGAATATTCAAAAAGTTTATCTGCTCTACAAAATCACTAGCAAATTTAAAAATAATTGCTCTTCTAGGATTTGATCTTGAGAGCTATTGAGTGTTTCCAATGATGTATTAAGCATCATTGACACAGTTTGACCTTATAGGATATAGAGCCTGTAGGAGCCGACTAGAAAACTACTCATTAAAACAACTACCGTACAATGTTCTATAGTTATTCCTTTATTTAAATTCTGTATATGCTGCACAGTGAGATCGTACAGTCCACTAGTTAATATTAAACCCAGTAACATCATGTGTGTAGCACATCTTTTGCTTCCTCAATACCACTACATTTTGAGTTTAGTTAGTGTACGATGAAATGTTAAGATTGATTATCATTCAGTACTATGAGACAATGTTTGTTATCAAATGGAGAAGTTAGGACAGAAACAAGAAAACTGAAAAGATATCTTGTCTCTTCTGAGAAAAAGGCAAATAAAAAATATTCTTAAGATTTGTTCTACAAAAAATGGCCTATTATGAATCAAATCATTAAGCTCATCAAAATCTGTTCCTAAACTTTCTCACTTCTTTTTTTTTTAGGGCTTATTTTGTCCTTTGCTCATTTTCAGTACAATGTAATCTGTGAAGTTTCATATTGAAAACAGTGGACTTCTGCTTGGGCAACACCCTTTACCAAACATAAACATGATAAATCTTAACTTGACCCTTCTCAGCTGTTGTGCTTACTGCCATGTGCAACTCCAGAGATTCACTGATACTCTTTATTTAAAGGAAGTTATTCTCAATAGTAAATAATTGTTATGTCTTTATACAAAGCTTCAACAGGACAAAGACTAACTTTGATCTGATAGATGGTTCTATTTCTAAAGGATTGCCATTTTCAGAGCTATTTTAGGGCATGTTTTGGATCCTACTGCTAACTTGTATTTCATTTGTCTGTCTGATGACACAAAACCTTAGGATACAAAGAAAAAGAAACACTGAACTGTAAAATGCTCTACTGAAGAACAAAACAAAAAGTGATCCAACAGTCTACTGCTCAAACTCAGTTAAGCTACACTTAATTTAGTTTACTGAAGTCCCACATCTGCAACCCAGTAAACTCCATGACTGTTACATTGCACAGCTGTGGTTTAAAGCCTTGACTTGCACACAACACTGGCAGAAAAGCAAAAACTATTAACTTTTATAAGTCTTTAGCATATGGACAGTCAGAAGTAGGAAAGCCTCTGTGTTCTGAGTGAAAAGACACAGTTACCATTAAGTTGACCCAAGTTCTTACAGAATATAAATCCTGGTTCTTTAAGTAGAGAGGTTACAATTACAATGGCTTTCTTTCTGATCCATTTGAATTGGACTGTCTACAGCTATCTCTTAGAGGTGAAAATAGTAACGTAAAATCATAGTTCTACTGAAAACAGTGGTAATGCATCTACAATTTCAACTGGCCAAGGCTTCACTCTGTGCCTAACAGTATCTGTTCATGAGACTGAAATGCAAGGAAACCCATTTGTTTTGCTCAGCTTTTGATCCTTCATAAGCTGCTATCAAAGTTACGATGAAACTAAAATTGAGATCGTAGTGTTGTCATCAAGGAGTGGTGAAAAGCAATTCATTAAAATGATTTTGCAAAAGGGCCCAGTTCTTGTGTTCTTTACTGTGCATAATGAAACACTGAAACATTTTTTTCACTTTATGTCTCAGCGCATGGTCAGATAGTTGTTTTGGTTTGTCTTATGAAACATACATTGGTTTTAATTACTTTTGTCTGAGAGCTGTAAGCAGGGCTGGAGACTCAATAGCACAAAGGACAGAATAAAAATCAATCCTGAGGAGGCAAAATGACCTTTAGGCAGGCTAATTATAATGAAATTGGTTTTGAAAAAAAAAATCCATTTTCCTCCTATTTTGGACAAAACAATCCTTGCTAAAACACCATTGTCTTGACCCTTCAGTGAAGGTTGAAAAAACTTTTAATCCATTTCTCATTGACAGATTACGCTCACCCAACTAGGCACCATGAACAAGAAGTGTTTGTTAGCATTGAATGATATATTGATATTGATACCCACTGATATTGAAATTATTAGACCTGATGTTGCTGTAATGGTAATGCTACTCAGCTCTGTATTTATTTTATGCAGTTAATCTCAGTCCCTACAGATCCTAAGAGCTAGGACAGTGATGTTTCCTAGCGTCTCTCTGGAATATTGGAAGATTTCTTCCCTTCCTCCAGCTGGCAACTCTACCCCCTCTCTCTGTCAAGGACCAACGGTAGAGGCAAAGCAACATTGCTAAAAGCTCTAAAAATCTGTGAGTTACAGAACAGGAAAAAGTCTGAAGAGATCGTGTTTCAAGAGCAGAGAATCATGTTGCAACTTTCCTGAGAAAATAAAGCTCCTTTGGCATGTCTCCCTATCCCACCGGCATGATCTAGTCAGCTGGAGAATATAAGGTAAATATATGTAGAAGAGGGAGCTGCAATCTCAAAAACCCCCAGTGGTGCTTTGCCCAAGCAGTCAGATGGCACCACCACTTAAAGGTGGTAAAAAATTAAAAAGTCTTGAATATCAGGACAGTGAGTCAAATAGTCTAACTCATCACTGATACCACTATTGAATAAACCAAAGCATGCCTTGATTTTCCCAATTAAAGTGCTCTTCTCTTCCAAGGGGACACAATTTTCTAGATCATGGTTCCTGTTCTCTCTGATGCTTTAGTTTCAACACCTATGAACTAAAACTAGAACCAAACAGGAATGCATTACATCTGAATGGGAATATGCATTTTCAATTGGAGTAGAGGCAACTTTTTTTCCCACCCAATTCGCTTCTCTCTTGTATTTGGAATAAATTCAATTTTAACTTCAGAATAGGCAGAATTCTTAGCAAAAGAAGCTTTAGGAAAAAAAGTGACAAATAGACAAGCAGTTGGGTGAATTGATAGGTTCAATCAGAACACATTCATTCACTTTTGAAAACACAAACATATTCCAAAATCTGCCAAACGTGCCTAAGTTTCCACTGAAAGATGACAAAACACAGTGTACACACTATAAAATTAGTGCCAGAATGTTTAAATTTTGGTGTCTTGTATTAGTAATCATGCACTCTCTTACATAAATTATTATTACAAATGTATATCAAATGTCCTGGTGCTAATTTCTGTCCCTTTAAGCTGCACAGACTGCTGCTGTGAAATAGAAGCATTTGTTAAGATTGGGATAAGTATAGTTGATAAATTACAGGGATTAGCACCATCCTAAACTAGTAAAAGAATTTCGTCTTTTCAATATTTATTTTCTTGCTGCTGTTCTGTTTTTGACAGCAGAAGACATGACAGTTATATAAATATACTTCAAACAGAGGATATTCTCAGTATGGGAAAGGCATATTTTTGTTCTTACTGATGTTTAATAACTACGTTTTCCGTAGTTGTCAGGCCAATGTTACCAGTCTCAAATTCCTTCTTGCTTCTGGGATAGCACCACCTAGTGGCTATTACACATATTTGAGATCGCTGCTTGGCAAAACCACCTACGCTGCAAATTCCAGAGCTAGTTGTAAGCAGATGTGAGAACGTCCCGTGACTCATCTTCAAACAAAACACCAGAGATACTGGAACTCTGACATTTCAAGTCAGAGTTACCTGAAAAGTCTCAATATGGCTTATATGTAAATTATTAACTTACTGTATCAAGATTATTAATTTAATCTCTGTTTTTTTCCTGGTTTATTTTAGGAATGAAGTACATGTTGATTGGAAGGAAAAGGGCTAAGAGGCAAGAACAAAATATGATGGGACATTTAAACAGTCACTATTCTTTTGTTTGCAAAAGCCTCTCTGAAAGAAGTTAAGAGACTAGCATTATCTGTCTTCATTGAGCAGAGATGAAGCAGCATTGCCAGCACTACCTTCTGTTCTCAGCCAAACCTTTCATTTAACTTGCAAGCTGCCAAAACTGAACCTGGAAGCAATGTGATTTTAGAACACAGAAGCCCCAACACAGGTTGCAAGTGCCAATTACATTGCACAGCTGGAAAAAATAGAGCAAAATCACTAGGACTTAAAAAATAAAAATTATGTAATGGTTTTCAGCTATTCTTATAACACAGAAACACAGACAACTCTTGACTTGTTGTGTGCTTTTCATGAAAATGTGCAAAAAGCTCATTTTCAGTGCTCATGACACTGAAAATGCCTCTAAAAAGCCACAAGAAGATCAGTTTGCACAAAACCAGTAGCATTCTGATTTTAAAATAGCAATAAAATCAGAAGTATAATATTTACAGTAATAGGTACTGATAACTGGGACAAAGAACCTAGTCTGTTTCATTCTGACAATAATTTCAATAGCTGGTAAAGAGGGGTATTGGAGACACATTCGATCTGATGTAATCTTTCTTTTTTGCTTTGTTTGATCTACCAGTCTGAGTAAAATAATCTCTTTTACCACATTAACATGGACTCAAATGTTGGAAGTACTCACCAAGACTCTCAGTTCTCCCCTTGGGCACAAACCAATCCTACTCCATATTAAAGAATATAACCCTCCACTTAAGCTTGCCCTAGCTGAAAGGAAATGCAGATCCCTTCTCAGCAGATTCTCACCTCTCAAGGATCTCTAGAAGTGTAATTTGAAGGGGGTTACTCCACAACCTTCTAATTACAGGACAAGAACAGAGACATTGTCAGATAAATTTATGTAGCATATAAGCACATATTTCACTATTAGTTCTACATGTGTAAAGAAGGCTCCAACATACATTTTCCTCCCTATGATCTTTTCTCACACAGAAATCTCAAGACAGCTTAAGAGCATCACCAGAGGTTGACTGGGCTACTAAGGGTCCAAACATCCCAGATACGCATAGACACAGAATTTCATTGG
>VWZI01001212.1:0-19345 GCA_013396835.1 Psilopogon haemacephalus
CTATTGCAGGTGCTGAAAGTGCTCAGGCTGCCGTTGCCGCTTCATTCTCATAGTCACAGCTTCTGCTGCTTTGCCTGTGAATCTTGCATTCAGAAGTTTTCTTCCCAAATAACTGCAGTTTCCTTCATTTTGTGAGAGCCATGACCACTGAGAATGATGAAATTGGCCACCTTCAGCAAGGGCAAGTGTAGGGTCCTGCACCCAGGGAGGAGCAGTGCCTTGCACCAATACAGGAGAGGAGTGACTTTCTCTGCAGAGGAGGACCTGAGGTCCCATACAAGAGAGACAGAGACTGATGTAGTGGAAGCTACAGAGGTGAGGATACCCACGGATGCCATCTTCAGGAGCAAGCTGAGAGATCCCCAGGGTCCAGCCTCTTCTGCCCTGGCCCAGGAGGACTCCGTCCCTTCTGCCTTCCATTCCTATCCCTGTGCTTCTGAATCCAGCTCCAGAATCAAGCTCCTGTTCCCATCTACTGCAGAGCCCAGGCTGGGACTTGCCCAGTGCCTACCCCCAGCAGCAATGATGCCAATGGTGGCAGCAGTGCCATCAGGGGTTGGGTTCCCTGTTGGTTTGTGTCTCTGTCCCATGGCATTGTTCTTCTTCCTATCCCATCTGGGTTAGTTTCTTCCCCACCCAATGAGTCTCTCTCCCTTCTGTCCTTTCTCTTCCCTTTGAGAAGCAGAGGGCTTCACGGAGAGCCTCTGACACTGGTCTGGTGGCCTGCCCAGCCCTGCCTCTTAACAATATCTCATCCCAAAGGGGAAAGTAGCAGTGCAAGAAGCTAGAGAGTTTCCAGCCCTAAGGATGGGAATGCAGGATTCCCATCCATGCCATTTTCAGGAAGAGTTTGATTTTGACCTGGTTTCAGTGGTGTTTATGACTGCATAAGTATATAAATGCTTGTATGTAGAGATTTACTTCAACTTTACATCCTAGAAGTGATTCCTTATCTGGGTTTGGATATGCTGCAAGCTGCCAGAACATAGGATTGGGATTTGAAGCCATCAAAGCTGACAGTGTATTGTTTATTTATCTCATCAGGATTGATTAAATGTAATTATTGCCTGCCTGGCTGTTGTGATTCAGAGCAAGTTGCTGTGGATGCCCCTGCTTTAGCAAAGGTGAGTTGAACTGGATGATCTCCAGAGGTCCATTCCAACACCCGCTATTCTGGGATTCTGTGTTAGACCACAGCAGAATTGTAGTATGAGGATTTATTCTGAGGAAAGGATCCATAATGACACTAAATTGGATGGCAGTATTGATCTGCTGGAGGGTAGGAAGGATCCTCAGCGAGACCTAAGCAGGCTGGATTGATGGGCTGAAGTCACTGGTATGAAGGCTGACAAGGCCAAGTGCTTGCTGTGCTGGGTCCTGCATTTGAGTCACTATAACTCCATGAATGCTTCAGGCTGAGGGCAGAGTGGCTAGAAAATACCCAGCAGAAAAGGACACGAGGATGCTAGTTGGCAGCAGCTGGCTGAAGATAATGAGGAATTAGCTGGATGGTTGCATCCAGAGGGTAGTTCTCAATGGCTTGAAGTCAGAAGATGGAGAGTAGTGCCAAGTGGTGTCCCTGGGACCTGTCCTGTGCAATATTTTTATCACTGCTATAGACAGCAGGATCAAGGACACCATCAGCAAGGGTGCAGATGGCACCAGCGTGGTGCTGTTCATACACCAGAGGCACAGGATGGCATCCAGAGGGACTTGGACAAGTGGCAGAGCTGGGCCAAGGTAAACCTCATGAGGTGAAACAAGAGCAAGAGCAGGGTCCTGCAGCTGGGCCAAAACAATCCTCACTGTTAATAGGCTGGGGTAAGAGGTCATAGAAAGCAGCCCTGAGGTAAAGGACTTGGGGCTGCTGGACAGGGAGAAGCTGGACAGGAGCAGGCAGTATGAGCTTGCAGCACAGAAGGCAATGGCAGCCTGGACTGCATGCAAAGATGCATTACCAGGAGATCCAGCGAGGAACCCCATGAAGGCTCCAGGATTGGGGCTGAGTGGCTGGAAACTGCCCAGCAGAAAAGGGCCTGGGGGTGCAGAGTGACAGCAGCTGAAGATGAGCCAGGGTGTACCCAGGTGGCCAAGGTCACCAGCATCCTTACCTGGATCAGCAATGGTGTGGCCAGCAAGAGCAGGGCAGGGATTGTGCCTCTGGACTGGGCACTGCTGAGGCCACAGCTTAGGTGCTGGGTTCAGTTTTGGGCTGCTGACTGCTAGAAGGACATTGAGGGTCTGGATCAGGTGCAGAGAAGGGCAACAAAGGTGGGGAAGGGTCTGGAGAAGAGGGCTGGGGAGGAGCAGCTGAGGGAGCTGGGACTGTTCAGTGTGGAGAAGAGGAGGCTGAGGGGGGACCTCATTGCTCTCTACAGCTTCCTGAGAAGAGACTGGAGCCAAGTCAGCATTGGACTCTGCTCCCTAGTGTTGGGTGAGAGGAAGAGAGGAATTGGCCTGAAATTGTGGCAGGGGAGTGTTAGGTTGGAGAGAAGGAAAAATCTCTTTGCTGCAAGAGTGGCCAGGGATTGGAGCATGCTGCCCAGGGAAGTGGTGGAGTCGCCACACCTGGAAGTGTTCAAAAAAGGTATAACCATGGCGGGGTTGGGTTGATGGTTGAACTGTGAGTGATCTTAGAAAGCTTTTCCAACCCAAATAATCCTCTGGTTCCATGATTCCATGATTCTATAGCCATGGGGAGTTGCAGAGGTGCTAAACACAACCTGTGGCTCATGCCTCCCACATGACCCTCCTAAGAAGGTTGATGTGCCCTACTTAGACAGTAGCCCAGAAGGGATAATTCCAAGTCTTTCCAATGATATGCCATTTCTTCATCCATTTCCAGCAGTTCATTGCCCTGTCATGGGCACACCCCCACTGCACTCAGATGTCCACACACCTGGAATACAGCATGGGCAGCCTAAGCCAGGTTTTCCCAGCAAGCAAAGCAAATAGAGAGCTCAGGAGGTGTGAATTACAGTGTGTTGGTATCACAGAGACATTTTCATCAGAGCTGAACTATTCGCACTTCAGCATCACTTTGATGGTTTTGCAGGGCTTCAGGTTTCTTGCATGCTCCATCACAGCTACACACAACAAAAGCTAAGATGAAGGCTTTTGGTTCCTGAAGCCCAGCCTGCCAGCAGAGATCTGGAGGTGACTTACAGAGCTTTGAGGAAAATAGGCTCTAGGAACAAGGACTTACAGAGGAGCCTCCAGCATCGCCCCGCATCTCCAGGCACAGGGGTACAGAGACTCCTGCTTCAGGCTCCTTCACCACCCCAGCACCCAAAGCCACACTAGTCCTTTGGAAAGCATATTTTTATCCATAGCTCTCCAATATCTCACTCAACAGAAAAAAAAGACCTTCTCACCTCTCCACAGAGGTCTTTCCTTCCATTTTAAAGTATCTGTGTCCTCTATCTGGGGCCAGACCTTTTTTCTTCTCATCACTTGGCTGCCAATTTGCCCAAATCTGCTGCAGCTGGCTTTCCAGTGAGGATTTGCTTAGCCTCACCTGCAGCTCAGCTCCATGGGCTTTAGGGTCTCTTACAGATCCAGCCTTGGCTGGAAGCACCTGAGAAAACAGTCAGGAAGAGTCCCACAAGAGGATACGCTTGTAGTGGACCCAAACTCAGAGGTAAAAGCTCCAGCACAGAAAGCTAAGGGGACAATCAGGGCACTGGAAATTTCACGGAGGTTCCCTTTCCAGGTGTGCTGGAGGTGAGCTCTCCCCAGATGGCTGGTGACCAACCACCAAACTCTCCTTGGGTGTCCGGCTTAGGGTGGTGAACCTTGAGTCTCCCAAGTCTCAGCACATGTGCTAATTCTTGCTCTATGTCTTGTAGCTGTGCATAAAGAGACCTTCTTGCACAGTCTCCTTATGCACTGTAGAAGCAGCCCAGGCCAAAGGAACCTGGGAACACTACCCACTGTGCCATGTCAGCCATTCCTAGTGGGTGGGAGCAATGCCCCTAGCATTGGTGGTTTCCAAACCCACATCCTCCCAAGTTCCAACTCCCTTCTTCCCTCAGTCTCTCACCAATGCTGAAGGAAAGCCCAATGCTAAATTAGAATCTTCCCTACTTCAAGGCTTGAGTGAGGAGATCACAGACTCACAGAATGTCAGGGGCTATAAAGGACCTCCAAAGCTCATCCAGTCCAACTGCCCTGCCATAGCAGGATTGCCTAGAGCAAATCACACAGGAACGCATCCAGGCAGGTTTTGAATATGTCCAGAGAGGGAGACTCCACAACCCCCCAGGGCAGCCTGTTTCAGTGTTCTTTCACCCTCACAGCGAACAAATTCCTCATGTTTCCATGGAACTTCCTATGCCTCAGCTTCCACCCAGTGCCCCTTGTCCTGTCATTGAGCAGACCCTGGCTCCAGCCTCCTGGTGCTCATCTTTACATATTTATAAACATTGATGAGGTCACCTATTAGTCTCATCTTCTCCAAGTGGCAGAGCCCCAGCTCCCTCAGACTCTCCTCATAATAGAGATCTTCCATTCCCTTAAGCATCCTTGTGGCACTGCACTGGACTCTCTCAAACAGTTCTATGTCCCTCTTGAACTGGGGGGCCCAGAACTGGACACAGCACTCCAGATGTGGCCTCACCAGGGCAGAGTAGAGGGGCAGGAGAACTTCTCTCGACCTACTAGCCACAGCCCTTCCAATACGCCCCAGTTCTAACAGAAAATCACAGAACCTTAGAGGTTGGAAGGGACCTTCAGAGATTATCGAGTCCAGCCTCCCTGCCAAGGCAGGACCACCCAAGGTAGTCCATACAGGAAGGCATCCAGGTACCCTGTAAAGAAGTTTCTCCTCATGTAGAGGTGAAATCTTCTGTGTTTCAGTTTGGATCCATTGTTCCTTGTCTTATGCTGTCCATCACCCGAAAGAGATCGCCCTCCTCCACTTGACACCCACTCCCCATATGTTTGAATAAATTGATTAGGTCTCCTCTCAGCCTTCTCTTCTCCAGATTAAACAGCCCCAGGGCTCTCAGTCTCTCCTGGTAGGGGAGATGCTCAAGACCCCAGTCATCCTTGTGGCTCTCTGCTAGGGTCTTTCCAGGAGCTCCCTGTCTCTGCTGAACTGGGGAGGACTCTTCAAGCTGTGTCTATCCTTCTTGCAAGGTCTCTTTATGCACTGTAGAAGCATCCCAGGCCAAGTAACCCACTGAAACCCATATGAGTCTGGGGCAGCCTGGGAACACCACCCACTGTGCCATGTCAGCCATTCCTAGTGGATGGGGACAATGCCCCCAGCATTGGTGGTTTCCAAACCCACATCCTCTTGAGTTCTCACTCCCTTCTCCCCTCAGTCTCCTCACCAATGCTGAAGGAAAGCCTAATGCTAAATTTAAATCTTCCCTGTTTGAAGGCCTGAGTCAGCAGAGGTCAAGAAGTGACCTCTCAAGTGATCCTTCGTGGGGCACTCTGCTCATCCTGAAATCCAAGATCTTTTTAATGGCTTCGTTACTATGCTAATGGACTTCTACTTGTCTCCAGCCATAGCCTGCAGGACTTGTCATAGCTGAGACAAAGGTTTGCCATTCATCCCTTGATGAGCAATCAAGGAGATTTCTTCCAGCACTTCCAAGGGAAGTTGGAGGACTGGGCCCAACTTAGGGCTTTTGTGGTAGCAGGCAGTGACATTCTGGTATAGGAGATCCTGCCCTGGCAGGTGGTTGGACTAGATGATCTTTCAAGGCCTCTTCCAGGCCCTGTGATACTGTGATCTATTCAAAGGTAATTTTCCTGGAGCTGAAAGTCCTTATCCCACCTGGGAGGCCAAGAGAAACTCCCCGACAAGCAGCCCACTGCTGGTGTGACTACAGAGAAGCAAACAATTCTGGTTTGGGACTTCTCAATTACAGCTTTTGAGAAAACATAACCACAGATCACATGTCCTTTTTGGCCACTTTTCCTCTGAATAGCAAAATCTGTTCCAGAGAGAAGACAAACATAGAAAGGATCACAACTGCTGTAGCAGCACAGTGTAAGGACCTTCAAAAAGCTGTCTTCAAATCCCATTTCCTTTTCCATCTCTGGCATAGCTGAGTGGCTTTCAGCTTCCATGCCCATATATGTCCCTGTGGGTCAATCCAGTGGAAGCACAGCCAGGGTCTACACCATCATGGGGCCTGCCACTGGCTTTCCACACCAAACTCTTCTATTTACACATCTAACCCAATAGCCATCTGCACTTTGTGTAATGAGGCTTTTCCTCTCAGGCAAGACTTGCTGTCTTGTCAGACTCCTCCCCAGGTAACACTACCTGTTGCCCTCTTTACCCCAGAGAGGCTTTTTCATGCCTCCTTTATAGTTATGAGCATGTGAAGATCATCGAACCATTGAAATATAGAATGGATTGGGTTGCAAGGGAGCTTTAAAGGGCATCTAGAACAACTCCTCTGCACTCAGCAGGAACATCACAACCAGAGCAGGTGCCTGCAGTTGGTTTTGTAGAAGCTCATGAACTTCACCTGGACCAACACCTCTGGCTTATCCAGGTCCTTCTGGATGGATCCCATCCCTCACGTGTGTCAACTGCACCACCCAGCCTGATGTCACCTGCAAGCTTGCTGTGGGCACCTCCATCACACTGTCCTTGTTGATCATGAGAATGTCACTGAAGAAACTGCTCTGGTCTCAGTATGGCCTCCTGCAGGACAGCACTTATCACTGATCTCCATCTGCACATAAACCCTTGACTTCTGGATGCCACCATCCAACCAGTTCCTTATCCCCTGAGATACTCATCCGAAGAGAGGCAACAACCCCTCCAGGAATGCAAGCAAATCTCTTGGCTGTCCAGTGGGGTCTTGATCACCCCTAAGCCCAGAGCCCCCATCCAATCTGAAATGAAAGGGTTCCAGGGATAAGGCTTCCGCCACCTCTCTAGGCAACCTCTGCCAATATTTCACCACCCCCACTGTACATAATTTCTTGACCAAATCTCCCCTTCTTTAGTTTAAAGCCACCATCCCTTCCCTTAGCAAAAATTCCTTATGCTGGGATGCTAAATTTTTGTGTCTTATGTGAAATGACTCCTTCAAGCCCCCATGATCCCCATTCAATTACTGTTAGCATGCAGAAGGCCTTTAGCATGGACAAACACTCTGTTTCTTTGCTGCATCAGCAGATGCAGCACAATACTCCAAGGACCTGAGTGTTCTGGGTGTTCAGAACTTGCCACAGCTGGAAGCCACCCATCACAGAGATTCAAGGCTGCTGAATTTCTGTGCAGCTCTTTCTAGGTGCACTGAACCCTCCCTAGAAGGTCCATTGAGCTTTCCATGTCCATATTTAGTCTTTGCTTGGACAATGATAGAATCATAGAATGACAGAATGGGTTGGGTTGGAAGGGGCCTTGAAGATCTTCTAGTTCCAACCCCCTGCCATGGGACATCTCCCACCAGCTGAGCTTGCTCAAGGCCTCATCCAGCCTGGCCTTCAACACCTCCAGGAAGAAGGTGCCTTCCTGCCACAGCCTCCCTGGGCAACCAGTGTCTCCCTGCCCTCGCACTCAAGAGGTTCTTCCTCCTCTCCACTCTCAGTCTACCCTCTCCCAGCTCAAAGCCATTGTCCCTCGTCCTGGCACTCCCAGCCCTTGTCAGAAGTTTCTTCCCAGATATCCTGGACTTCCTTCAGGTATTGGAAGACTGCTCTAAGGTCTCTCTGGAGCCTTCTCTTCTCCAGACTGAACAGCTCCAACTCTCCCAGCCTGTCCCCACAGGAGAGGTTCTCCAGCCCCCACATCATCTTGGTGGCCTCCTCTGGACCCACTGTCACAACGATTCCTACAAACCCAGTTTGCTGCCTACTTGTCCTTAGACCACCAGCAAGAGAGATATCTTGTTTCCATCACCTTCCAGCAAGTCCTAATTTCCTGTGGAAGCCAGCACTGGCACAAGGCTGTGCCACTTCTCCCAGCCTCTCTGCTGGGGGCAACAGTGGCAACAGTGGGCCAGCTGGGCAAGCCTCTGTAGTGGGTTTGCAGTGACCTGCCCCCCCACCTTTTAAAACCCCGGCTAAAACTCAGAAAAACACACTGGAAGTTAATAAATGAAGCTTTATATTTACAGCAATGCAAATATACAAGCAAATATTTACAAGATATAACAGATATTTACAGAAATATACAGTAAAAAAGAAATACAGACACCACACCCCTCCTGGAGACCAAAATCCCCAAGAGAGGGAAACCAAACTCCCCTACCACCTTTCCCTCCTTCCCCCAGCTTTATCTCACCACTGGATGATGCTGCAGATAAGCTGAAGATCGGTCAGAAAGATTAGTGGCAGGAAGGAATGAATGGTTTTAGTGATTTTACTCTGAGTTAGTTCAAAGGCAGAGAGACAAAGGAAAGAAGCTGCTGAAGCCTGCACGGACCCAGAGCCGACTGACTGCGCAAGCACACTGGCTTATCTGGATGTTTTGGGAACATTCTCAAAACAATCTTCTTTCTTCTCTCTCAGTGAAACTGGGTGAAGTGACACAGTGTTTAATTTCTCACTCAAATTCTCCAATTAGCTCAAACCAACACAGCCTCCATGTGAAGAGAGCAAACTGGGTTTACAAGGGTTGCATGGGGCTGGGTGTTGAGCCATGATGTGACTTGAGGGCTTTGCACTGCTGTCCCCAAAAGCTGGGCCTGGGCAGGTGCTGCCTGGGCAGGTGCAGCAGTGACCCAGCTGTCTGGTCAAAGGCCTGCAGGGAGCCAAGAGATAGAGCGGGTTAACGTTTAACCTGCAGGGACTGTAAAGCAGCCTCGGGGCTGCTGAACCTTTGGAGTTTGATATGATGGTTAGGGAATAAGCAGAGTGACACGTCGCAAACTCTTCATAATCAAGGGGACCTTTTTCTTGGGTGGTGATCTCCAAAATTGCTCAGGTAAGTGGCTTCTCATCCTGGCCTCAGCTCTGGGGCACAGGGACCAGGTCCCCCATGAAAAACGGTTTTGGGCCGGCACAGGGAAGGGGCAACCACATCACACGCCTTCACCAGAATGGTGATGGTGTCCCACCACCAAATCCCCACCTTTGGTGGTGCCTGACACTGGGGGAGATGCGACCACCCTGCACCATGTCTCCGAGACCACCTTGCACTGTGGAGCTGCAGGCAGGCAGTGGCTTGCTCATCTCGATTTTCTGGTGATCAAGGGTGGAGACAGAAGGGCTCTGTGATGGCCTCAGGATAATTCCTGCAAGCCCTTTTTCCGTGGCTGATGGTTGCCAGAAAAGCAGAGCCAGACAAGGTGGAGGGGGGAGGACAGATCTTCGTGGTGATAATTCGGTCTCCAGTTGTTAAAGTGCAACTTTCTAAAGCTAATCATTAGAGGTCTTCCCAGCCTGCGTCTTATTGTCTTGGCCAAAAGGTAGTCTCCATCTAAAGGGCTGCTCCTAAAAATTCTCACTTTTCCCTAATTTCCTTGATCTAGCAGCTTTCTGCCCAGAACCTAATGCTTCTCTTCAGCTGCCTTCCCTTGGAGAAAGGCAGGAGCAGGCGCAGGAGCAGGCGCAGGAGGGAGGTTGGCTTCAAAGCATCCAGCACAGGATGCAGCAAATAAAATGTGGGGAGGGGAGCTGGAAGGACAGAGGCTGGGTTCAGCATCAGGTACCCTTTGTCTTCAGAAAGGGCTTCCTGGGGGCTGCTCCAGCCCCTGTGCCTAGGAGCAAAGGTTTTCTAAGGAGAGAAGCTGCTTCCCAAGCTAAAGAGCCTGAGCACAAAACCTGTTACTTCTACATCAAATATTATCCTGAGAATCATACAAAGCCTGCAGAACTTTAAATTTATCCTAGTTTTCTACAAATAGGCCTGAGTTCTCAGCTTCTGTAGGATCTCCTGAGCTGGAAATAACCCAATGTCCTGGAAAGCCAAGGGACTCCAGCCCTTGTGCTGTGTTGCTCAAACAGACTCCGTTCTGAAGCATGTCCTGTCTCAGCAAAGAGCTGATGGCAGACTGTGAAGCTTCAAAGGGTCTGCTTAGAGTAAGAATGTGAAGAATGTTTCATATATAACTGGAAAATATCTGTATTTTTTATATTGCAGCCCTCGGCACAGCAGACAGGGACCTATTGGAGCAGGGCCACAGCAATGCTGGCAGGGCTGGAAGCCCTCTGCTGTGAGGCCAGGCTGGGAGAGTTGGGCTTGTTGAGTCTGCAGAAGGCTGCAGATTTTTCTGGAGGCTTTGCAGTGCTTCAAGGGGCCCAGCAGAAAGCTGGAGACAGTTTTGAGCAGGGCCTGCTGTGATTCAGTGATTCTGTGCTGTCTGTGAGCATATATATTGCACGGAAACTGAAGGGAGGAGAAATCATCTCAAAGCCTTGCAAAGCAAGCTGACAACCTGAAGGAAAACGCTTCCTCTGGATGACAAAGGGTGAAGAGTGACTGCAGTTATCCTGCCTTTGCAAAGGACTGCTCGCTCTGGGGCAAAATGGCCTTCATTAAATAATTGTGTCCAAGTGGATCAAAGCAGTTGGACCCCACGGGGTATTGATCCACGCAGGGCAAACACAGCTCCCTTATCTCATTCCTGGAAACAGTAACCAGGATTCCCCAAAAAAAGGGCTAGGAAGAAGCAGGCTCAGGATGCAAGAGCAGTGGGGGAAGAGAGCAGGGTCTGGATGTAAATGCCACCTCTCCTCTTTGCCATGAAAATCCTGGCACAGGAGTCAGCCCTTGGGTGGGAAAAGTGAAGCTGGAAAAGGGGAAATTAAGAGTGGAGATGAGGAAGAAATTGCTGAGAGTGAGGATGGGAGACACTGGCACAGACTGCCCCAGGGAAGCTGTGGCTGCCCCCTCTCTGGATGTGTTCCAGGCCAGGCTGGATGAGGCCTTGAGCAATCTGGGCCACTGGGAGGTGTCCCTGCCCATGCAGGGGTATTTGAGGTCCTTTCCAACCCAATCTATTTTAGGATTCTGTGAAAATCCACATTTTTGGGGGTAAAAGCTTCTGGATTCATCTTGCTTTTGGCTTGCTGAAACAAAGCCATAACATCTGACTGCAGTAGCTGGGAAGGAAACCACGTGTGGAAGTAGGCATGGAGATGTGAAAGAGAATTCTAAGAGGTTTGTTTCTTGTCCATATGGGGTTTGCTAGGCATGAACGTGCCAGGATAAGTTAAAAATAAATGAGAACATTCAGTGGAAAGAAGAAACTTACCTGTATTGATGCTCTGATCCCTTTTCTAGTGGCAAGGAATCATAAAATGATAGAATTGTTTTGGTTGGAAAAGGTCTCCAAGATCATCCAGTCCAACCATCCACCCAACCCCACCATGGCCACTAAACCATGGCCCCAACCTTTCTTCAAAATCTCCATCCACGGGGACTCTGCCACCTCCCTGGGCAGCCTCTTCCAATCCCTGACCACTCTTGCAGCAAAGAAATTATTACTCCTCTCGATCCTAATGCTCCCCTGGCACAATTTCAGGCCATTTCCTCTCCTTCTCTCACCTGAGACTAGGGAGCAGAGACCAACCCCTATCCATGGGGTGTTCATGATTCTGTGACCGTGATTAATTGGCAGTGTCATTAAAAAAAAAAAAAAAAAGTGGTCCAAAGTGAGGATGATTTAGGACAGTTTGCACCTCTGGGTGTCCTAATTTTGGTAGAAAACTCTGAATAAAGTACAACTTCTTCCCCATTTCTATTTTATTTGATTTTTAGCATTATGAACAGCATCCATCCAAGGGCCAAACCCTGGGAAATGACTGGATCCTGGAACAATAATGTAAAAGTGTAGTTGTTATATTTATTTCTTCCTTTAAAGTAATACTATATATATATATAAAAACAAAACAAAACAAAAAACAAACAAACAGCAAACACACAACACCAAACAACAACAGCAACAAAAAGGCTTAATTTTGCTACAGGCATTCCCACTTTCCAAAAGCAGCTATGGGAAGGGATTTTCCCCACTGTGACAGTGGATTTCCTTATGGATTAATGGGCCTGGGAACACAGAGTTTGAGAAAGCAATGGTCTTTCCCCAGGTCCTGTGGCAGCAGATCTCCTCCCTTACCCTTTATGTTAAAACCCAGGCAACTCAGCACAACAGCCCCGCTGCAAGGACTGAGGTGGTGCCTGGAATAAGGGGAAAGTGCTGACATCCCAACAGTTGCTGGAATTAAACACCCCAGTGTGACTTGCATCCTGGAAACCACCTGGGTGCACTGGTAGATATGGACACTTGAATAAGTAGAGGTGGGAAAGTTATCGAAAAAGCTATTTGGATGTCCTCAGGCCAAGAGAGGAAGGACAGAAGAGGGGCTTTGAAAGTGGGGGGCTGGATAGCCTGGTTTGGTTGCTTGAGATTTGTGTGCTGGGATTTTCTGTGAAGGCTGAGAGCTGGGGCTGGTTAGCTTGGAGAAGAGGAGGCTCAGAGGGATCTGCTTAGTGCTTACAAACGTCTAAGGGGTAGGTGTCAGGAGGATGGGGCCAGGCTCTTGTCAGTGATGCCCAGGGACAGCACAAGAGGCACTGGGCATAAACTTGAACACAGGATATTCCATCTAAGCGCGAGGAGGAAATTCTGGATTGTGAGGGTGGCAGAGCCCTGGAGCAGACTGCCCAGAGAGATTGTGGAGTCTCCTTCTCTGGAGAATTTCAAGGCCCTTCTGGACATGCTCCTATGTGACCTGTCCTGGATACTGCTACTCTGGCAGCGCACTGAATTGGATGCTCTCCAGAGGTCCCTTCCAACCCCTTTGCTTCTCTGATGCTGTGACTCTGTGTTAGCAGAGGAGAGGCACACAGATGGGTGGCATTTAAGGCTCATTTTGCCATGGCAGGCACAGAGACAGGCCACCCCCAGGATTGCATGCTTCAGAACAGTGCAGCTTAGAATAGAATAGAATAGAATAGAATAGAATAGAATAGAATAGAATAGAATAGAATAGAATAGAATAGAATAGAATAGAATAGAANNATAGAATAGAATAGAATAGAATAGAATAGAATAGAATAGAATAGAATAGAATAGAATAGAATAGAATAGAATAGAATAGAATAGAATAGAATAGAATCAACCAGGTTGGAAGATCCCTCCAAGATCATCCAGTCCAAACTATCACCCAGGCCTATCCAATCACTAGACCATGGCACTAAGTGCTCCATCCAGTCTTTTCTTCAACACTTCCAGAAATGGCAACTCCACCACCTCCCTGGGCAGCCCATTCCAATGCCAATCACTCTCTCTGTGAAGAACTTCCTCCTAACATCCAGCCTATATATCCCCTGGCACAACCTGAAACTGTGTCTCCTCATTCTGTTGCTGGGTGCCTGGGAGAAGAGCCCAACCCCACCTGGCTACAACCTCCCTTCAAGTAGTTGTAGAGAGCAATGAGGTCTCCCCTGAGCCTCCTTTTCTCCAGGCTGCACACCCCCATCTCCCTCAGCCTCTCCTCACAGGGCTGTGCTCCAGGACCCTCACCAGCTTCATCACCCTTCTCTGGACATGTTCCAGTACCTCAACATCTCTCTTGAATTGAGTGGACCAGAAATAGCTTATTAGTGGGTAGGGAAATAAAGGCTCCTGCAGCACTGGTCTGTCTGGGGCGTGGATGGGCACAGCCTGTAAAGCTCAGCTGATGTGGGAAGCCCCTGAGGCTGGGCTGGCTGCAGCTGTGGGCTGAGGCTGCTGCGGGCACCCCACCGGCATCTCCGGCAGCACCTCTGCGGGGCGGGTGAGGCTGCACTATGGACATGCCCAGGAGAGAAGGAAACCACTCTGCAGTCATAGGCAGTATCTGAGAGTCTCAGAGTCGTGTCATGGTTGGAAGGGAGCTCTAAAGCTCACCCAGTCCAACCACCCTGCACTCAGCAGGGACATCCCCAACCAGAGCAGGTTGCTCACAGCCCCAAACACTCTGACCTGCAATGGTGCCAGCCATGGGGCAGCTCCCACCTCTCTGAACAACTTAGGACAGGCTCTCCCCACCCTCAGTGTCCAACATTTCTCCCTTCTCTCCACTCTCAATCTCCCTCTTTCAGTTCAGACCATCTCCCCTTTGTCCTGCCACAACAGGCCCTGCTCAAAACTCTGTCTCCAGCTTTCTGCTGGACCCCTTGAAGCACTGCAAGGCCACCAGAAGGTCTCCCTGGAGCATTCTTCTCTGCAGGCTGAACAAGCCCAGCTCTCCCAGCCTGGCCCCACAGCAGAGGGCTTCCAGCCCTGCCAGCATTGCTGTGGCCTCCTCTGGCCCTGCTTCAACAGGTCCCTGTCTGTGCTGTGCTGAGGACTCTAGAGCTGGCCCCAGCACTGCAGGGAGGTCTCAGCAGAGCACAGCAGAGGGCAGAATCCCCTCCCTGCCCCTGCTGCCCACACTGCTGGGGATCAGCCCAGGGCAGGCTGGGGCTGGGCTGTTAGAGCTCAGTGCTGGCTCACCTTCAGCTTTGCACCCTCAGCAGCCTCAAGTCCTTCTCCCCAGGGCTACTCTCCAGTTCTTCATCCCCAGCCTGGGTTAGTACCAAGGAGTGCCCAGACCCAGGTGCAGGACCTTGATGAACATTCTTGAATTTCATGAAGTTTTCACAGAGGCCCACATGCCCATGGCTTCTCCATGTCCTTCTGGATGGATCCTATCCCTTACATGTGTCAGCTGCACTGCTCATCTTGATGTCACCTGCAGTCTTGCAGAGGGTGCCTTGATCCCACTATGTCATTAATGAAGATATTGAACAGCATTCATCCCAGTACAGAGTCCTGAGGAACACCACAGACTATATTAGAGACACATCTTTGCAGACTGTATTGCTTGGAAGGGACACTCAAAGAGCATCTTCTCCAATCCCCCTGCAGGCAGCAGGGACATGGCAGGTTGCTCAGGGCCACAGCAAGTTTGACCTGGAATGTCTCCAGAGAGGAGGCCTCAACCACCTCGCTGGGCAACCTGTGCCAGTGCCTCCCCACCCTCACTCTCAACAATTTTTCCCTCATCTCCACTCTCAATCTCCCCTCTTCCAGCTCAAAGCCATTGTCCCTCATCCTGGCACTCCCAGTCAAAAGTCCCTCCCCCCTCTTCTGTAGCCCCCATAGCCTACCCGTCGTTTTTCATTCCCACATCTGTCCTGGCCTTCAGATACATGAGGATGGGCTCAAATCCCCCTCATCCCCAGTATACACCCCTCAACTGCTTTTGGCTCTGTTTACTCTCCAAGCAAGCGTAGGAGTTACCACTTTTTGCTGCCTCTACCTTTGTACTTCTGGGAGCAATTTAAGACAATAAACATGAGGCTATGTGACACAGTTTAGCCTTTTTCTGCTATGAATTTTTGGGGCCTGTCAGCCCATAGCACATGGCATGGCTACAAGGACCCAAGGGGGCAAGGAGCTTTGGTTTTGTCAGCAGTCAACATCAGCCTATCATCATGAGCCCTTAAGCTCAACATTGCACCTGCAGACTGTTTTTGTGCCTGGCTCATGCAAGTGGGTTTTGCACCAGCTCAGAGCTTAGTGTGCAGGAGAAACGGGACAGCCTGGAGTTTTATCTAGTGAGCCCACCTCAAAAAGGTCTGTTTTGCCAGGGTGTAACCCAGTCAGATTCAGCTTTCAGCTTTTATGGTGTTTTCAACTCCAAAACTAAATGAAAGAAAAATAAATACCTTTAATTAGTTATGACCTAAAATCTACAGCTCTGAGCTGAAGTAGCTGAACCCAGGCTTGTCCTAGCCCTCAACCTAGATACAGATCTGAAGCTCTCCCAAGATCTTGGTGTTAACAAAGAGACCAAATCTGGACCTAGGTCTTGTTTCATGTGAAATGCTGAACCTGGTTTGTTGGGAAAGGCCTTTCAGATCAAATGCATCACATCTCTGCCTCTTTGAAGTACCTACAGGGATGGGAATTCAACCCTTTGCCTGGGCACCCTGTGCCAGGCTTTGACATGCCTTTCAGGGAAGATGTTTCTTCTAAAGTCCAAGCTAAACCTTTGCTGGTGCAGCTTGGGGCCATTTCCTCTTTTTCTGTCGTTTGTTCCTTGTAAGAAGAGACCAACAACCCACCTCACTGTAACCTCCTTTCAGGGAGCTGCAGAGAGCTAGAAGGGCTCCCCTCAACCTTCTTTTCACCAGGCCAAACAATCCTCACTGTCAGTCCAGGCTGGGTGTGATGAGGTTGAGAGCAGCCCTGCAGAGAAGGACTTGGGGGTGCCGGTGGGGGAGAAGCTGCGCAGGAGTCAGCAATGGGCACTGGCAGCCCAAAGGCAGTTGCAGACTGCAGTAACAGGACAAGGGGAAATGGTTTGAAATGAGAGCAGAGCAGATTTAGATTGTCTGTGAGGAATAAGTTCTGCACCATAAGGATGCTAGAACACTGCAGCAGGTTGCCCAGGGAGGTGGCCAAGGCCCCATCCCTGGAGATATTCCAGGTGAGGCTGGACAGGGCTGTGGGCAACCTGATCTAGTGGAGGATGTCCCTGCTGAGTGCAGGGGCGTTGGACTGGATGAGCTTTAGAGGTCACTTCCAACCCAAACCATTCTATGATTCTATGTTCTCACGTGTGCTTCTTACCTAAGACTTGTGCACCAACCTTACAGTCTGTCCCTGCACCTCACTCAGTTCTGTCCTAAGTTTGACTGTGGCTTTAAAATGCTATTCTATTTCCATGCAATACTATGGGGATCATTTTGCCTTTTGCATGGTCTAAAACATGGGGCTGGTTTGGGGGTTTAATGTCTGAATGGCTGATTTAGGAAGAACAGCCAAGGAGTCATTCTGGGCTGCATACAGAAGTGTGTGGCAGCCAGCTGAGAGAGGTTCTCTTCCTCATCTAATCTGATCCAGTGATACCACATCTGGAAGGTTATGTCTAGTTCTGGGCTCCTGAATTCAAGGGTGACATGGGATCTGCTGGAGAGAGTCCAGTGGAGTCTACAAGGATGCTGAAGGGACTAGAACATCTGTGTGATGAGGAAGGCTGAGAGCCCTGGAGCTGTTGAGCCTGGAGAAGAGTAGCCCCAAAGGGCATCTGAGCAATGTTTATAAATATCTGAAGGGTGGGGGACAAGAAGAGATCAGGCCCTTGTCATTGTGCCCTGTAACAGGACAAGAGGCACTGGGCACAAACTGGAATCCACCTCAACATGAGCAGAAAGTTGTTTGTTGTGAGGGTGCTGGAGGCCTGGAGCAGGTTGCCCAGAGAGGTTGTGGCGTCTCCTTCTCTGGAGACTGTCAAGCCCTGTCTGGCTGTGTTCCTGTGTGACCTGCCCTGGGTGACCCTGCTTTCTGGAGCTGGGTCAGAACAGCACATCAGACCTTGCTTATGTCCAGAGGTCCTGTCCAACCATTCTATTATTCCCTGATTCTCCCACCTTGTTCACTTTCTAAGCAGTGTGGCCTTTCTCCTCCTAGCCATATTAATTTATCTTAAATCTGATTGCAGTGAGCACCCCTAATTAACCTGATTTTTTGCTGCTAATCACTCTCAATGGAATCAAATCACAAATGCGGGGACGGATTGACCGGCACACAGAAAGAAGCTGCCCTCCGTGCCTTAATTCAGCGAACAGGATATAATTTGATCCAGGTAGGACCTCTTGCTCACCTCCTTTGGTGCCTGGCTTCACCCTGAAACCATGCCTGGCATCGGGGACTGGAGCAGTGATGCTGTGCACATGGAGCCCTCCTTGCCCATTCTCCTTTGCTTTCTTTTCCTCTGCCCTTTGTGCTGAACATAGCTCCATGTAACAGATGCTGTCTGATATGAAGACAGAACTTGTTCCTCTAGGAACTCTTTGCCCCATGCCAAATTATGGTAAGTTTGGGGGAAAAAAAAAAACCTTGAGAGCTGCTAAATGGATGGGAAAGCTGTCTGAAAGCCATGGTTGCAGTGGTAGCATAGCAAAGAAAAATCCACAAACAAAATTTCCAAATATTGTAGGTCCAGAGTTGGCCTTAGGAGGTCCAAGATGTCACCACCAGATCTGCCTTTTGAACAGATCCTTGCAAGCACCTGCCCAAACACCAAAGGTTTCCTCCCTGGTTAGTTTTTAAGGGCTCCAAGCAACAAAACTTTCCCTGGTTAGGACAAGCAGAGACTGGACTTGTCCCTCAAGAGCCATCTGAGTAAGTCTTTCTCAGTTGGCATGACCAGGACAAGCTGATTTTGTGAAAGCTTGATCACTACTATGAGACCAACCT
Organism: Psilopogon haemacephalus; assembly: GCA_013396835.1. Taxonomy (NCBI): domain Eukaryota; kingdom Metazoa; phylum Chordata; class Aves; order Piciformes; family Megalaimidae; genus Psilopogon; species Psilopogon haemacephalus. The sequence continues at coordinate 18,156 of VWZI01001212.1, forward strand.
TGCATGGTAGAAGAATTAACTGAGAGCAGGGAACTTCAGGAAGGTGGCCTCCTTGACCTTTGCCTTGCTTTGCATAGCACTAGATGGCACAACAGTCCACAGCAATACCTGAGGCTCCTGGGAAAAGCCATTTTCCTGCAGCTCTGAACGCTCCCTGTGCCCCAGGACCAGGCCAGCATCTAGATTTCTTGCCCTTGAAGAGGATTTTTGCTCTTACTTACCCAGAAGATAAATAACTTCTTTATATCTCCTGTTTGCTGCGGCTTTCTTCATCCTGATCTTCAGGGTCATGCCGTCACATTCGGCTAGAGCTCATTCCTAAACGCCAGATCTCAACTGCCAGCTCCAACACACACCCCAACACTGTTTTCCTCCTCACTAGGTCTTCTTCTTTCTCCCTACCTTTCCCATTCTAGTTGAGCTCTTTTTCCCCCCTCCTAATTTTCTTTTCCACATCTCTTTGGGCTTTCTTCCAACCTTTCAGTGCACCCAAATGCCTCCTCCCTCAGTGCCCCCTCACCTTTGTGAAGCAGAAGATGAAGTCTATTGTTCTCCAGACAACAGTTTGTTGAGATGCTACCTTCAAGCCACTGCAGGTTGAGAGAGGGCTTCACTGGGTCCTGTGCTCCCACAGGCACTAACAGTTGTTTGTCTCTCATGTGGCTTAAAATGAACCAGAAAGACTCCTCTGGCCACATTCAGGTCAGTGAAGACTGCAGATGACCACAACATAAAACAGCCACCATGATTGGGCTTCACCAAGGAAGTGGCTTGAGAGATGGAAAAATCCCATCTCGGCAGGCAGCTCAGCTCAGCCAAACTGGTGGGCAGAAAAGTGGCCTCAACCATTCATCATTTCAGATGTCCCTGTGGCTCCATCACTGTGCTGACAACAGCTGCAAAAGAGGAATGAGCAGAGACAAGTCAGAGCCTGTTTTAGACTCAGGAAGTTTTAAGGAGCTCCTGGTCCTACTCTTATTTTCTTGGGAGGATCTCTGTTAGGTTCTGTGATTTGAGACTTCCTCTTGAGTGAGCTGTACAGAATTTCATTGACCTGAAGCAATCCTAGAGGGCAAGAGGGGAGAGGAGAGGAGAGGAGAGGAGAGGAGATTCGAGGAGAGGAGAGGAGATTCGAGGAGAGGAGAGGAGAGGAGAGGAGAGGAGAGGAGAGGAGAGGAGAGGAGAGGGGA
>VWZI01001212.1:20372-62208 GCA_013396835.1 Psilopogon haemacephalus
GGAGAGGAGAGGAGGGGAGAGGAGAGGAGAGGAGAGGAGAGGAGAGTTTGTACAAATCAGGCCCTTCTGCAGGCTGCCCCAATATGCTAACTGGACCCCAAAGCCTTCCAGCACAGGTATGGCAATGGGGCAGCCAGTACACATGAGCCTGGGAAGGAAAGAATGGTGTCTGCTTCCAACCCACTGGGAATGGGGCATGTCTGTGGTGTCTTTCCCTAGGAAGAGGTTGCCTACCCCCATGGTTGCAATCTGTGCCTAACCCTCTCTTTTCTTTCTCTCCATGGCAGGAAAACGGGCAGAGGAAATATGGAGGCCCACCACCTGGCTGGGACGGCCCTCCACCAGAGAGGGGATGTGAGATCTTTATTGGGAAGCTGCCCCGGGACCTCTTTGAAGATGAGCTTATACCTCTGTGTGAAAAAGTAAGACTTTGTGGTGGGCACTTGTACTGCAGAGAGTGGTGATGCTCGAAGCTGCATTGAAAGGCTGAACTGGAGATTGTTTGGCCCAGACTACGAGAGAGCTTTGGACCTGATGTAGTCAAGGAAGCACTTACTCTTGTTTAAACATCTCCCACCTTGTTGCTGACCATCTTTGTTTCCCTTTACAGGTTGGCAAAATCTATGAGATGAGAATGATGATGGACTTCAATGGCAACAACAGGGGCTATGCATTTGTGACCTTCTCAACGAAACAGGAGGCAAAGAACGCAATAAAGCAGCTGAATAACTATGAAATCAGGTAAGGGTGGCAAACACCTTCACACCAGCTCAGGGGCATGAAGGAAGAGTGTGGCAAGCAGGCCAGAGGAGGTTATTTTCCACTTCTAATCTGTCCTTATCAGGCCACATCTGGAGTCCTGGCTCCAGTTATGGGCTCCCCAAGTCCAGAGAGACAGGGAACTGCTGGAGACAGTCCAGGGCAGGCTGCCATGTTCTTTGCTGGTTGTTGTTGATTTACTTCTCTCTCATGACCTATACTGCAGATACATGCTGGTAGACAGAGCAGCGGCCCAAAAAATGGTGAAATAAGGTGGAAAGCAATTGGCCAAAGCAGTGACAACTCCTAATAGAATGGAACAGAAACAGCCTTCATGTTTGTGTCTGAAAACTGGGAACAATACCCTTGGAATCAACACTATATGGGCCCCTCAATGTGGTTTGTTTTGATTTCAACCGCACTTAATAATGGCTTTGTTCCAGTTTTCTGTGGGATGAATCAATGTCTTTGCTTAGATTGGCATTTATAGGCAAGCCAACCTGGACATTCTGGGGGGGCTGGGTTTGTTTTTCATTAAAAAAAAAACACCAAAAACAACAAAAAAACCCATACAATAAAGTTGGATTGGGATTTGCTTTATTATCAGCCCTAAGGATGAGCAGGTCACAGGGCCTACTAATGTGATTTCTATCAGAGATTGGAAGGTCTTAAAGATCAGGCTTTAAGCCATTTTCTTGCTTGCTTCATCACCTCCTCTTCTTGCTTCCCTTCTTCTAAAGACTCTTCTAAAGAAGATTTTAACTTCTCAAAACCAACAAGAGGCACTGAGACCATGGAGTGGTGAGCAAAGGGCATGTCAGGTTACTTTGAGTCCTGGCACCAGTAAGACCCAAATTACATCTGTCCATGACAAAAGATTTTCATTCCCAACTCCATCTCCTCTGCCTGCTCCCCTTCTTCCAAAGGCTCCTCTAAAGAAGTCATTAACTTCTCAAAACCAACAGAAGATAAGTGAACCACGAAGAGGTGGGCAAAGTGCCTGGTAGGAAGCTTTCACTTTGGGGTTTACACACTTGGCATCAGTAAGCTCCCAAACGATGCCTGTCCATGACAAAAGGTTTTAATTCCTGCAAGCCTCAGTCACAAAGGCCCCATGGTGACTGGGAAGCTCCAGGCATGGGGCAGAGTGTCTGGAAACTGCTGGAAACACTGGGAATGTTGGTCAACAGCTAGCTGAAGATGAGCCAGCACTGTGCCCAGGTGGCCAAAAAGGCCACCAGCATCCTGGCCTGGATCAGCAATGCATGACCAGCAGGAGCAGGGCAGGGATTGTGCCCCTGTGCTGGGCAAAGGTGAGGCCACAGCTCTAGTGCTGTGTTCGGTTTTGGACCTGTCACTCTAAGGACACTGAGGTGCTGCAGCAGGTTCAGAGAAGGGCAACAAAGGTGGGGAAGGGTCTGGAGAAGAGGGCTGGGGAGGAGCAGCTGAGGGAGCTGGGGATGTGCAGTGTGGAGAAGAGGAGGCTGAGGGGAGACCTCATTGCTCTCTACAGCTCCCTGAGAGGAGGCTGCAGTGAGGTAGGGGTTGGGCTCTGCTCCCAAGGAACAAGAGACAAGAGGAAACTGCCTCAGGTTGTGCCAGGGGAGGTTTAGGTTAGACATTAGGAACAATTTCGTCATTAAAATAGTAGTCAAGCCTTGGCTCAGGCTGCCCAGGGAGGTGGTGGAGTCCCCATTGCCTGGAGATATTTAAGAGCTGTGTAGATGTGATCCTGAGGGCCATAGTTTTGTGGTAGACTTGTCAGTGCTGGGTTAACAGTTTGGCTTGATGATCCTGGAGGTCTTTTCTATCCTCAATTATTCTGTGATCTGTGAGAAGTCCCTGCAGAACGCAAGGAACCCTGGCGCCCACGGGTGGCAACACAAGGGTCCCCACTGTCACCATGGATGGTTGGTCACTTTGCAGCTTGAAAACCTGCAGAATGGAGAACGCCAGGAAGCAAAAGCAATTTTGGCTTTGATTTTCTCCCTGATCTCAAGGCCTGCATTTTGGCTCTGCTGCTTCACTTTGGCCCCAGATTTAGTGGGCTGGCCATTTTTGCAATCTGTGCTGTTCAATCTATTCAGTGACAACCTGGCTGAGGGCACAGAGGCACTGCCAGCAAGACTGACAACAGCACCAAACGGGGAGCAGAGGCTGACACCCTCTCAGGATGTGCTGCCAGTCAGGCAGAAGTGGACAATCTGGAGAACTGGGCAGAGAGCAATAGAATGAAATCCAACATGGCCAAGGGTAGAGTCTGGTAGCTGGGGAAGAAGAACTCCATGGAGGAGTAGAGGTTGGGGACTGAGCTGTTGGAGAGCAGCACCTGGGGCTGCTGGTGGACAGAAGGATGCCCATGAGCCAGCAATGTGCTCTTGTGGCCAAGAAGACCAAGGACAGCCTGGCGTGGATTAGAAGGGCTGTGGTGAGTAGGTCAGAGAGGTTCTCCTGCCCCTCTACTCTGACCTGCTATGGCCACATCTGGAATCTTGTGTCCAGTTCTGAGCCCCTCAGGTCAAGAAGGACCTCAGGAAGCTGCTTGAGAGAGTGCAGCCCAGAGCCCCCAAGCTGCTGCAGGCAGTGAAATATCTCCTGTGAGGCCAGGCTGAGGGAGCTGGGCTGGGAGCTTGGAGCAGAGGAGCCTGAGGGCTGCCCTCATTGCTGTGCTAAAGATGTGCAGGGCAGTGTCAGGAGGACACAGCCAGGCTCTGCTCAGGGATGGCCAAGGACAGCACAAGGGGCACAGGTGCCAGCTGGAGGAGAGGAGTTGCCATGGGAACAGGAGGGAAAACTTTGTCAGTGTGAGGGTGCTGGAGGCATGGAGCATGTTGCCCAGAGAGGTTGTGGAGTGTTCTTCTCTGGAAATATTCAAACCCCACCTGGATGTGTCCCAGTGTGACCTACCTTGTGTGATCCTGATCTGGTATAGAGGTCAGGCTGGATGATCTCTGGAGGTCATTTCCACCCCCTAATATTCTGTGATTCTGTGACTAGGATATCCACATGTGCTGCAGGAGCAAGAGGCCTTCTGTTTAACTTTGTGTTTGGGGACAAGATGGGGGGAATCTTTAATTTGTCCTCTCTGTGGGAAGCCATCCTAACTCCTGCCAAACCAGCAGTGTCCTTTCTCCCCAGGAATGGGCGGCTGCTGGGAGTCTGTGCCAGTGTGGACAACTGCCGCCTCTTTGTGGGAGGGATCCCCAAAACCAAGAAGAGGGAGGAAATCTTAGCAGAGATGAAGAAGGTCACAGATGGAGTTGTGGATGTCATTGTCTACCCCAGTGCAGCTGATAAAACCAAAAACAGAGGCTTTGCTTTTGTGGAGTATGAAAGCCACCGAGCAGCAGCCATGGCCAGGAGGAAATTGCTCCCAGGTTGGTACAGATGGGGAGGATGGGATGAGTGGCTTCATCTCAGGGATCACTTGTGCATAAGTCTCCAGAGGAATCAGGAATGATGCTGGGTTTTATTCTCTAGGCTGCTCGAGACACTTAGAGCAAGGCATTGACACCATGGCTGGCTGATGGGATCACCACGATTATGGTGAGAGGAAATGGCCTGAAATGGTGCCAGGGGAGGGTTAGGTTGTAGCTGAGAAACTATTTCTTTCCTGCAAGGGTGACCAGGGATAGATACAGGATGCCCAGGGAGGTTGTGGAGTCCCCATGTCTGGAGGTGTTCAAGAAAGGTGTGGCCATAACACTTGGGGCCATGATTTAGTTGGGTTGATGATTGGTCCTGGAAGGTTTTCCCAAGACAAACAGTTCTGTGGTTCTATGATTCTGTGATAGGCTGAAGGAGTCACCTGAGCTCTGGGGTGCAGGGCTGGTGATTCCCTTCAGGTCCATGCTCATTATCCATGCTTTTCATTTAGGAGCTGGAATTTATTAAGACTCCAGTTAGATAGGCTCAGATGTGCAGCTCTGCTGTAGGATGTGCCTTGTGATGTGGTTATCATGAGTTGTGTATCAAACAGAGTCTCAGTTATGGCCTCTTGGAAAGAATCACTCAGGAAAACATCCAAAAATATGTTCAGTCTTGAGAAGGTCCTGAGAATGTGCCTGAAAATGAGTATTTCCCATGTGGGAAGTAAACTTCAGATGAGAAATTGCACCAGGATTTAAACAATGCAAAGGATAAGTTTGTGCAGTCCAGTACTGGGGACACTCAAAGACCATTCAATGAGGGCAAGTCCTGAATCTGGAGAAGAATTACCCCATGGATCAGTACAGCTTGGGGACTGAGCTTTTGGAGAGCAGCTCTGAGGAAAATGATCTGGGAGTGCTGCTGGACAGCAGAAAGACCATGAGGCAGCAATGTGCCCTCACAGCCAAGAAGGCCAAAGTCATCCTGGGGTGCATCAAGAGTGTGGCCAGCAGCTCAAAGGAGGTTCTCCTGCCCTTCTACTCTGCCCTGCTGAGGCCTCACCTGGGGTACTGTGTCTAGCTCTGGGTTTTCCAGCTCAAGAAGGTGAAAGATCTATGGGAGAAAGTCCAGCACAGGGCCACTGAGCTGCTGAGGGCACTGCAACATCACTCATCTGCAGAGAGGCTGAGCCCGGGCACTGGTTAGTTTGGAGAGGGGTGGGTGTCAGGAGGATGGGACCAGGCTCTTGTCAGTGGTGCTCAGGGACAGCACAAGAGGCGCTGGGCATAAACTTGAACATAGGAAGTTCCATCTAAGCATGAGGAGGAACTTCTTGACTGTGAGGGTGGCAGAGCCCTGGAGCAGGCTGCCCAGAGAGGTTGTGGAGTCTCCTTCTCTGGAGATTTTCAGGGCCCAACTAGATATCATAGAATTACAGAATCACGGAATGTTAGGGGGTGGAAGATTCTCCAAACCAACCCCCTTGCCAGATGACATAGGTCTTAAATGTCTCCAGAGAAGAACAGTCCACAGCCTCTCTGGGCAACATGCTCCAGGCCTCCAGCACCTTCACACTGACAAAGTTTTCCCTCCTGTTCCCATGGCACCTCCTCTCCTCCAGCTGGCACCTGTGCCCCTTGTGCTGTCCTTGTCCCTCCCTGAGCACAGCCTGGCTGTGTCCTCCTGACACTGCCCTGCACATCTTTAGCACAGCAATGAGGGCAGCCCTCAGGCTCCTCTGCTCCAAGCTCCCAGCCCAGCTCCCTCAGCCTGGCCTCACAGGAGATGTTCACTGCCTGCAGCAGCTTGGGGGCTCTGGGTTGCACTCTCTCAAGCAGTTCCCTGAGGTCTTTCTTGACCTGAGGGGCCCAGAACTGGACACAAGATTCCAGATGTGGCCACAGCAGGTCAGAGTAGAGGGGCAGGAGAACCTCTCTGACCTACTCACCACAGCCCTTCTAATCCACGCCAGGCTGTCCTTGGTCTTCTTGGCCACAAGAGCACATTGCTGGCTCATGGGCATCCTTCTGTCCACTAGGAATGTGGAATGTTCCTGTGTGACCTGCCCTGGTGGACCCTGCTTTGGTTGGACTGGGTGATCTCCAGAGGTCCCTTACAACCCCTATCATTCTGTGATTCTGTGACTATGGTAGAGAAATGCTTGATAGATATTAGATGAAGGAGTCACTTAGCCTGAGGTGTACAAGAAGTCATTTCACCAGGTCTCTCATGCTTCCTTAAGCTCAGCAGTTCCTACACTGCTCTGTGGAACTCGAGTGCTGGTGAAATAATTAAACAAACCTTCTGCTTTGAGACTTTGAGAGCCACCAGCCTTCTTTCACTCTCTGTATGCAGCAGCCCATGACCCATACTGAGTAATTTAAATCCTTTTATCTTACTGTAATAAAAAGGAGCCTGGTTTGGAGTGCTGAACACAGGTGTGAGATATCTCACCCTGGCTGTTTTGCCTTTTATTCTGTATTTTCTGCACCAGTTTGGCATCTCCCTGATTGTGGGAACACAGAATCATAGAATGCACTGGGTTGGAAGGGACCCTCCAAGGGCATCTTGCCCAAGCCCCCTGCAGGCTGCAGGGACACATCCAGGCTGATCTTGAATGTCTCCAGGGATGGCCTCAAGCACAGCCCTGGGCAGCCTGTGCCAGTCTCTCCCCACCCTCACTGTGCACAACTCCCTCCTGATGTCCAACCTACATCTGCCCTGCTCCACTTCCAAACCACTGCCCCTCGGTCTATGCTCATAAGCACTTCTGAACAGTCCCTCCCCCAGCCTGCCTGGAGGTTCCCTTCAGGTATTGAAATGCAGCTCTAAGGTCCGCCTGGAGCCTTCTCTTCTCCAGGCCTAACAGTCTCAACTCTCCCAGCCTGGCCTTGTAGTAGAGGTGCTCCAGACCTCTGATCATCTTGGAGCACATTCAGCTGCTCTGTGCTTCAGTAAAACTTTTCCATGGTTTTTGTAACAAGAAGGAGCAGACAGAGCTAACAGCAGCCTTGGGGGAGTAGAGCACTTGAAATGCTGAGCAAAGCCAGCATGGCAAACGGAAGGAATACATAGCCCTAGGCATACTGATTTCCAATTTGGGGACAGCTCAGTAAACAGTTTGGGGAATTTCAAAGGCCTGAGTGGAAGCCAGAGTCTTCTGGTGTTGCAGACATATGGGAGGAAAACGTTTACAGCCAGAAGTGAATGTGTCTTTAGCTCATGACTTGGATGAATGTGAGACTGGATACCATTAGCGAGATACTTCCTTGACTCTCAGCCTTGCTGCTCTTTGGGGGAGCTCTCTGGAAGACAGAAAGGCTCAAAAAGGAAGACCTTTTTATGAAAACTTTGTCTCCTGCTTGAACCAGAGGCTGGAGAAAGTCTGACGTTTTGCAAGAAGGGAGTGCAGGTACCAAGCTTAGCCCATTGCATCAAGTCTCCCAGGGAGACCAAGACCCCATCTGCAGTAGAAGGGCCAGTTCTGGACTCCCCAGTTGCAGAGAGACAGGGAACTGCTGGAGAGAGTCCAGGGCAGGCTGCAAAGCTGCTGAGGGGCCTGGAGCAGCTCTGTGATGAGAAAAAGCTGAGAGCCCTGGGGCTGAGAGCCTGGAGAAGAGCAGCCCCAGAGGGCATCTGAGCTCAGCAAGAGCTAAAGGAGCTGTAGGGGGTAAGAGGCTGGGGCCAGGCTCTCATCAGTGGTGCCCAGGGCCAGGACAAGGGGAAGAGGGCACAAAGCGGGAGCCAGGAGGTTGCATCTAAGCAGGAGAAAGTTGTTTGTTGTGAGGGTGCTGGAGGCCTGGAGCAGGCTGCCCAGAGAGGTTGTGGAGTCTTCTTGTCTGGAGAGCTTCCCCCAGGCATTGTGCTCCTGGGCAAGTTGCTGTGAGTGCCCTGCTTTATCACGACTGGATGATCTCCAGAGGTCCCTTCCAACCCCACCATGCTGAGATCCTGGGATTATTTCCATTGTTGACCAAGAATATAGCAGTTCAGAAAGGTCCACATTACATTTCATTTCAGCAGGCTGTCATTAGGAGCCATCTGTTTCTGGTTACTCATAGCCAGGGTCAGACTGGGAGGTGCCGCCCATCTTCAACCTGTAAATCCCAGTCCATTCATGAGCCCTCCTAGCATGAAGCAGTGTTTTTCCATTCACAGAATCACAGAGTGTTAGGTTTGGAAAGATCATCCAGTCTAACCCCCCTGCCAGAACAGGATCACCTAGGTCAGGTCACACAGAAACACATCCAGGCTGGTTTGGAAAGTCGCCAGAGAAGGAGATTGCCCCCCCAGGCAGCCTACTCGAGGCCTCCAGAACCCTCACCATAAAGAAGTTTCTCTCCTCATGTTGAGGTGAAATCTCCTGGGTTGCAGCTTCCACCCATTGTTCCTTGTCCTGTCAGTACTCCAAATTCTGCCCTCACCATCTAATATTCTCTCATTTGGAGCCCCCATCTCATCTTTGATGAGTTATGTAAGAGGAAATGCACCACAGGGACTCTTCAAGAATGTTTTGCAGGATTCTCTTTCTCCCTCTGCTGGCACAGATGTATCCATGTTTCTTCTGGCTTTTACCATAATTAAGTCTTTGGTGAACCCAATCTTCATATCATAGAGATGAGAGAGAAAAGGAAAAAGCCACACAGACAGGCTTTTTTTGTTGTTGTTGTTTTGTTTTGGGGGGGGAGGGGGGAAAATATGCAAAAGAGACAGGGTCAAGAACTGTCTAGATGGCCAGGCACAGAGAGTGGTGGTGAATGGTGCCACATCCACTTGGGGGCTAGTCATAAGTGGTGAGCCCCAGGGATCAGTGCTGGGCCCAATCCTGTTTCATATCTTCACTGATGATCTGGGTGAGGGGTTTGAGTCCTCCATCAGTAAGTTTGCAGATGACACCAAGTCGGGAGCATGTGTGGATCTATTAGAGGGCAGGAGGGCTCTGCAGCGGGACCTGGACAGGCTGAGCAGATGGGCAAAATCCAGTGCCAAGAGATTTAACAAGTCCAAATGCCAGGTTCTGCACTTTGGACACAACAACCCCATTCAGCACTACTGGCTGGGGACAGAGTGGCTGGAGAGCAATCAGGCAGAGAGGGATCTGGGCATGCTGGAAGATAGTAGCTGAACATGAGCCAGCAGTGTGCCCAGGTGGCCAAGAAGACCAATGACATCCTGACCTGAATCAGGAAGAGTGTGGCCAGCAGGACAAGGGAGGTTATTCTGCCTTTTCCCCTGGTCACGCCAGTATGCCACTCAATTCAAGAGAGATGTTGAGGTGCTTGAACGTGTCCAGGGAAGGGTGATGAAGCTGGTGAGGAGCCTGGAGCACAGCCCTGTGAGGAGAGGCTGAGGGAGATGGGGGTGTGCAGCCTGGAGAAAAGGAGGCTCAGGTGAGACCTCATTGCTCTCTACAACTACTTGAAGAGAGGTTGTAGCCAGGTGGGGCTGGTCTCTTCTCCCAGGCAACCACCAACAGAACAAGGAGACGCAGTCTCAAGCTGTGCCAGGGCAGGTATAGGCTGGATGTTAGGAGGAAGTTCTGCACAGAGAGAGTGATTGGCATTGGAATGGGCTGCCCAGGGAGGTGGTGGAGTTGCCATCCCTGGAAGTGTTGAAGAAAAGACTGGATGGAGCACTTAGTGCCATGGTCTAGTGATTGGATAGGCCTGGGTGATAGTTTGGACTGGATGATCTTGGAGGTCTTGATCTTCCAACCTGTTTGATTGTATTAATTTCATTTGATGATTTTGAAGGACTCTCTAACACTTCATCTGCTTTTAAGACACAAAATGGTCCCTACTGTCCATCCAAAGAATTAGCTGCTGGGCTGATTAAAATTGCTAATGAAAAAGTGTGTCACAGACAGACCTCATGAAATTTGGGGCTCTGGCTAATAGTCAGTGGCCAGATTTCAATCTTTCTCTTCTTTCCTGAAGAGAAAAGAGGAAGATTGCCCTGCAAGATGTGCAAAAAGGACGGAGGGGAAGAGGAAATACTACTTGCAGCACTGCATCCACTTCTGGGGCCCCAGCACTGCTGCAGAGGGTCCAGAGGAGGCCATGAAGATGATGAGAGGGCTGGAGGGGACAGGCTGGGAGAGTTGGGGCTATCCAGTCTGGGGAAGAGAAGGCTCCAGGCAGAGTTTAGAGCAGCCTTCCAGTGCCTGAAGGGACTGCAGAAGAGCTGGGGACGGACTTCTGACAAGAGCTGGGAGTGGCAGGACAAGGGACAATGGCTTTGAGCTGGGAGAAGGGAGACTGAGAGTGGAGAGGAGGAAGAAATTGTTGAGACTGAGGGTGGAGCAACACTGGTACAGGTTGCCCAGGGAGGCTGTGGATGTCCCCTCCCTGAAGGTATTGAAGGCCAGGCTGGATGAGGCCTTGAGCAACCTGGGCTGGTGGGAGGCCACAGGAGGCCACAAACACGATCCAAGGGCTGGAGCAGCAATGTTGTGAGGACAGACTGAGAGTGCTGGGGGTGTTCAGCCTGGAGAAGAGAAGGCTCCAGGGGGACCTTAGAGCTGCCTGCCAGCACCTGAAGGGATCCTGCAGAGAGACTTTTGCTGAGGGTGTCTAGAGACAGGCCAAGGGGGAATGGTTTGAAGCCGAGGGAGAGCAGCTTTAGACTGGACCTAAAGAAGAAGTTCTTCAATAGGAGGGTAGTGAGACTCTGGAACAGGTAACCCAGGGAGGTGGTGGAGTCTCCATCCCTGGAAGTGTCCAAGAAAGGTGTGGCCATGGCACTCTGGAGCATGGTTTAATGGCCATAGTGCTGTTGGGTTGATGCTTGGACCAGATGGTCTTGGAGGTCTTTTCCAGCCCAAAAACTTCTATGAATCTATGAACCAAAGCCTGTCTGATACTAACCATGCCAATTCCTTTAAAGGGAGGATCCAGTTGTGGGGACACCAAATTGCTGTTGACTGGGCAGAACCTGAAGTGGAGGTAGATGAAGACACCATGTTATCAGTAAAAATTCTCTATGTGAGGAACCTTATGCTCTCAACCACTGAAGAGACCATAGAAAAGGAGTTCAACAACATTAAACCAGGTAGGAACCCATTGACATGGTGGCTCCTACCTACAGTGCTGCAAGTGGAAATACTTTGCCATTCAGGTAAATGCCTAAGGAAGAGATAAAAAGAATGGGGTTTTGTTTTTCCACTGTAACATGGTCATGTGTAATGCCACAAAATCATCCTTAGGATGATGATTGGAAAACTGGAGTACCTCCCCTATGGGGACAGGCTGGGAGAGTTGGGGCTGTTCAGCTTGGAAAACTCCAGGAGCACCTTAGAGATGCCTTTCAGCACCTGAAGCGGCTCCAGAAGAGCTGGGAGGAGGTGGGGGGGGGAGAGGGGAGGACTTCTGACAAGGGCTGGGAGTGCCAGGATGAAGGACAATGGCTTTGAGCTGGGAAAGGGGAGACTGAGACTGGGGAGAAGGAAGAAACTCTTGAGTGTGAGGGTAGAGAGACGTTGGCAGAGGTTGCCCAGGGAGGCTGTAGCTTCCCTATCCCTGGAGGTGTTGAAGGCCAGGCTGAATGAGGCCTTGAGCAACTTCGGCCAGTGGAAGGTCTCCCTGCCCATGGCAGGGGCTTGGAACTGGATGAATTTTGAGGTCCTTTCCAACCGAACCCACTTAATCTTTCTGTGATGACCAACATGGGCTACAGTACCCAAGAAGCACATTGTGTCATCCCATTATGGGCTGCTTTATTTCCAGCAAACAGCAGTACTAACTTCTTTAGGATTATTTGGAGCACTTGTGGACATGATTTAATGGCCATGGTGGAGTTCAGTTGATGCTGGACTCAACCTTCGAGGCCTTTCAACTGAGACAATTCCATGATTTGCATCTGGAAAAAATTCAGAATGTTGCAGGGTCATGTACCTGACTTGGAACAATCCTCACGATACATACAGGCTGGGAAATGAGATTGAGACTGGCCTCGCAGAGAAGGCCTTGGGGGTACTGGTGGGGGAAAATCTGGACAGGAGCCAGCAATGGGCGCTGGCAGCCCAGAAGGGCAGTGGCAGCCTGGACTGCATGGCCAGAGATGGAGAGAGGGGATCCTGCCCCTCTGCTCTGCTCTGGGCAGACCTCACCTGCATTGCTGTGTCCAGATATGGAGTCCAACACAGGAAGGACATGGACTTCATGGAGAGGGTCCAGAGGAGGGCAATGAAAATGATCACAGGGTTAGAGCAGGTCTGCTATGCAGAGAGGCTGAGGGAGCTGGGGTTGTTCACCTTGGAGAAGCGATGGCTCCAGGGAGACCTTAGAGCAGCCTTCCAATACCTGAAGGGAGCTACAAGAAGGCTGCAGTGGGACTGTTCCCAAAGGCCTGCAGGTACAGAACAAGGGGCAATGTCTTGAAATGAGAACAGAGCACATTGAGACTGGATGTGAGTAATAAGTTCTTTCACCATGAGGGTGCTGGAACGCTGTAACAGGTTGCCCAGGGAGGTGATTGAGGCCACATCCCTAGGGATATTCAAGGTGAAGCTATGGGCAACCTGATCTAGTGGAGGATGTCCCCGCTGAGTGCAGGGGTGGTTGGACTGGATGAGCTTTGGAAGTCCCTTCTAAGCCAGATGACTCTATGATTCTATGATTCCATGGAGATGCCAGTGTCATAAAAACTATTATTTTGAAATATTTTCATCTTTCTTAAAAAGAGAGAATCAGTTGTGTGAGTGCAGCAGTCTTTTCCTGTGCCAAGAGAGTTAATACAAGTTCTTTTCAGCTCACTGCCTAAATCTGATTTTTATCATGATTTTTATACATTAAAAAACCCAACAGAATCTCCCACGTCCTTCTGTAAATTTCTGAATAGTCAGAGTTAATCACTGAGTGCAGGATGTATCCTGGTGTGTATTGCATGCAGTTAGGTTGACGTTTTCCCAACAGTGAGTAGATTTTTTGGGAATGAAAACCCTGCTTGGTTTTCAAAGGAGATTTTTGCTTCTGAACAGTACCTGCTTGAGGAAATTCCACTCAAATTCAACAAAGTAAAAATAACCTATTTTTGCATTTCTCCAAGCCACACAGTGCATTAGGCATTAGCAGCCCCTGCCTGGCAACGGGAACTTGCCTTTAATCTCAGCCCTCTTCATTTCCTGCCATTAATTTTTTAGCAAGCACTACAGCGCTTCATTTTGCCTGCACTAACTTTGCACTGCTGCTCCTCACAGGTATCTTTTTCTTTTTGCTAGGCTGCAATGCAAAGCTCCTTACAAGTTTCTTTATGAGCTTTTCCTGTCCTTTTAGTGTTTCTGGTTAATACTTTTACTATTTATCTATATCTATACCTATATCTATTTCTATCTCTATATCTATCTCTACCATCTCTATACCTATATCTGTCTCTATCTCTCTATCTCTATACCTCTCTTTCTCTCTATTTCTATCTCTATCTCTATACCTCTATCTTTCTCTCTATTTCTATCTCTATCTCCATCTCTCTATCTCTATCTTTTTCTCTATATTTATATCTATCTCTATCTCCAACTCCATCTCTCTAATTCTATCTCTGTCTCTGTATTTATATCTATCTCTATGTCTGTTTATGTCTATCTTTATCTCTCTATTTTTAATCTATATATCATCTATATCTCCATCTCTTGATATCTATCACTCTATCTCATCTCTATCTCTATCTCTATCTCTATCTCTATATCTCTATCTCTATCTCTATCTCTATCTATTTCTAACTCTATCTCTGTCTGTCTCTATCTCTATCTCTATCTCTATCTCTATCTCTATCTCTATCTCTATCTCTATCTCTATCTCTATCTCTATCTCTATCTCTATCTCTATCTCTATCTCTATCTCTATCTCTATCTCTATCATCTCCATCTATTTCCACCTCTCTATCTCTATCTCTTTATATTTATATCTATCTCTATCTCCATCTCTCTATTTCTATCTCTATCTCTGTATTTGTATCTATATCTATCTCTATCATCTCCATATCTATTTGTGTGTCTGTCTCTATCTGTATGTCTGACTTCATCTCTCTAGCTCTAGCTCTATCAATCCCCACCTACTCCAGCCACCTTTCAAGGAGCTGTAGAGAGCAATGAGGTCTCCCATCAGCCTCCTCTTCTCCGTGCTGAATACCCCCTGCTCGCTCATGTGCTCCTCCCTAGCCCTCTTCTCCAGGCCATTCTCCAGCTTTTTTGCCCTTCTCTGGACCTGCTCCAGCCTCTCAATGTCCTTCCTGCAGTGAGGGGCCCAGAGCTAAACACAGCACTTGAGGTGTGGCCTCAGCAGTGCTGAGCACAGGGGATGATCCCCTCCTGTCCCTGCTGCCCAGCCTGTTTCTAACCCAAGCCAGGATGCCATTGGATTTCTTGGCCATCTAGGCACTGATGACTCATATTTAGTTGACTGTCAACCAACACCCCGAGGCCCCTGACCAAGTCACAGATTTCCACACATCCCCAAGTCTGTAGCTCCCTATGGGGTTGTTGTGATGCAAGACAGTGACCTGGCACTTGGCCTTGTTGAACTTCATCCAATGAACCTTGCCCCAGGAGTCTCACCTGTCCAGATCCTGCTGCAAATCCTCCCTACCCTCCAGCAGATCAACAGAGCTATCCATCTTGGTGTCATCTGCAGACTTACTGAAGATGCCTCAATGCCCTCATCCACTGACAAAGACACTAAAGAGGATAGGAACATTAAAGAGACAGGAACTTCTTGCCTCAAGTTTCCCTTTTGCCCAGGACATTAAGAAGCAGTTTTGACAATAATAAGTCATCTAACTAAAAATAATGGGATCCTAGAATGGTTTGGGTTGGAAGAGACCTCAAAGACCATCCAGTTCCAACCCCCTGCCATGGGCAGGGACACCTCTCACCAGCCCAGGTTGCTCACAGCCTCATCCAACTTGGCCTCGGACACCTCCAGGGAGGGAGCATCCACAGCCTTCCTGGGCAACCTATGCCAGTGTCTCCCCACCCTCACTCAACAATTTCTTCATAATGTCCAGTTTAAATCTCCCTTCCTAAGGATCCAAAGGAGCTATAATCCAGAGGTCTCCATGTCAGAGCAATTACCACATCACTACCTACACTACCAGGAATGTTGCCCACGTACCTGGAGCTGTAATGGAGCACAAGGGGCCCCTCTTCAATCTGTGCCAAATTCAGTGCTTGAGGATGTCATCACTTGTCTCACTGAAAAGCCCTGCCCTTGCTCCCTTGGGATTTTTTGCATATACCCCTGTCCCTGGTAAAGTTTCCAGCAGGAAGGTCATGGTCTCCGTGTGTGCTAAAGGGGAAAATATTCCCTTTGTACTGTCACAGGGATGGAGATGACCTGAGGACTGGTATCACACTGCTTTGCCCCAGCAGAGGCAGAAGCAGGGAAGGGCAGGAGGTTATGCTAAAGCAATGATCTGAGAACCATCAAGGAAGCAGAAATGGGACTTTCAAAGCACAGAGAGGTCTTTAAAACCTGGATTTGTAAACAAGGCATCAGCATAGAGCTGCCACGTCAGGCCTAGAAATTCCCCTTCTGATCCCAGAAGGGCACCAAGTGCTGCTGACTATCCTGGTGTCATTTCGAAGATGTGCAGGCTGCTCATGTTATAGGCTGGAGCAGGTTTCATTTAGCCTGCTGGAGCTCCTAATGACTCTCCCTGATCTCCAAAGAAAGATCTTTTCTCCTGCATTTATTTCAGAGAGTGCTTATTGCAGCAAAATTATATTTCCCTCTGCAGCTGCTCTGCTTTAAAGGGTAAGAAGTCACCAGAAGGATTGTTCAATATCTCTTGGCTGTATTGCCAAAGGATGTGTATGGGGTGTTGATAACACCCCAAATGTTAGTTTTGGTGTCTGGGCTGGTCGAGGATGTGCTTCCCAACACACAGGATTGAGGAAGATGGACAATTAGAGAAGAAAAAAGCAGATGTCTAAAGCTTGTGACCACAGGGAAAAGGGCCAATGTGCTTATTTCAGAGACAAACTTATTAGTGCTGGGTATCTCAGTGCCAAGATGTCCCCAGCAGGAAAGCAGCAGACAAGGAAAAGGGAAAGCTGCAGAGGGTAGACAAAGAAGAAAAGAATCACAGAATGGTATAAGATGGGAAGGACCTCCAGAGATCATTGAGTCCAAAGCATGATCATGCAGTGCAGATCACACAGGAATGCATCCAGATGGGTCTTGGAAGTCTGTAGAGGAGAAAAAGCTGTTTACATTTGGAATATTTGATATAATCACAGAGGTGTAAGAAAGATTCATCCTGGATGCATTGGGGTTAGAGGTGACCAGCCCAAGCCCATTCTAAGGAGGACCAACCATTGCAGCTTCAGAAGGTTGATGGGGCCATATCCATGTGAATCAGGACATCCCTCACCATCTGGGACCCCATCCCAAGGATGCCCCATTCACACAAGGAATTCTGTTTCTTAGGGCCAGACCTGCTGCACGGTTGGTCCCAGACCATTGTGATGCTCAGGGTTGCACTGTTGCAGGCTGAATATTCTGAGTTTATGGTTATGAGAAAAGCATCCTTGTTTTATAGCAGAAGCATTGGCTTCCCTGAAGCTGCCTCAGAGTAACATTCAGCATCAATGTAGGACACCATGGAGATGGCTATGACATGGTGGCATTACTTGTAGCTCACTAAGGTCTGCACTGTTGCATGGATGTGACGAACAAGTTCTGCACCAGGAGGGCACTGGAAAACTGCAACAGGTTGCCCAGGGAGGTGATTGAGGCCCTGTCCCTAGGGATAATCAAGGTGAGGCTGGACAGTGCTGTGGGCAACCTGATCTAGTGGAGGATGTCCCTGCTGACTGCAGGTGGGTTGGACTGGATGAGCTTCCAAACCAAAGCATTCTGTAATTCTGTGATTCCATGTTCCTATGATCCTGTGAATCTATGTTCCTGTGATCCTGTGAATCTATGTTCCTGTGATCCTGTGATTCTGTGATCATATGACTTTATGATCCTGTGATTCTGCTCAGCCATCCAGTCTTGGTGGTCCATCACAGAAGGGTAAAGGCAGTGCACAACAGAGCATTTTGAGCAGGAGGAAGTCACTGTAGTTTAACTGGGCACTTACTGGTGTCTGACTCCCAAGTCAGACTTGAATGTTTGCCTTGAAATGCTACAACCATTATATATTTTCTTTCTCATGGCATCTACAACCAAAGGGGTAAGAAGACACTCTCCTCTTTTTTTACCTTTGGTCAGCCTTTGCCCTTCACGGGCTCATGACCCAACACAGTTGTTATTCCAGATGTGTGTTTTCCAATGACTACCCATTCCCAACTAATTTCCCAATGTGTTCTGCAGGTGCAGTAGAGAGAGTAAAGAAAATCCGAGACTACGCCTTTGTACACTTCAACAAACGAGAACATGCAGTGGAAGCTATGAAGGCATTGAATGGGAAGGTAAAGATGCTGCAGACACTAGTTTGGGCTCATGTACAATAAATTAGAGGCAGCTGAAGTAAAGTTGCCTATTTTCTTAGCTACAAGGGCATCAGAGAGGTGTTACCTCTTTGAGGTATCTGTTACAAGCCTGAATTCCTTTTTCAGGAGCAGAAGGGACAGAGTTTACAGCCAGGATGGTAGGGTTAGATAATATTAGAATCACAGAACTGTTTGGGTTGGAAGAGTCCTCCAAGATCATCCAGTCCAACCATCAGCCCAAGACCACCATTGCACCAGGTGCTATGACCACACCTTTCTTAAACACCTCCAGGCATGGGGACTCCACCACCTCCCTGGGCAGCCTGGACCAATCCCAGGCACAATTTCAGGCCACTTCCTCTCCTATACCCTGAGACTAGAGAGAAGAGCCCAACCCCCACCTGGCTGCAGCCTTCTCTCAGGAAGCTGTAGAGAGAAATGAGGTCTCCCCTCAACCTTCTCTTCTCCACACTGAACATGCCCAGCTCCCTCAGTTGCTCCTCGCCAGCCCTGCTCTCAAGACCCTTCTCCATCTTTGTTGACCTTCTCTGCAGCTGCTCTAGACCTTCAATGTCCTTCTCGGAATAAGGAGCCCAAAACTGAACCCAGCACTCAAGCTGTGCCCTCAGCAGTACCCAGTCCAGGGGCAAAATCCCTGCCCTGCTCCTGCTGGCCACACCATTGCTGCTCCAGGCAAGGCTGCTGGTGGCCCTCTTGGCTACCTGGGCACACCCTGGCTCATCTTCAGCTGCTGTCACCCAGCACCTCCAGGTCCTTTTCTGCTGGGCAGTTTTCAGCCACTCTGCCTCCAGCTTGAAGTGTTCATGGGGTTATTGTGACCCAAATACAGGACCCAGCACTTAGCTTTTTTAACCCTTATATAACTGACCTTGATCCACTGACCCAGAGTCTGACTCTGCAGAGCTTCCCTATCCTCCAGCAGACCACCACTTCCACAAATTTAGTGTCATCTGCAAACTCAGTGAGGCTGCACTCAATTCCCTTGTCTAGATCATTGATAAAGATATTAAACAGATCTGGCACTAGCACTGAGCCATTGATAGAACTCAATAATTTTCAAGGTCTTTTCCAAGCATAACAATTCCATGATTGGGAGATTTTGTCCACCCAAAATGTGGACAAGCAAAGGAAGGGTTACAGGTTCCCTAGGGTGACATTCACATCCTTCTTTCCTGTCTGCCAAGGAAAACACTGTCAGGGCAGCCTTTGAATGGCAAAGTAGAACAAACATGGTCAGCCCAAAATATCTGCTCCAAATTCAACAGTGGATTTGCACAGAGTTTGCTCTATATAGTCCTTCTTGCACTGCATGTAATTCACAGCACTGTAGCACAAGAGCTGTTCCCAAAAAGGTGTTAACCCCACTCTTATTTTTAGTGCCACTGTTCTCCTCCTAGGAGCATGTACAGCCTCCTGGGCTTTCCAGTAGTGCCCCATTTCTCTTTATACAATCAGCTCAAGTCCTACTCTATGGAGCTGTTTCCCAGCAGGACCCCCTCAGCTGTCCTGCTGCAGAAGGTTGTTCCTCCCCAGTTGTGGGACTCTACCCTTGCCCGTGCTAAAATTCATGAGGTTCCCTGTGCCCAGCTCTGCAGCCTTGTGAGGACATCGCCTCTCTGGGCTATCTAATCCCTGTATACTCTGCAGATTTATGATTCTTCTCTGCTCTCTCCCCACCACGCTGGCATGAAGGTGCTGGATGGGTCCCCGATCGAGGTAACGTTAGCCAAGCCTGTCGACAAGGACAGCTATGTCCGCTACACCCGGGGAACAGGCGGCAGAGGCTCCATGCTGCCAGGGGACTACACCTATGCCTTCGGGCACCTCTACGATCCTGCTACCGCCTACCTGGGTGCCCCAGTGTTCTACACACCCCAGGCCTATGCAGCTATCCCCAGCCTCCACTTCCCTGCTGCCAAAGGGCTCGGCAACAGGAGCGTCATCCGGCCCCCCTCCATCCGAGGTAACTGCTGTCCTGCCAAAGATCTCCTCTGCTACTCAGGTGGCTGCTCCCTACACTCGTGTTGAGGGCATTGGATACTGGAGCCCTTCCAGAGAGGGACGGGAAACACAGATTTTAGGCTCTGCACTTCATAAGGGTGTAGTAATCTCCCAGGGCATAACCATCCTCCCAAAGGAGGCTTCCAGACTCCTCCTTGGTGCGGTGTAAATAAAACACAACTCCTCTAGGCTTGGCCCCAGCATGGAAGATCAAATCAAACAATTTTCCTTTCCCTGATTCAGAGTCAGCTTTCTTCAACAGCCACCAGCGTAGCTCTCCAGTGTGTTTCCTCTTTGCTTTGAAGGCTGCAGGGAAAGTTTCAGCATTCCTGGTGTTCTCCAACCCAAAGCCACAGAGTTTCCCAAGGAGGTCGCATTGCCTTGGGGCAGGGTAGGGAGCCACCATGAAAGCCAAGTCATTAATTGAAGACTCTTTTCTTTTTTTTGAGGGGGTGGTGGTGAAAGCATTAACTTAATAATAAGCAAGCTCTGAAAACTGAGAGTATTTCTGAAAGCTTCTGGGGCTCTGCCTTTGGTCTTGAGTGACCACACCTAGGACCAAATTAAGTCCCCAGATGAAATCACATTGGAGGGATCATTTGGTAAGTGCAGGATTAATTTGTTTAGTAGTTAACCAAAAACAAAAACAACAACAAAAAAAAAAAAAAAAGCCTATTTGAGCTTCCTTCCAAAGATGGTACCTGTAGCAGTCAGCTTGTGCCCCCACGTAGGCTGGGGTGCTGCATGACATCCCATTAGGACTGACAAGGTCTGTGCCAGCTGATTTTTTCCCAGTTCCCAAGGAAAGAGACAGATGAGCTGAAATTTCCCTTGCTGCCTCTCATGTGGCTGCATAGGGAAAGGTGCATATGAGGGCTGCATAGGGAAAGGTGCAGTTGTGATAAGCCACCAGGGCCTCTCTTGCCTTATAGTCACCCCAGATTCCTAATTTGGGCTCTCCAGGGAAAAATGGAAGTGTACCGGGGAGAAAAAAAAAAGCATTTTGGTTCATAAAAGCAAGGGAATTCTGAGTTCTTCAGGAACCTGAAATTACAACTGGTGTGTCACTGTAGTGGGTTTACACCACTTAGAGTTTGGGATTTACTGCCCCCCCGCCCCACCCCGCCAAAGATAAATGACCTCATTACTCAGAAGCTTGTGAGTAAAACGAAACTATTATTTACAATACTGGCTATGTATAAAAGTTAATAAAGGTATACAAATACCTATATACATGGACAATTCCAGCTCATCCCTCCTGAAAAAAGCCCAGGCTGTTACCAGCTAAAAGAAGATTATCTCTTCCTCACTCCAAGCCCAAGTTCTTGCCATAGCCCAACCAAAATCAGTGCAGAGAGTCAGGCAGGGCCAAAGGGGGAGAAAGTGGGAAAAGCAGGCAAGAAGAGAGCAAGAGAGAGAACACTCTGCATCTCAGATTTTAGAGAAAAACAACGAGCCAATGAAACAAGGTAAATCTATCTCCTGCGTTCCCTGCAGCCCCTTTTGGGATGCACTTTCCAATCCTCTGGAGATTTTTATTTGCAATTAGGAGCCTAGTCTCAAAGCTGTGGCATTTGCAAGTGCCTCCAGCTGTCACCTCCCAACTGTAAATCCAGGTGAGAATGTGTCACAAAATCCAAACTGACCAAAGAAGATGGAAATTGAGTCAGAAAGAAGCAGAGTTCCCACAGAAATCCTCCCTCATGCAAGCACAGATGCAAGGGTGTCCATGTTGAGCCTAGGTAAATCCAGCAGCAGGCTTTCTCCTGCCCATCTCCTCCTTCCCAAAGCTGGCCAGCTGAGCTAACTTTTCCATTTCAGGGAGAATCAGGGTGATTTTTCCCATGATTTGATTCAGTTTAATGCCTTCTTACATTCCTAGAAATTTACATGAGTGTACCTGTAGGGGCTGCGGGAGTTAGAGGCCTGGGAGGTCGCGGCTACCTGGCGTACGCGGGCCTGGGACGTGGATACCAGCTCAAAGGAGAAAAGAGGGGAGAGGAGAAACTCTACGACCTCTTGCCAGGGATGGAGCTCACCCCGATGAACCACGTCACACTAAAGCCCCAGGGCATCAAACTCGCTCCTCAGGTACGTGTGGAATACCAGAGAGCAGTACCTTGAGCAGAGGTTGCCATAGAATTGGCTAGGCTGGAAAAGACCTTTAAGATCACCCAGTCCAACAACTCACCCAACACTGCCAAGTCTACTGCTAATCACCACTCCTGAGGCAGTGGTGAAATAGTGACAAAGAGAGACTCCAGAGCCTTAGGACAACTGGTTGAGGGATCCGGAACTCAAGCACTGTTCTCCTCACCCAGCACTACCAGGACCACTGCTAATCACCACTGCTGAGAGGTAGGCAGTGATGAAGTGAAGACAAGAAGTCCACAGGCAAAGGGGAGAGACTTCAGGGCCTTAAGATAATGGATGAAGGAATCAGGAACTCAAGCAGTATTCTCCTGTGTGGTGTGATGAGGGAACGAACAGGAAGAGCCAGAAGATTGATGTCTGGCTCCAAGCCTGGTATCTCTGGCAGGACTTTAGGTTCTTTAATCGTGGGTTTATTTCCAGGACACCAGGCATGCTGGCAACAGGTGGGTGTCACGGGGTGTCGTTAATTGAATGCGATATCCCGTGGGGCAAGGAGATCCTAGTGCTCTCCTCGCCGGTTCTTTTGGGCTTCGGTCGGCAGAAAAGACACAGATATCGCTTAAACGTCAGGTATAAACGTTTAACAACCAGGACTGGGGAAAACAGAGAGCTTACATGCAAGACAAATCCCGATCGTGCCTATGAGCATCCGCGGGAGTGCGAGGCAAAGGGGGGAAACACGCTCCTTCCCGAACCGAGGGGGAAGACCGCAGAAGGAGGGAAACCGATTTAAGGGAAATAAAAGAGGGATTAGAAAGAGGGAGAGAAACTGGGAAAGAGAGAGAGAGGGGTCAGCCTTGCCGCGTGTAGTAAAGCTGCCGTGCCTCGCTGCCCGTTGCTGCGCACGTGGCTGGGGCTTCTCCCAGCTGCTGCACGGATGGCGGTGGACGAGGAGAGCGGGAAGAAGAGCACGGAAAAATGGCTGCTGACCCGTTTAAGTACCCTACAGGGCGTAGGAAGCTGTCCATCAGGCGTCCAACATTTCCTGGCCGGCCAATTGATTCAAGGTTCGACGTATATGGGCATCCCGAGGTCCCCCGCCCTGGGTCCCGGGGCCACCTGGGATGCCCCACCCTTCATCCCCTACCAAACCTTTTAACAGTAGAGGGAGAAGAGAGCCCAGGAATTGGATTAATCCTAGGATGCTCCGTCATTCTATGCCGGGACAGTGGGATTCACCTTTCTGAAAGGGGGTAGAAGGATCCTAGCCCAGGAGCTGTCAGGGCTCACTGAAAGAGCTTGAAACTGGATTGGAAATGGGAAGGGCACAAAACTGGGCTGGCTAGAAATAAGCCCAAGGGCAGCACATGGATGTTTGAAGGATAAGGGGCTATGGAGTGCTGTCAGTGCCCTACCAGTGGAGGCACCAAATGAAGACCCATGTGGCAGCAAGGATGTAAGGGTAATGAATTGGCAACCACAGGAGCACTTGAGAACAGCCAGGCAGAAACTGGGACTTCTCACTACAAGATGGTGGCAAGAGTTTTATATCAGCTGAAGCACATGCATACTAATGCACAGCATGGGAAAAAACAGGAGGACAGTGGGCCTCAGGAAAACTGTGATCTAGTGGTCATCACAGAAACCTGATAGTATATCTCACACCACTGGAATGCTACAATCCCTTCAGAAGGGATAGGCAAGGAAGGAGAGGCAGTGAGGTGGCCCTGCATGTCAGGGAGTGATTTGGTTGTCTCGAGGTTGATGATGGAGAGCAGTGCCAAGTGGTGTCCCTCAGGGGACCATACTGGGACCTGCGCGGTGCAGTATCTTTAACAATGATACAGACAGTGGGATAGAGAGACCATCAGCAAGGGTGTAGATGGCACCAGAGTGGTGCTGTCCATACACCAGAGGCACAAGATGGCATGCACAGGGACCAGGACAAGTGACAAAGCTGGACCCAGGTGAACCTCATGAGGTGCAACAAGAGTGGTGGTTTGGCAGTTACCCACCCACACCCCCCCCACACACACATACACTTTGAAATAACCCAGGCTAGACTCAGACGGCTGGAAGTTGAAGAATGAAGCTTTATATTTACAGCTTTGCACAATCTACAAGCAGATATTTACAATATATAACAGATATTTACAGAAATATACAGTAAAAAAGGTAATACAGAAACACCACAGCCCTCCTAGAAATCAAAAAAACCCTAAGAGGGGTTTCTAACCATCCTACCACCTTCCTGTCTTCCCAATCTTATCTCACCATCTGTCTTATGCAGCAGATAGGTGAAGGTAGATCAGCCAGGGGGATTAGCAGCAGGAAAGAAGTTAGAAAAATTATTCAGATCCAGCTAAGAAAGGCAGAGGGAGATACAGCAGCCAGATTAGCTCAAGCAGCTCTAACAGCTCAAGCAGCTCCCAGTCTTACCTACGTTTGGGTTACAACTCTTAAATTTTTTTTTCTTTCTCAGTAAACCTGTGAGTGAAGTAGCATCATCAGTGTTTTCCTTTCTCAGCCTATAGTCTAATTTCTTATTAAAATCCTCCAGTTAGTTCAAATCAGCACACAGGAGCAAGTGCAGGGTTCTCCAGCTGGGTCAGAACAATCCTCACTGTCAATAGAGCCTGAGGCAGGAAGTGACAGAAAGCAGCCCTGAGGAAAGGGACTTGGGGGTTTTGGAGGGTCAGAAGCTGGACAGGAGCAGGCAGTGTGAGCTTGCAGCACAGAAGGCCAGTGGCAGCCTGGGCCACATCCAAAGATCCAGAGAGATGATTCTGTCACTTTGCTCTGCTCTGCCTAGTGTTCCACCTAGGTCTGGATCCCTCAATATAAGAAAACCATGGGCCTGATGGAGAAGGTCCAGAGAAGACCATGAAAATGATCAAGGGTTTGGAGCAGCTCTGCTACAAGGACAGACTGAGGGAGCTGGGGGCGTGCAGCCTGGAGAAGAAAAGACTACAGGGAGACCTTAGAACAGCCTGCCAGTACCTGAAAGAAGCTACAAGAAGCCTGCAAAGGCACAGTTCATAAAAGGCCTGCAGGGATAGGACGAGGGGCAGGGGCTTGAAATGAGAGCAAAACAGGTTGAGATTGGATGTTAGGAACAAGTTCTTTGCCATGAAGGTGCTGGAACAATGCAACAGGTTGCCCAGAGAGGTGATTGAGGCCCCGTCCCTGGAGATATTCAAGGTGAGGCTGGACAGGGCTGTGGGCAACCTGATCTAGTGGAGGATTTGCTCTGCTCTTGTGGGAGACTTCAGCTTCCCTGATGCCTGCTGGAAATACAACACAGCAGAAAGGGAGCATTCTTGAGTGCTCCTCAAGTCTGTGGAGAACTTCCTGACACAGCTGGTAATGAAGCCAGCTAGAAAAGAGGCCTGCTGGACCTACTGTTTGTGAACAGAGCAGGACTTAACACTTAGGGGACTCCTGGGCATGGCAATCATGGAATGAGTTCCCAGTTGCTGGAGAGGTAGAGTGGGTCAGCAGAAGTGCCACCTTGGACTTCTGGTGGGCAGACTTTGGCATGTTTCAAAGACTGGTTAACAAGTGTCCCCTGGGATCCTTCACCAGCTTTGTTGTCCCTCTCTGGATCTACTCCAGCACCTCACTGCTTGAATATGCACTGGAAATTGATAACTAAATTCATTCTTTCATCTCAAAAGGCAGAAAAAAATATCAAATACCACTGGTTGCACTTTGTAACACCCCTCTGCCCCGTGGTGTCCACTCTGCTTTAAAGGACAGCTGTCACAAACACCCATTGGTGCAAGATGAAATACAGCTATGGCTAGGTTAAAGCACTGAAGATAAAGAAATTCTCATCCAGGAGGAGTCTGATGAACAGGAGGCTTCACCAAGAGGCAAATGCACACCCATAGGAAAATAATGTCAGCTGTACAATAATCTGCATGACCTAGCCAAGTGTAGAAATGCTGGGTTTTCAAGGAGGCTTTTGATGTGGTCCTGTATGCAGGTTTGGGATCTGGATGGATGGGTGAGGACAGAAGAAATCAAATTCCTTGAGTTTCTGATGGTCCAGCTCTTACAACAACTCCTTTCCCCTTACATCACCCAAAGCAACTTGAGAAAAAAGATTCACTCTGAATTTTGAAGCCTGCAATTGCCTATTAACGCTATAACTGGTTTGCAAAGATCTGGGAAAACAGCTTTTTCTCCTCTGTTTTTTTCTGGTTTGTTTTTTTTTTTAACCATGTTACTCTATTTTATCATAGATTCACAGGGTCTTGAAAGTCTCCAGAGAAGGAGACTTCATAGCATCTCTGAGCAGCCCGCTCCAAGGCTCCAGCACCCTCACACCAAGCAACTTTCTTTTCACGTTGAGGTGGAACTTCCTGGGTTCCAGTTTGTGTCCATTGCCCCTTTTCCTTTCACAGGATACCACTGACAAGAACCTGTCCCCTTCTTCTTGTCCCCCACCCTTTTGGATATTTATAAATATTGATCGGATCTCCTCTGGGGCTGCTCTTCTCCAGGCTCAGCAGCCCCAGGGCTGTCTGCTCTTTCTCACCACACGCATGTCCCAGTCCCTTCAGCATCCTTGTCGCCTCCACTGGACACTTTCCAGTACATCTCTGTCTCTCTTGAACTGGGGAAAATGAGTTGAAGTTGCACCAGGGAAAGTGAGACATCAGGAATAATGTCCTCCCCAGATACTTTTTCCAGGCCCAGGCTTCCCGGGGCAGTGGTGGACTCACCGTCCCTGTAGGGATTGCTAAACTGTGGAGATGTGATGCTGAGGGCCACAGTTTAGTGGTGACCTGGCAATGCTGTGTTAAGGGTTGGACTCAATAATCTGAAAGGTCTCTTCCAACCAAAATGATTCCATGATTTGATTATTTACACTACAAAGTGCTGAATTTCAGTTGGAGTTAAAAAAGCAAAATTAAAAGCAGCAGTGGCATTTACATCTTACATTTTCATCTGCAGTACAACTAAGTGTAAGTTTCCCCAGGGACAGGACAAGAGGCACTGGCATAAACTTGAACACAGGAAGTTCCATCTAAACATTAGGAAGAACTTTGAGGATGGCAGAGTGCTGGGGCAGGCTGCCCAGAGAGGTGGTGGAGTCTCTGTCTTTGGAGACTTTCAAGGCCCATCTGGACATAGTCCTGTGTGACCTGCCCTAAGTGATCCTGATCTGGCAAGAGGGTTGGACTCAATGATCTTCGGAAGTCTCTTCCAACTCTAACAGTCAATGATTCTATGATACCACATCTTGGAGGCATCTGGCGGTCTCCAACTGAACAAGGTTGCATCATGGCTACCTCCACAAAGCCCAAGACCAAACATCTTCTCAGCTGTCAGGTCTGATGTCCTTTCATACACTAGAACAAGCTGCCCAGGGGAGTAGTCAAGTCACCAGCTCTGGAGGTGTTTAAAGGTCATTTGGATGTGGTGCTTGGGGGATGTGGTTTAGGGTTGAACTTTGTAGAGTCAGGTTAATGGTTGGATTTAATGATCTCATTCCAACCTGCATGGTTCTGTGAAAACAATAGCAGATCTGAGCTCCACTCACAGGGAGGCAGAAGAATACCAGGCTGTGTCCAAATTCCTCTGGCACAGCACATCCTGCAGTGGGTTTTAACTTTTTAAAAAGAGGAACACAAAGCCCAAGCAAGAGCACTTACAGGCAGTGCTTCCTCATGACCCTGGCATCAGCTGTGCTAAGGCTGGGGCAATGTGGTTCAGCTCTTCTCTTGCAAACTGGGAGCAGAATTCACCTGTTGAAGGAAGCCAGATTATTAATGGATGGAAACAGCCTTTCCCCACACACACCCCACCCCCTTTTCTTCTTCTTTTCTTTTTTCTTTTTGACTAGAAAGATGATTTTTTGAACTTCCCCTGCACTGTAACCCACTATGCCAGGGAGCCATCGGAGCAGTGAAGATGGTGGTGGCTTAGAACTGTGCTGAAGAGCAGAGATAGAGCTTTTGGCTAGGGGGGAGGAATTCAAAACAAATCACACTGATAATAAAACAGCTGATCACCAACAGGACAGAGGGAGCCAATTTAACAGGGCAATAATTAACTGCAGGAATTCAGTGGATTTTATAATGTCTAAAGCATTTAGGTGAATTTTATACTTCAGGGTGTATACAGCACGTGGTTTGGTGCTGGGGTGATAGTTGGACTTGGTGATGCTAAAGGCCTCTTCCAACCAATACAATCCTGTGGCTCTGTGAAATTAATCTGCCCCCAAATCCCTTTTCTCCTTTCTAGGTCTTAGAAGAAATCTGCCAGAAAAACAACTGGGGCCAGCCCGTTTACCAGCTCCACTCTGCCATCGGCCAAGACCAGAGGCAACTCTTCCTCTACAAAGTCACCATCCCCGCCCTGGCCAGCCAGAACCCCACCATGTACGTCATTAGGATCATTCTTTGTTTAATGGCATTTAAGGTAGCATCTCTCCTCAAACCACTATTGCACTCTTTCCCCTTTTTCAATAGATATGTCAGGAAGGGAAAAAAAAAAACAACCACAACCTAAAGTAGACTGCTAGCAATGTCAGGCATACTCGGTGCTCTCTCCATGCTGGTGCACAGATTGCAGAGATCCAGAAATAATTAGGTGCTTCTGAGGAGAAAAACTAAGTGTCCATTAGGGTCCTGTGGGGGAAAGAAAACAGCTTGAAGGAACAGGCTGGTAATTCAGCTCCAAAGATGACTCGAAACATTGCTGACCTCAAAATTTTGTCACTGTGTAATTTAAAGACAAACCCAACCTGCAGCAGGCTTCCATGCACCAGTACAGGTCTGAACTGCTGGGAAGCAGCTCCAAGGAGAAGGACCTGGGAGCGCTGGGGGACAAGTTCCCCATGAGCCAGTAAAGTGCCCTTGTGGCCAAGAAGGCCAATGGTGTGCACTGTGTAGACAGCAGGCCAAGGAAGGTTCTCCTCCCCCTCTATTTTGCCCTACTGAGGGCAAAATAGAGGACATATCTGAAGCACTGTGTCCAGTTCTGGGCCCCCCAGTTGCAGAAAGACAGGGAACTGCTGGAGACAGTCCAGGGCAGGCTGCAAAGCTGCCAAGAGTCCTGGAGCAGCTTTGTGAGGAGAAAAAGCTGAGAGCCCTGGGGCTGTTGACCCTGGAGACGAGCAGCCCCAGAGGGCATCTGAGCAATGCTCACCCAGATGTGGTGAGCAAGAGGCTGGGACCAGGTGCTTGCCAGTGGTGCCCAGGGCCAGGACAAGGGGCAGTGGGCACAAAGTGGAAGCCAGGAGGTTGCATCTGAGCAGGAGGAGAAAGTTGTTTGTTGTGAGGGTGCTGGAGGCCTGAAGCAGGCTGCCCAGAGAGGTTGTGGAGTCTCCTTGTCTGGAGAGCTTCCAACCCCACCATGGCATTGTGCTCCTGAGCAAGCTGCTGTGGGTGCCCTTTTTCAGCAGGGGGGTTGGGCTTGATGATCTCCAGAGGTCCCTTCCAACCTCACCATGCTGGAATTCTGAAATAACTTCCTTTCTTTTCCTATCAGCTTCCCCCAGTCTAACACTTTGCTGTCCTCACAGACATCCATTCACACCACCCAAGCTCAGTGCCTACATTGACGAAGCCAAAACCTACGCAGCAGAGTACACCCTGCAGACCCTGGGGATTCCCATGGAGGCAGCTGAGGTGCCTCCTGCAGCGCCAGCGTTTCCAGGTAGGGGAGGCTCCCTACAGTGAAGGTTCCATGGAATATGATTTTTCTTGCTTTTTAACCTCGTGGATGTCACAGGTGAACTCGTTTCTGGCCACTGAGGACAGACCTGGTTGTGTTTCCCGCCCCATGCCTCTGCCTTTGCCTAGGTTGCTTTTGCCTGTAACATCTTCACTGCCCGTGTAGTCCTTTAGCTCTGTGCCAGGGCTGCCCAAGTTATGGTGTGCTCAACACAGACTAACTCATGCTGGAGGCAGCTGTGTGGACCTCTCTGCTCTGACCCAGTTGCCAGCAGGGTCGATGCCACAGACAGAGTAGGTTTCTTGGGCTATGTCCAAGGACGGGAATCCCCCACCACTCAGGGCCTCATCCTGGTTATTCAACTCTCCTTCACCCTTCCAGTTTGTGGTTGTCTCCTTCAACTGGAAGCCTTGGATAGAATGAAGAATCGGGAGCTGACATCCTCAGTGCCACACCTGGGGTGAGCCCCCGCCTGAACGTGCTGGCTGCAGTCTGGCTGATGCTACCACTAGCTCTTCCTCACTGCAGAGGTGCCTAGCTGGTTGATCCATGGTGCATCCATCCTCCCTGAGCTCCCCCAGCTGCTTTTGAACCATCTTTGGCCTTCATCCACCAAAGAAATGATGCAAGCCTGGAAGTGAGGCTCTGATCCCAGCTCAAAGGCACGACCTTCATCATGCTCTCCAGCATGATGCAATGAGAGCAACACATGCCAAAGCTGCACATGAGAAATGCATTAGTCAGTACTACTGACTTGTTTGGAGTATCTCAAGGATGCATTTAAAACAAAAAGCAACAAAATCCCTCACTAAATCTATCTGGCTTCCTGACACAGAAGTCCACAAAAGCCACAGAAAAATC
Organism: Psilopogon haemacephalus; assembly: GCA_013396835.1. Classification (NCBI taxonomy): domain Eukaryota; kingdom Metazoa; phylum Chordata; class Aves; order Piciformes; family Megalaimidae; genus Psilopogon; species Psilopogon haemacephalus. The sequence goes on from VWZI01001212.1 coordinate 50,596, forward strand.
AATTTGTCTGGGCTTGTGCAGGCTGCTGTAGCGTAGAAACCACATGGGCCCCGTACTGAATCCAGTCTCCACTTACTGCTTAATTAGAACTTCTCCTTTTTCTTTCATTTAACCTGATTTATTTGCCCTGGAAACTCAACAAATTGACATACATTAAAGTTTTGCTTTGCGACACACCTTGCTGAAGCCTGGCTCAGCCTCAGGGAGCAGCAGATTGCTCTTCCAATAGTGGCAGATACTCTTTGACAGACTGCAGCATGGAGCAGCTCTGTGAGGAGCAAAGGCTGAGAGCCCTGGGGCTGTTGAGCCTGGAGAAGAGCAGCCCCAGAGGGCATCTGAACAATGCTCAGCAAGAGCTAAAGGACCTGTGGGGGGCAAGAGGCTGAGGCCAGGCTCTTATCAGTGGTGCCCAGGGACAGGGCAAGAGGCAGAGGGCACAAAGTGGAAGCCAGGAGGTTGCATCTGAGCAGGAGGAAGTCGTTTGTTGTGAGGGTGCTGGAGGCCTGGAGCAGGCTACCCAGAGAGACTGTGAAGTCTCCTTGTCTGGAGACTTTCCAACCCTCTCTGGCCATTGTGCTCCTGAGGAAGCTCCTGTGGATGCCCTGCTTTAGCAGAGGGTAGTTGGACTGGGTGATCTTCAGAGTTCACTTCCAACCCCACCATGCTGGGGTTCCCTCATTCTTTTATTCTCAATTCATAGTTAAAGTGTTGCACCTCCCTTTGCTGATGCAAAGAAGATAGTTAGAGCAGCCAGGATAGAATCACAGAATCGTGGGCTTGGAAGATTATCAAGCCCAACTCCCCTACCAGGGCAGTATCACCTAAAGTAAATCACATAGGAACATGTCCAGGTGTGCCCTGAGAGTCTCCAGATACCCAGTGTGAATATCTCCTGGGGTGTCCTAGTGTAACACCTTCAGCAAGCCTCTCAGTGCTGCCCAATGTTTCCATTCCCACACCACCACACCACAAGGACTTCAACTCTGACTGAACTTGGGCTGATCTCATTCTCCAGCTACTCAGTCAGAGATTTTAGACCCTGGAAGATGCAGCTTGGCAGCAGATCCTGGTCTAAAAAAGCCAATGAAGGAACTCAGGCTGCTCTTCCCAGATGTGGGCTTTGTCTTGCTCCTTGATCCTTTCTCATCAAGAAGCTGCATTCAGACCGACAAGCCCCAAATGATGTTTGTTTTCCCAGTGATTCATTTTAAATCAGCAAAGGGAACATTTTCCCACGGAATATTTTGAAGTGTTGAAACCACATTTTCCATTAGAAGCTGATGAGGGAGGGGGAAAAGTCCCATTTACTAAATATCTCCTGCTCAATATCATGCATAGGGAGGTTTGCTCCTCCCTAACATGGCTCTTATGTATTTCGCTTGTGAAGGGCATCAGAGCTGCATTTTCTTCATTAAACCTCCCCTAATTTCATCTACATTACCTAATTTTCCTGCTCCTTGTCATGCCATGCAATAGAGGATATCCACAGAGCACTGCTAACACCCTGAAAATTAAAGCCTGAGGGGAAAAAAATTCAAGAGGGTGGTGGGTTCAGGCACTGTCTTTAGAAAATAATAGGTGAGAAACTGCATTAATTTAACAGATTTCTGTTACCTTTAATGTGGTGGGGAAATGCCAGCAATGACCCATTTACCTGAATTAGATGATTCTAATTATATGGCATTGGTGAGGCTGCACCTTGAGTGCTGGGTTTTGTTTTGAACTCCTGACTCCAATAAGGACATTAAAAGGCTGGAGCAGATGCAGGGAAGGGCAGCAAAGGTGGGAAAGGGTCTGGAGAAGAGGGCTGGGGAGAAGCAGCTGAGGGAGCTGGGGGTGCTTAATGTGGAGGAGGCTGAGTGAGGCCTCATTGCTCTCCTTGAGAAGGGGCTGCAGTGAGGTGGGTGTTGGGCTCTGCTCCCTAGTCTCAGGTGAGAGAAGAAGCGGAAGTGAGGAAGTGGGCCCTGGAATGGGTTGCCAAGGAAGGTGGTTGAAGCCCCATCCCTGGAAGTGTTTAAGGCCAGGCTGGATGAGGCTCTAAAAAGCCTGATCTACTGTGAGGTGTCCCTGCCCATGGCAGGGGTTTGGAACTAGATGGTCCTGATTCTGTGATTCTAAGTGGCCTGAAATTGTGCCAGGGGAGGCTTAGTTTGGAGCTGAGGTAAAATTTCTCTGCTGCAAGAGGGATTGGCAGGGAAGGGTCAGGGATTGGCAGAGGCTGCCCAGGGAGGTGATGGAGTCACCATGCCTGGAAATATTCAAGAAAGGTGTGGCCATGGCACCTGGAGCCATGGTTTAGTGGCCATGGTGGGGTTGGCTTGATGATTGCTGATCTTAAAATCCTTTTCTGCCTCAAAGATTTATATGGTTCCGTGATTCTGCTAAAGGAGTTGCTCCCTCCATCAGCCCCATCCATCAGCAGCAAAGCCTTCCCACTGAAGTCTGAGTAGGTTGCCATGGGCTTGGGACACCTTTTCTTTGCCTGGAGAAGAGGAGGCTCAGGGGAGACCTTATTGCTCTCTATGACTACCTGAAAGCAGGTTGTAGCCAGATGAGATCAGTCTCTTCACTCAAACACCCAGTGACAGAACAAGAGGACACAGCCTCAGGCTGTGCCAGGGCAGGTTTAGGCTGGATGTTAGAAAAAAGTTCTACATGGAAAGAGAGTTTGCCCATTGGAATGGATTGCCCGGGGAGGTGGTGGAGTCACCATCCCTGGAAGTGCCCTGGATGAGGCACTTAGTGCCATGGCTTAGTTAATTAGAAAGGGTAGGTGACAGGCTGGGCTCGATGATCCTAGAGGTCTTTTACAACCTGGTTAATTCTGTGATTCTGTGAGTCTTTACCCTGCGCTTCTCCCCTTCCTTTTCCCTGCAGGGTACACCCTTGCTAACGCAGCTGCCACCGTCACAGCCACGCAGCTGAAGCAAGCAGTGGCCGTGGGACAGGACTTGGCGACCTACGCAGCAGCCTACGAAGCCTATCCAGCCTTCGCCGTGGCCGCTCGCAGCGACGGCTACGGAGCCTACTGAACCCAACCCCCTCACGGCAAGCACAGGCAGAACACACAGGGCGATGCCAGACTGCTGAAGCTGACACCCTCACCACTGACAACTCGTCTGTCTCCTAAAGTTAGATAGTAGTTGGGAGGTTTCTTCTCGTAGGTCTTTAGTTTCCTAACAGAATGTTTTCNGGGAAAAGGAGTTAAGAAAGAAAGAAAAAATAAATCGGTCAAAATCAGGGGTTTTTTTGCACTGGAAAGCAAAATCTTAGCCCAGAAAAGGAGAGGCTCTCAAGTGTGTATATACATACATAGTAGATATGTAGAGAGGTGACCAATGTACGTATTATATATATTGTGGCCAAACAGGCCACCAGCAGCCTGGCCAGAGGGGTCACGGATTGTGCTCATGGACTGGGCACTGCTGAGGCCACAGCTTCAGTTCTGGGTGCAGTTTTGGGGCCCTCTCCACAAGAGGTCCTTGAGGGTCTGCAGCAGTTGCAGAGAAGGGCAACAAAGGTGAGGAAGGGTCTGGAGAAGAGGGCTGGGGAGGAGCAGGGCTGAGGGAGCTGGGGGTGTTTGGAGAAAAGAAGGCTGAGGGGAGATCTTGTCACTCTACAGCTCCCTGAGAACAGGCTGAAGTGAGGTAGGGATTGGGATCTTCTCCCAAGTGAAAAGTGAATAGGACAAGAGGAAATGGCTCAGGTTGTGACAGGGAAGGTTTAGATTGGACATGAGGAATAATTTCTTCCCGCAAAGGGTTGCCAGGTCCTGGAGCAGGCTGCCCAGGGCAGTGGTGGAGCCCTAGTCCCTGAAGGGATAGAAAAACTGTGTAGCTATGGTGCTGAAAATCATGATTTGGTAGTGATTTGGCAGTTTAATGGTTGAACTTGATGATCCTCACAGTCTATTCCAACTAAAATACCTCTCTGGTATATCTCTGTTCTATAGGTATATAGACACCAGTGGGTGTGTGGTTAGAAGCAGCAGTCTGTGCTCACAAAAGGTAGTCCTGTGGCCATTGTGGTGTGGGACTGGGGAAGGCTGGGTTATCTCCAGCTAGCCCCTCCATGCACCAAGGTTCTCCTTTGATCACCCCCAAATTTCTGAAACCTGGCAGAGCAGCAGGTAAATGCAGTGCTGCCCTTTGGACACATGGAGGTCTCCAGCTGCCTCAGAGTGCCTGGAAGCATCCTGAGCCACCAGCACTGTGGAGAGGCATTCAAGCATTTCAAGCCTGTTTTAAATTCGTTCTGGCAATGCCCAGGGCACAAGGCTATAAACACCTCTGCCCTGCCTCACAGGCTGCTTTGCACTCTCTCAAATTGAGGCAAGCAGTTTTCCCCCGTGCTTTCCCACTTCCCAGGCCTACCTAGGGGTCACAAAGCTGCAAAGACCAGCAGCTTTTTTTTCCACACACACCACCTCCCCAGATCCCCACCCCCTCCCATAAAGGGCACATTCAGTGGGAAACAGGAAAACTTTGAGAACTATTAATGCTGAGGACAAGAAAAGTACTCTTCATTAGTACCGACTCTCTACTTCATTACAGCACAAGAACTCAGAGCTGTGGCCCAGTAATAAGAGACAGCTCTTTGGGAAGAAAATTACATGGAAAGAGCTTTTTTTGATGGGCTGGAATAAGCCCTGCCTGGCTGCCAACACTGCTCTGCACCTTAAAGCAAGGCTGCTGTGACCCCTGCTAAAATTAGCTTGGTCAAAGAGGGTCCACATAGAAGAGGGTTCCACAGCAAAGGCACCTCTCATTTTGGAGAGGAACAGTGTTGGTGCTGTGCTTGACAGCTTTGGGGATGCTGAGAGCATCCTTTGGATGCAGGAGGGAATTATTTCTTCATTTTTACCATGAAAATAGGAGATGAGAGAATCATAGAATGGGTTGGGTTGGAAGGACAGCAGACATCCTCATCCTGTATGCTGCACACTAATGCACCCTAAGAAAACGTGAAGCTTCTCGGTCTAGGATGCAGAAATAAAATATATGATTTAGGGGGAGAATTTACAACTGGGTTGATGGAACTAGAGGCGTGAAGAGACAGGAGAAGGGGCAATGATTTGAAACAAGAGCAGAGCAGATTGAGATTGGATGTGAGGAGCAAGTTCTGCACCATGAGGGTGCTGGAACACTGCAACAGGTTGCCCAGGGAGGTGGATGAGGCCCTATCCCTGAAGATATTCCAGGTGAGGCTGGACAGGGCTGTGGGCAACCTGATCTAGTGGAAGATGTACCTGCTGAGTGCAGGGGGCTTGGACTGGATGTGTTTTGGAGGTCACTTCCAACCCAGACCATTCTGATTCTACAATTGTATGATTCTGTGATGCCCATTGATTCGAGCCAAGTTTTCCTCCAGACTGGATTAAGCCAATTCCAACAGAGAGTTTCCCCTGCACCCCGAAAGCTGTTGGGCAGCACAATGGTGTGTGACAAGGTGCTGACTCCCAGAGGCTGAGTGTTTTCCCTTCTTGCACTTCAGTTGACTCAATTTCACATGGAATGGAACAAAAATCACATATAAGCTGTACACTTTGTGGTCCTGTTAGACCATTTATATTTATAAAGTCAACCCTAAAGGTATTAGAAGCCCTCTGCAGCTTTGCAGGGGACAACAAATCTGCTCACAGAGGGCAAAACAAACAAGAGTGTTATGGGCACCATGGCTTTGCTTTTCCCTCCATGCCAGATTCCTGTTGGTAGGAGGATTTTCTGACTTTCCACGCACAGTAACTTTAATCTGCTTTTTGTTGTTTGTTTATTTTTGTTTCTTAGCTATTTATATAAAGTTCAGCAAGATGCCAAAGAAAAAGTCAAGCAACAGTATTAAAAAGCAAAAGCACGTGTGTGAAGCACTTATTTTTTGTACTCCTGGTGCGACCTTTGTATAGGGTTTCAACAGTGAGGTGTCAGCAGCAATCACCCTGTCCCCTCCCTGGAGGACAATAGTGGAGAATTGAGGAGAATGATCAGGGGGAAATGGCATCTTGATTCCTGAGTTACCCAGGGAATTACAATGAGATTAGCGGGGGGCGAGGGGGGAAGGGGTGGTGTTACAATTCCACGAGGCAAGTTGTGTTAATTCAAGTATAATCTGAACTTTGAAATGTCATTAAAACTTTTGAAACCAACAGACATGGCCTGGATCATTCCATGCCCAGAGGTTCATCTGAAAGGGTCAATAAAAAGCACACTTTGCTCCCTAAGGATCAATGGGAGGTTACACAGGCAGGGTTACAAGCTGCTCAGCAGAGCAGAGAGTTCTTTCATCCTGCACTTTGCTGGCACCTGCCATGTGCAGGAAGCACAATGTCAGCACCTCTGAGGGAAAGGACTTGGGACTGCTGCTGGACAGCAGGAAGACCATGAGGCAGCAATGTGCCCTCACAAAGGCCAAAGGCATCCTGGGGTGCATCAAGAGGAGCGTGGCCAGCAGCTTAAAGGAGGTTCTCCTGCTTCTGTACTCTGCCCTGATGAGGCCTCACCTGGGCTGCCCAGCTCAAAAAGGAGAAAGAGCTACTAGAGAGAGCCCAGCACAGGGCCACTGAGCTGCTATGGGCACTGCAACATCTCTCATCTGAGGAGAGGCTGAGCCCCTGGCCTGGTTAGCTTGGAGAAGAGGAGGCTGAGAGGGATCTGCTTAGTGCTTACAAATGTCTAAGGGGTAGGTGTCAGGAGGATGGGGCCAGGCTCTTGTCAGTGATGCCCAGGGACAGCACAAGAGGCACTGGGCATAAACTTGAACACAGGAAGTTCCATCTAAGCATGAGGAGGAAATTCTGGACTGTGAGGGTGGCAGAGCCCTGGAGCAGGCTGCCCAGAGAGGTTGTGGAGTCTCCTTCTCTGGAGAATTTCAAGGCACACCAGAATGTGTCTCTGTGTTATCTGCCCTGAGCGCCCCTGATCTGGGGGTTGGATTCAATGATCTTCAGAGGTTCCTTCCAACTCCTACCATTCTGTGATTCTGTGAGTTGTACTTTTGAAGATTCAAGTAGAAACTCAAGGGGTCAGGGTACCAATTTCTCTGTCAGGGCTGAAAGAATCACTTTTATTCTGACTTTATCACCATGGTAATCCTGTTCTTCCTCACCTGATAACATGGAGATGTCTCAGGGGTGATACTAATAGTGAGATAGCAACAGGTAGAAATAAGAAGTGGGTAGATGGGCTGTGAGAGACTGTCCTACCTTGGGTTTCATAGAATCACAGAATGGTCTGGGTTGGAAGTGACCTCTAAAGCTCATGCAGTCCAGTGCCCCTGTACTCAGCAAGGACATCCTCCACTAGATCAGGTTGCCCACAGCCCAGTCCAGCCTCACCTGGAATATCTCCAGGGATGGGGCCTCATCCACCTCCCCGGGCAACCTGTTGCAGTGTTCCAGCACCCTCATGGTGCAGAACTTGCTCCTCACATCCAATCTCAATCTGCTCTGCTCTCATTTCAAACCCTTGCCCCTTATCTTGTCCCTGCAGGCCTTTGGGAACAGTCTTTCTGCAGCCTTCTTTTAGCACCCTTCAGGTTCTGGCAGGCTACTGTTAGGTTTCCCTGGAGCCTTCTCTTCTCCAGGCTGAGCACCCCAACTTCCTTTGCCTGTCCTCCTAGCAGAGCTGCTCCAGCCTTCTCCTTTTACTGTTTATCCTCTTATTTCGGATCACCCTAGGGGTTCTCGCTTGCACATTTTCAGAGAGAAGCTGAACCAAAAAATCAGGGGCAGATCTGGTACCAAGCCAAAAGAGACTTCACCAAAATAGCTTGACATTGCTCCTATGGATCTACAAAGAGGTCACCCGGGCTGTAGCAAGAGCAGCAGCTCTGCCAGCTCTATTATTTTACCTCATTAGCTTTTCCTGATGCCCTGCTTTTGTTTCCAGTGAAATCAGGGCAATGGCAGAATTTGCTTTTGTGCTTTAACCTTTCCCCTCTTGGAGCACTGTGCTTCCCCTCTTTGCTGAGCAGCAGGAGCTGGTTGATCAGTTTTGGAGAGTAAGAATGATTTTTCAGGAGATGTCAAACCTGCAACCCAATTCTCAAACCGTGGTTTCCCATCTGTAAAGGTGTAGGTTCTCAGTGGGCAGCAAGGCAAAGCCCATAACCACATCCATCATCTGCAGACAAGGCTAAGAACACATTTGAGCCATCACTGATGAGAAGATCAGTGGACGAAGAAAACGAGCAGGCAGCCATACCTTTGGCTGCTAGCAGGGCACGAGGTAAAAAAACTACCTTTTTCTTCTCCCTTCTTCCAGACAGCCCTTTCATGGAGACCTCTACAGCACCAGGCCATGAGATCTGAGGTGCAAGGTGAGAATAAAACATCCTACTTCGGAGGTGGTTATACGCTGCAACATCCCACTTGGAAACTATCCTCCTTGTCCCACTGAACCTCTTCTAGAAGCCCATGGGACAAGGTCTCCAGTGACTTTCAAGGGCAGTTGCTTGATCTTTGAGCTCCATGGCTCCTTTTCCCCATGAGCCCAGGTAAATCTCCCATAGCCATCTTTCCACCCCATCCCTGCCGCAATTGAGAGATGTGACACAGCTTGATGCAAGATAATTGTCACTTTATTGCGCAGAAAGCACCACTTATATAATTTAACATAAACACGTGTCATTTAACCATTGGCTAACTTAAGTGTCCACGTGACACTCTCAACACTGGGATTGGTCAAACACATACAGCCTCGCGAACCCTACGTGGACCCACACCTTAACCAGAGCCCAAGACAAAAGAAAGGGCCCTAATGTTGCAATCATCAATTAATTCCTTTTTTCAACGCCCCCAACACCATCTGCAAGGTCACTATGACCTTTTAAGAGTTCTGTCAGTATTGTTCCCTTTATCTTTAGCAGTCTGTTCCCAAGGCTTCTGTCCCTCCAGGGCTAAAACAGCACCCTCCATTTACTGCATGGCGCTTGGCCATTTACCTCTAAGCTTTGTTCCCACATCTCTCCCTTTCCCTTGTATGGCAAATACTCTTTTTAAAGAGCGATTGATTAAAGATCAAAAACATTGCAAGATACAAGGCAACATGAGTTTAAAAAAAGGAACAAGATTATAACAACATAAAGGATACTTTTAACAATACTATGAATCCAACAAGAAAGTCCCCAGCCACTGAAAAAATTCTCTTGGTAGCCATTTCTTTTCCTAGTCCACCACATCTTCAGTCTGCTGTTGTTCTAATTCTTTTCTGTTGTTGTCATCAGGGCACGGTAAGGGTTCCATTTGGTTCCCGAAACAGTCGGATGTTCTTCGCCAGGACCCACCGAGGCCCTCTTTCTGTGGAAATACAAGCATAAAGGATATGGGCCTTGAACCTTACCTGTTTCGGGGTCTTCAATTAACACTGGAGCTTTTCCTTGTGCTTCAAAAAATGTGTTAACGTTAGAATGCCTAACAATAGGAGGATTATTGTCTAACAGAGAACAATTAAAAAAATTAAGTACATACAGAGCCTTTGACAATCTCTCTTCCTGTATTGTGTTTCCTATTGCCCCCTTCTGTTGTAATAAAAGGCATTTCAATGTCTGGTGGGAACACTCTATCAAGGATTGACCAGTGGGGGAATGAGGAATACCTGTGATATGGAAAATACCCAGTACAGCAGAGATATATGCCAGCCCATTGTCTGTCTTAATCTGAGAGGAAATGCCCAATACAGCAAAGGCCTGCATAAAATGTTTACTGACATCTTGAGATTTCTCACCAGTATGGCAAAAAGCATATAAAGGACCAGGATATATTTGAGATTACCAAATTAGGCAAAATGAGTGACATCAGCCTGCCATAATTGCAATATTTGCAATCCCCTAGGATTAACGCCACTTGCAACAGAAGGGAAAGAGTCTGGATGTGGTGGTGTAGAAGTTACCTGCCCCCCCCCCCCCCCTTGCCCACCACCACCTTTGATATAAACCCCAGCTAGAACTCAAAACACTGGAAGTTGATAAATGAAGCTTTATATTTACAGCAATGCACAATATACAAGCAGATATTTACCATGTATCACAGATATTTACAGATATATACAGTGAAAAGGTAACACAGAAACACCACACCCCTCCTAGAGATCAAAATCCCTAAGAAGGGTAATCCAGCCACCCCTACCACCTTTCCCCCCTTCCCCAATCTTATCTCACCATCTGTTGATGCAGCAGATAGGCAGAGGTAGATCGGCCAGGGGGATCAGCAGTAGGATTGAAGTAGAGAAGAAAGCATTAGCAATGTCTATGGTAGCATACCATTTGGCTTCCTTCGATTCCAGCTCGTACTGGAGTTCCAGCATGTCAGGTACAGCTGCGCTCATGGGTGGAGTCACCTCGTTGAGGGCACGGAAGTCAACTGTCAGTCTCCAGTCGCCATTGGGCTTGCGTACAGGCCAAATAGGACTGTTGAAAGGTGAATGAGCTTTCTCGATGACCTTTTGACTTTCTAGTTGACGAATCAGCTGATGAATGGGCAACAAAGAGGCACGGTTAGTTCTGTACTGCCTGTGATGCACAGTTTCAGTAGCAATTGGTAGTTTCATGTCCTCTATATTATGATGTCCCACAACTGCAGATTCATCTGAAAGTTCAGGTCTAATGGACAATTTCAGTTTATCATCCTCAATTTCTACTGATGCTATACCAAAAGCCCATTTATGACCCTTAGGATCTTTGAAACAACCTTGTCTCAAAAAGTCAATTCCCAAAATGCAAGGCGCATCAGGACCAGTTACAATAGAATGCTTCTTCCACTCTTTACCAGTTAAACTTATCTCAGCCTCTTAGTTAACTCTTGAGATCCACCAGTGATTCCAGAAATAATTATAGCTTCTGTCCCTTTGCAATTTGATGGCAACAAAGTACACTGAGCACCTGTATCAACTAAAGCCCTGTATTTCCCAACTTTTGAACTGCCAGGCCACCTAATGAATACATTCCAATAGATTTGGTTTCCTCCACTATCCCTTTCCTCCTCCTGGCTAGAGGAAGGGCACCCCTAACGCTGAACATGGCATGTAGGGTGTACACAGTGGTTGGTGGTGTTCTGGTGAGAGGAATTACAATTATTAGAATAATTGCAATTGCTCTGAGGAGCTGAATCCTGTCTCTCTTTGAAAGGACTGAAGTAGGCTGAGCATCCCATTTGTTCACGTTCTCACCAAATTGGTCATGCAGGATTATCCAGACTGACGCACGTGGTTGATGGTGTCTAGGTGGAATTTGTCTCCTGGGCTGGAATTGCCTCGCAGGAGGTGGGCATCTGTTCCTGATGGCAGAAACATGCACCCATCATGATGATGAAGGAATGGTATCCTTTGCCAGGTTGGAGATGGAAGTTTTGAGTTCCTCCTTCAGTTCTTTCATGCTACTCTCTAGCTTTGTAGTCATATCCTTTAGCCCTGTAGTCATAGTTTCTGTGGCCAAGATTAAGGTAGTATGTGACAAGCTGTCCTCTATTTCTCTCAGCTGATCAATGAACTCGCCAACAGTGAGCCTTCCACTATCAGCCTTTGACAGAAACTTGCTAGCCAAGATGTTAGCACAGAATGAAGGAGCAAGCTGAATAATCTTCTTCATGAGACCTCTCCCAAGAGGAATGTTATCAGGCTCATG
>VWZI01001213.1:0-26944 GCA_013396835.1 Psilopogon haemacephalus
AATACTACCTGTGCTCCCACTCCCTTGACCAGTTGACCCAAGGTCTCTCTTTATAGCCTTCAATTTTCTTCTTCGAAGGTTGTCACTGTCTGTCTGTAAGGTTAACCATGGGTAGTAATCTATGGGCTGTACCAGGGAGGGAAGCCTTCTTATTACAACCTTGACCTGGGCCCAGGGTAGACAGCAGACCTCCTTTTGGAGTGGGTTAGGTCTGCATATTGGGCCTTCTGTTCCTTTCAAAAGGGAGTCTCTTATAACAACGACTCTTCTCTTCTTTTCGGTATGTTTGTATGGTGGGCTTAGGCTTCCTTAATTTTGGGAATTCCTCCAAGCCAGATGATTCACCTTCCTCACTGGTCAGTTGTACCTGCAGGACATCAAACCTGTTCTGCAAGAGCACCTGTGGGGCACTGTTAATAACTCAAGAAACACTCCCACCACTGTGGGTGGGAACTTGTTGCCACAGCCCCACGTTGAGGGAGTGGGGGAAGTTTGGGGGGTGAGAGGTGGACAAGGCAGGAGTTTTTTTACTGCCTTGACCATGGACTTGCTTCCACTCCCTCTCTTCCTTTAGGTTATTGGCCACAATCTGGAAGGGGGTGGTTACAGGGGGTACTTGACCCTCAGTATCTTTTAATGAGTAATCTTGTCTCTCCATCAGGGTGGTCAGAGCCTGGATTCACCAACGCAAAGTCATACTTGACTAATGTGATAAACTTCTACGATGAACGTAAGGAGAGAGCAGTAGAGAGTGGCTACCTGAAATTCAGTAAAGTCTTTGACATTGTCTCTGCAAGATCCTCATAGACAAGCCAGTGATGTGGTGGACTGAAAACTGGCCGAATCACCAGGCCCGAAAGGTGGTGATCAGTGGCACAAAGAGTAGTTGAAGGCCAGGAACTAGAGGTGCACTCCAATGGTAGTGATGAATGGATCTAGTTTCCTTAGCAGGCCTGCTGGGAGGAGTGGCTGATATTCCAGAGGGTCATGCTGCCACCCAGAGGAACCTCGGCAGGTTGCAGAAATGGGCTGAGAAAAGTCTCATTAAGCTGAAGAAGTGTAAACTCCTGCTGAGGAGGAAAAACCCCAGGCACCAGTGCAGGCCAGAGGCTGTTCATCTGAAAAACAGCTTTGCAGGGGTCCTGATGGTCTCCAAGTTGAACATGAGTTAGCGATATGCCCTGTGATAAAGCCTAATGGAGTCCTAGACTGCATCAGGCAGTTTTGTCAAAAGGTTGATGGCAGTGAATCTTTCCTTCTCCTCAGTACTGATGAGGCCACACTGTACCCAGTTTTGGGCTCCTTATTGCAAGAGAAGGATATGGATATACTATAAACAGTTCAGCACAGGGCCACAAAGATGATTTGAGAGATTGGAGCACCTGCTGCAGAAGGAAAGACTCAGAGAGAACCTTATCGACTTATCTAAATACCTGAAGGGAGTAAACAAGACAGAGCCAGGCTCTTTCATTGGTGTCCACTGACAGATCCAGAGACAGTGGGTATAAACTGAACACAGGAGGTTCCCTTTAAACATCAGGAACCACTTTTTCACTACAAGTGTGACAGAGCACTGGAAGAGATTGCCCTGAAACGCTGTATAATCTTCATCCTTGAAGATATTTAAAAGCCGTCTGGTCCTAGTCACCCTGTTCTAGGATGCCAGTATATGCTATGCAGGCAGGCTGGATCAGAGGACCTCCACAGGTCCCTTCTAACCTCACTGTGATTCTGTCATTCTGTAAGTGAAAACAGAATTTTTTTGCATCTTGCTAACAAAAGGTTTTGTGTTGATAATGATGATAAGAAGCAAGTACTGGACTGAGATTTTACTATTCTGTGACAAGGTACTGATTTTTGCAGAGATGAAGATCTGAATGGAACAGAGCCTAGACTAAAATCTCAGTTGATCATTAATGCAAACCAAACTTCTCTTTTTACAGAGTTTGATTACACTAGTAAACTCAAGAAGGAAGTATGGTTTGCAGACAAATTTCAGCACGTGGTATTCCTTAACCCAGAGGCTGGACACATGTTGAGAAGTCAGCTTTCGGTACATCTTATTACGTAACACATCTTTACATTTCCAAGCATCACTTCCTCCAAGCTCAAAAGCAGTTCATCCCCATGAGTAAGAAATCAAGCAAAGGAGGCAAGAGACCTGTATGGATAAGAAATCAGCTTCTGGAAAAACTCATCTGGAAGAAGGAATTTCACAGTGTGTGGAAAAAGGAACTGGCCGCTTGGGAGGAATATAGGAATGCTGCCAGAGTATGCAGGGATTCAATGAGAAAAGCTAAGGGTTTTCTTGGAATTCAGTCTGGCAAAGGATGTAAAAAATAAGAAAGGCTTCCTCAAGTACCTCATCGGAAAAAGGAACTTAAGGCAAAATGTGGCCTGCTGCTGAATGAGATGGGTGACCCGGTGACAGAGGATAAAAAGAATGTGGAGCTACTGAATGCCTTCTTTGTTTCAGCCTTTACTGCTCAGGCTGGTCCTCAGGAATTCTAGGCCCTGGAAATAACAGAGACAGTCTGGAGGAAGGCAGACTCTTTCTTAGCCAAGAAAGACTGGGTTAGAGATGATCTGGACAAGCTGGACACACAAATCCACAGGCCCTGATGGGATGCACCCAGGAATGCTGAAGGAGCTGGCTAATGTTATTTATAAACCAGTCTCTGTAATGTTTGAAAGGTTATGGAGAACAGGGGAGGTGTCTGAAAGTTGGAGGAAAACCAAAGTCATTCCAGTCTTCAAACAGGGCATGAAGGATGACCCAGGAAACTACAGGCCACTCATTCCCACCTCCATCCCTTGAAAAGTGGTTCAATAGTTCATTCTGGAGGTCACAACTAAGCACACAGAGGACAAAAAGATTATCAGGACTAGTCAGCATAGATTTGTGAAGGAAAAAAACATGTTTCACCAATCTGATAGCCTCCTATGATGGTGTGACCAATGGGATAGATGAGGGAAGAGCAGTTGATGCAGCCCATCTCAACTTCAGGAAGGCTTTTGACACTATCTCTTGTAAGATCCTCACAGGTAAAGTTAGGAAGTGTCTACATGGGTGGAGAGGGAGGTGGATTGTGAACCAGCTGAATGAGAAAGCACAGAAAGCTGTGATCAGTGATACAGAGTCTAGATGGGACTTGTAACTAGTGGTGTTCCCCAAGGGTCCATGGTGGATCGAGTCTTGTTAAACATATTAATCCATGACCTGGATTAATGGACAGTGTACTCTCAGCAAGTCTGTTGATGATACAAAACTAGGAGGAGCGGCTGACTCCTCATAGCAAGACCTGGTGCAATTTAACAAGACCTGGATGTGCTGGAGAGTTAGGCAAAGGGGAACTTCTTGAAGTTCAACAAGGGCAAGCGTAGAGTCCTACACCTGGGGAGGAATAATTCCATACACCAGCACAGGTTAGGGGGTTCACCTACTGTAAAGTAGCTCTGCAGAGAAGGACCTGAGAGTGCCGGTGGACAAGTTTGCCACGTGCCAGCAATGTGCCCTTGTGGCCAAGAAGGTCAATGGTATTCTAGCATGCATTAAGAAAAGTGTGGCCAGCAGGTTGAGAAAGGTTCCGCTTACCCTCTGATCTGCCCTGGTGAGTCTGGGCTCTCCAGTTCAAGAGGGACAGGGACCTGCTAGAGAGAGTCCAATGGAAGGTCATGAAGATGACTAGAAGTCTGAAGAGACTGAAGGACCTGGCTCTCTGTAGTCTGGAAAAGAGAAGACTGAGAGGAGATCTTATAAATGCACATAAATATCTAAGAGGTGGAGGTCATGATGATGGGGCTAAGCTCTTTCAGTGGTGGCCAGTGTTAGGACAAGAGTTAACAGCCACAAACTAGAAGACAGGAGATTTCACTGAAGGAAAAACTTCTTTACTTTGAGGATGACAAAGCACTGGAACAGGCTGTGCAGAGAGATTATACAGTCTCCTTCTTTGGAGACTTTCAAAAACCACCTGGATGAATTCCTGTGCCACCTGGTCTAGGTGACCCTGCTTTAGCAGGGGGTTTGGACTAGATGCTCTCTGGAGGTCCCTTGCAAGCACTACCATTCTGTAATTTTGTGATACTTTTAGTAGTGCTGCTGAATTAAGGGGCTGGGAATTTGGGCAGGGCTTATACCCTGAATTTAAAGCCACTATCTCCATCACCCACATGTATCTTTACACATCTTGATACTTAGAAACCTTACAGTCTGGAGTACTTCTGTTCTTCTGGGAATATAAAAATAGAGATTATAAGTGAGAAATGGGATGGCAGACATATGCAAATGAAGAGAGGTGCTACTACACCATTATGCTGCAGTGGTGGCAGAGGAAAAGTAACAGAAATTCAAATCATCAAAAGCCATTGTCAAGAGCTAGAAAATACAAACAAGCAAGAACTGAATAAATCATCCCACAACAGCATATTGGGATGATAAACTTGTCTCCTAAAAAGCATTTTGACCATTCTCTTCAACATACAGTAGGCAGCTGCTAAAGGAATGTTAGTTTAGTTCAACTTTTTAGAAACTCTTCTTTGGGAGGAACTAGGAAGTTGTTCCTCTGCACTATGGATCAGCTTTATTTGCTAAATTAAGCAACACAGTATATCCCACAAAGAGAAGTCTGTGGTGCAAAATAGATTCCTTCAGGGTTGTGCAACCATGACTCTGATTTGCCACATTTCCTCACTGGTAAAAAGAAATACTTCAAAGATATGCTAAAAGGAGGTTAGCTAGCATTCTTTATGCACAGAACAGCATTGGGTTACTGCATACATTCAAATGGGGAAAATGGAGTTCTAAAAGTACACCAAACCATTTGTGGTGATGGCAGATATTTCGCTATGTTAAACTTGTGGTGAGTGGCAGATATTTTGATATGTTAAACTATCAAGTGAGAAGCAATGCAGACAAAAAAGATCAATGAGAGTACATAGAAAGCAGCGTAGCTCCATTACCTTCCATGAGCATGCTTCAGTGCCAGGAGTCTGCACTTCATGTTCAGACTATGTGAACACATCAGTCTTTTCCAACCTGAACGAGCCTATGACCCTGCTTCCTAGTACCGTATTCACTTTTGTGGCCCTCTCTACAAGAGGGACATAAAGTTTATGGAGCAGATGCAGTGAAGAGTAACAAAGTTAGTGAATGGTCTGGAGAACAGGTATTAGGAGGAGCGGCCGAGAGAACTGGGGTTCTTCAGTCTGGAGAAAGGGAGGCTGAGGCGAGACCTCATTGCTCTCTACAACTTCTTCAAAAGGAGGTTGTAGCAAGGTAGGGGTCAGTCTCTTCTCCTTAATAACAAATGATAGGACTCCGGCAGAAAAGGGTTCTGATCAGCAAGGACCTCAATATGAGCAAGCAGCGTGCCCAGATGGCCAAGAAAGAATCTTGACTTGCATTAGTAATACTGTGTCCAGCAGAAATAGGGAGGTGACTGTCCCCACATATTTGGCACTGGTAAGGCCACACCTTGAGTATTGTTTCCAGTTTTGGGCACTGCAATACAAGAGAGATGTTGAGGTGCTGGAGTGAGTGCAGAGGAGGACAATCAAGCTAGAGATGGGTTTGGAGAATAAATCATACAAAGAGCAACAGAAGGAGGTGAGGCTATTTAGTTTGGGGAAGAGGAAGCTCTCTACCTACCTGAAAGGACGTTGTAGAGAGGTTGGTGTTGTGTCCTCTCACAGGTAATTAGTAATAGAACAAGAGGGAATGGCCTCAAACTGCAACAGGGTAGGTTTAGACTGGACATTAGGAAAATTCTTTTCACAGAAAGAGTAGTCAGACATTAGAATAGGCTGCGATGTGGTTGAGTCACCATCCCTGGACGTGTTTAGTTGTGATGCCTGGGGATATGGTGAACTTTGTAGAGTAGGGCTAATGGTTGGACTTGATGACCTCAGTGTTTTTCTCTTACCTGAATAATTCTATCAGTAAAAGAAAAAACAAAACAAACCAGAACCAGACACACACAAAACCCCCCAAACGAACAACAAAAAAAAAAATCCCCCCAAAACCCCCAAACCCTACAAACCCAACTCAAACTCCAAATAATCAACAATAAAAACCAAAACCCAGCTAGTTGTGATAAAAGCTACATTATTCTTCGAAATATCAAGGTGCATAAAATTTGAGCACATTATTTACCTGAAAGGAAGAAATGAAACACTTCCAGCCAATAAAAGCCTGTACACATCTTCAGGGGATTCTCTCAGGTATATTATCTATTTGTGCAGAAAAAAAGACAGAAAATAACAAATATTATTTTAAGATTGGTATTAATAATTTCAAGTTACATGTTTACTTCAGAAGTCATAATTAATTATCCCAGAGCTCAAAAGTGCTTGGAAAAAGCAGCATCAAGAACAAATGTATATAAGTGTGCAACAATGAATATGACATCAATAATATAAAATACATGTCAGCCCAGAGGAATATATATTTTCAAACAAAATTTATAGATCTGTGCAGAGTTGTTCAGCTATAGGCTACAGTGAAAAAGCTTCTCCATGTGTGGATTCTGTGTTGTTACTGTTCTGCTGGACCAGTTTGTAGTTTTTTTTTTTTAATTAAGCTTTAAGATGTAAATCAAAACACAGAAACCCACATAGAATCAGCAAAATTATGAATCATCTGGTCTACAAAACACTGTGTACACTCAGCAGACAAGATTAAAACAGTAATTAATGTATGTTTTGATTTTCCTACAGCAGTACACTTGCATTACTCCGAATCCTGTACTTCCTCCTTTGCACTGGCACAGCAGTAAAAAGTAACTAAATCCAGATGTCATGAAGTGTTGCTGAAGGAAAAAAAAATCTGATGCTTCAGAAGGAAAATCCTAAGAACAAAATCAAGCAACATACTTGAATAACTACATATCAAACTTTCTACTGATAAAAACAGAAAGAGAGGAATTCACACAGGACCAGCTCACAACAAATATCCATATGGTCTTCCACCATGACATGCCTGATCCCTCTTGAATAGCTTCTAACACTAAGGTCTCCTGAAAGAATACTGTAAAACTCCTTTTACACAAACCATATCTTCCAATACTATCAAACATCCAGCACAGCCAAGAGATAGAACTGCTAATAAGAGATGGTCATTAACAAATCAACATTCTCTAATTTCAAGTTAAGACACTGTATTTAGCACTCTACAGCTTTGTGGTTTGGTTTTTGGGGTTTGTTTGTTTTCTTTTCCACATTAACATCCAATAAAATTATTTACATTTCTCATATTAATGCCATTTTTCTTCAGAGCTTTTTTGAAAATACAAATCTTAATTAAACACCCTCCAAAAATCTACGGTGGCCTTTTTAGTTTCTTTTGCTTTTGACTTTTTTTTTTTTTCTAAGTTGGCATTGCCTTTCAAATTTCTTTGATGCTGTTGCAAAGCCAGTTTGAACAAATGGCTTAACATACCTTCAACATCCTCCTTCCACACACCCACACACACATTCTTGCGAGGTTAGAATAAGAGGTAGAGCAGATGTTGCTAACAAAACCCCAAATAAAACTAGTTTGAAACACATCCTAAGCAGAGATTAAACATAGACAGCAACAGCTGATGCCTTTTATTTTCCCTCTGATTTGATTATTCTGTTCAGTATCTTCTGAGCACTCTTCCTGTGCAATTTTCACAAAGAAAAAAAAAATCTGCCTTGTTTAGCAGTTTACTTAAGTAATGAAAACTGCATATTTCCTGTGTGCACACTTTCACTGAGAAGGGGTAGGTGACTTCTGCATTTACATTTGGAAGCACACACTCAGAATAGAAAAGACACTTAAAAGGCCCCCAAGATGTTATTGAATAGCTGCTCCTCTGAAGCCAGGGTTCACTTTCTATTCTGCAAGCACATTCATTGCCTAAACCGAATATAAAGGTTATGTTCTGAGAAATTTCAAGTTCTGTGCTTTGACACCACCATACTTTGCATCTTGCAGCACAGTGAACACGTACTGCTAGCAACCATATAAATCAAGTACTGCTTGATTACCAGACATGAACCCTGACCCAGAAAAACTTACAAAATAGAGACATGAAACAGCATTAGCAAACAGAAGGTAATGAAACAGCAAAACCAGTTTGTAGCTAGAAATGAGTGACCTGAAAAAAAACATGGAATTCAGCGCTGTATACAGAGAATACTACTTGTACAACAGGCAAATAGAAATGCAGCTAATACTAGCTAATTCTGTAAGCATAAGTAACTCAGAAAAGCCACAGATCTCTCTTATATCTCGGCTGAGCTTTTACCAGCTTCTTAAAAAAGCAACCTTTGATGCAGAAGCATTTATTATCAAGAGGCAAATGCAAGTGTTGCATTAAAATAAGTCTAAATAACATTACGATGTGCTGAAACATGTTAGTTCTTAAGCACAGATCAAATTTCTCTAATTACATTACCACCGAAGCAGCTAGAAAATATTTTAACACATATGCATGTGCGTATTGATTTTCCTTAACACAGTTTTATGAACACTTGCAAAAGTCAACCTGATTTTGACACAAAATCCAATGTCTGCAATTGTTCAGCATATATAAAAAAAGCATGGGGCAAGAATATGGTATGGGCAAGCTACTAGGTAAAAATATGCATTATACAGAATATATTAACCGAAGAAGAAAGCTCTTCAAGTTGGATTCCTCAGAATTTTCTGAAACATCTGAAACAGAGAGCCTGCTACATTTCAGCTGTAACAATACTACACATACAAGACTTGTGAACAGTTTCAGAGACAGCAGCTGATGAAATGGTCAGATGGTACTCTCTGAGAAAAGTGAGAATAGATTTCAGGTTGGTATGAAGGTATCTGGACAAGTGCAATGGTGTGGAGTGCTCCAAGAGGGAAAGAATGGCATTCAGTCTCCACACGAAATGGGAAAGACCATAAAAAGATACTTAGTTCACAAGGAAAGTATCCTGGCAGTAACACAACACAAGAAGCTATGACAGTAAAAATGGAGATGGAATCAGTTTCTGACACAGCTTAAACTTCAAGACAGCATCCAGCAGGAAATGCTGAATGCCAGCAAGGCAGGATGGAGGCTGAACATGGGTGAGCCTGGGTTCACATTGTGGGTGCACCACATTCCAGATATGAAAATAGGTAAGACTGAAGGAGTTACAGAAGGAAGAGAAAGCCTAGGAAGGCAACAGATATCAAGGAAACACAGACCATGTCTGCATTTGGAAGTAGTGTGGATCACCAGAAATGTATATGTAGACTGAAAGCCAGCACTAAAGATGTGACATATGCACCACACATTTGCAGCAGCTTTTAAACTCAAAATCTAGTTTCAGTCTGGTCCTCTGGACAGAACACTCATTATCTGTTGGGATTTCTCCTAGACTGCTCACTGCATGAAGTGAACCAAAGTGCAGTGAGCAGGGTTTAGGATAAGATTCACTTCAAAAACACTCCTGGCACAAACTGAAACTGTTACATTGTTATATAACTATATATATAACTGTATAAAATACTGTTTCTGATCACAAGGAGGCCACTGAAACCTAAAAGAATTTAACTAGAATTACATGAGTCAACAAAGGACTAAAGAAAGCTAGTATATGATAGAGAAAGCAAAAGTGATGAGAGGGGCCTGCAGTAGACAGAATACTAGCAAGAAAAAAAGGACTTTCAAAGGCAGTAAGGCCATTTCAAGGCAGAAATGAAGTTTCAGAAACAAAGGGAAAACAAATGTTGGTCTGATGAACAGCAAATCAAAATTTTATTTTTTTTTAAAATTCATGAAGGACATACTGAGGGAAGGAGGTGAAATGGGAAAAGACAAACTTCAGAAATTGAAGCATGTAATGACTGAAAATAGTTTGCCCAAATGCTAATTTTAAGTTACCTAGTAGAAGCAGGCATTTTCTGGGATAGTGCTTGTCCATTCTATTATACCCAAACGAAAAAAAAGCCTACTAGGATTTTATACTGATATCCCAAGGGGTTCTCTTCCTGCAGATTAGGCAAATATTAAAAACAAACAAACAAAAAGGCAGCAAAGCAGCTTTCTGGAAAAAAAAAACAACCTTACAAAATTTGGCAGATACAGTTGCACCTGTTTGGGAATTTTCCCACAATCATATGCAAGTGCAGTTGGGTGCATATGCATATCTGCATACAAGCACACAGGCACATAAACACTTAAAGAGAAAAAACTCTTTAAATCCCTTACGAACACTTTCTGGAAAACTGTTACTGTAAGGAACTGACACCTTTCAAGCCAAAATAACATACCATTTCATTACACTGTGTAACTACTTGTGTACCAACAATCTAGACATTTGCTGTCTTTATGCAAACAAAAACATAGCCTATTAAACCTAAAAACACATACAGAAAAAATACTGATTCGCAGTTGAACCATCGTAATTGCTCTAATCATCCTTTTCATTTAGGACATCTGTTCCTAACTAGGGGACTGCAAGCATCAGTGTGAGTGGTCAAGAACCATCCAAGTGTTCAGCACTGGGAAAGGTGCACTCAAGCACTGCCAACATTGCTCTGAAGTCAAACAGACATCATAATGTTCACTGAAGAAAATAGAAGGGCTTGCAGAACTAGATAGCCCACTCTTAATGAGCATTTAAAATCAATCATAGTGTAAGAGTTCTTTTAGCATGCTGTGGTATTGACTGATTCAAAGTAGTGTTTTCAAACCAGCTCTATTTATTAAACAAAGGTTTGTCAGATTAGCATTACAGTCATGAAAACAGTATTCACAATAGGATAAAAAATATTCCTGGCAGAAAAGTAAGTCTGTGGTTGAAAAAAGTCATCTTAACCTTCAATGAGTGAGACTGCCAAGTATAGTAATAATGCAAGACAAAACATTTTTTGTAATAATCGTCTATGACACAATTTGTTGCTTTTTCAGGAAAATTAAACAGGACATTTAAACACACTGTACTGTTAGAAACTGTATCAACTGAAGTCTTTGCATGGCACTTTAAATTCAAGTTTATGATGTGCTTAGTGCAATCAAGTTTATCCACCTGATCACTCTAAGTGCAAAATCTACTTGAAGTTCTTGTCTAAATCACATATTTTAGCAACCACATTGACTTAAAAGAAGATTATTTTAAAGTGTTTACAAGAAAATTTCATGTGATACAATTACACTGCCATTCACCCAAAATAGCCTGAACTACTGTAAATAATCACAACCCAGTCGTTCTGAAAAACATTCTGACCAGACTCAAACACAAGATCACAACATGGCTAATATCAGTATTACTTAGTGTTCAACATTTTATTTAATTAAAACCTCCATGGATATATTGGTCAGTTAACACATTAAACTTCCTAGCAACATTCCTTGGAAGAAAAGGTTAATGCAGAAAATGAAAAATAGAATTATATTAGGATAAAAAGCTTCCTGTATGGATTGATGGTGTACTGAAGAAATGCACATGTAGCCAGCGTTCCTTCATTAGCAGAAACAAAGTGGATTATAGTGGATTATTAAATGGATAAACATGGCAAAGATGAAATAACTGGCTGCCTCTGGCAGCTCTTTGTTCGTCAAAAACAAAAGCAAGAAGTCTTCAAATACTTCTTAAGCATCAGAGAAGTGTGCCAGTTTGGACCTTATTAGCTGTAAACTGACTGGGCTGGGCACAGCAATACTTCAGGATAGCTAAGAAAGCAAACTAGCACTATAGTGATGGACCTCCAAAGAGCAAACCTTCTTCCCCAACAGAGAGAAGCAGTCTGGTAAGAAAGTCACAGAGAAACCTAGTACAAACGGTGGAAACAGCTGCTGTCATGAAGACTAATCCTCCTTTCAAAAACACAATTCAGAGAAGGTAGCTTTTAGAGGACACAAATAGGCCAAAAAGACTCAATGCAACTTTTACTTAAATGAAAGACCAATACTGTGTCCATCTTATCTCAACCACTTGTTTGTCAAGAACAAGCATCTCTCACTAAAATGTGGCTGACGGTAAATATAGTTTAAGCACCTGTAATCTGAGTGCTTGCTGCAGTTACCCATTTACCACCACTCAGTCTGGATCAGTTTGCTTTCTTTTCCATGGCTTAGCCAGAGATAATTGTGCATGTGCCACGGTAAGAACAGAGCAGGTCAACGTCACACAGATGAGTGCTAATTGCTTCTGCAACCTCCATCTTCTACCCCGCATTAGGCCCACATCTAGGAAGGATACTAACAAACTGAAAAGGCAAAAAACCCCAGTACTACGGATCAGAACAGATGAAGGAAACACTGCTTACCCTGAAGAAAGAAGATGATAAAATAGACAAAGTACAGAGATGAGTCCTGGAGAAGGTGACCTGAATTACAGCAGTTCATGGGGCGGTACCCTCGGAGGGTCACCCTCCAAGTACATAATTAGTGCCAGGCCTGAGAAAAAAAACACTGTTACTAAGTTAATGCAGCCAAGGGGAGAGGGGGGAGCTTGGGAATTGGGTGAACAGGGCACAGAGGGTACATTTTCTTAACACAGAATGAGAAATGATGGAAGAAGCAGACTTTCCTCACCCACAGCCAAATCCTGGTGAAAATCAAGAGAAGCCACTGTAGAGATCAACTCAGAAGATCACTGCTGCTTTGGTAGAGTGGTAAAGCCTCAACAGTGCAGATAGGTTCCAAGGAAAGGCAATTTTTCTTTAAAAGGTGAAGAACAAAGGATTCCACCCTGCCCGTCCCCTTCTTTCCCCTCACCCCTTCCACCCAAATAAAGCATAAACCCTCAACCCCAATACATCAAGTTCTGTCTACCCTATGTGTGGATGAATGTGCCAAATTTATTCTAACTTATGCAGAATATTATTATTTCCAATATCCAGTATACAATCTGCAAAATTGAAGCAAAATACAGAATTAAAATAGATGGAAGATGAACAAGGATTAAGATCTAAAGTTAGGATTTACTCTAAAAAATCATATTTTATCCTAAAACTATGTATGTAACAACGTATTTGAAAACTTTGTTCTTCACTTTTAAAGCCATCTCATACTGAGGAGCCCTGTAGCTTGAGTTAGTCTGTGCTGTGACATCAAAGTACACCTGGAAGGAAGCAGCGGATGCAGGATGAGGGAGAAAGAAGTGTGTAACCTGAAGAACTCAGAAACTATCTCCACTGAAGAGGAAAGAAAGACAAGTTAGATGAAGGTCAGAGGGGGAAACATTAAAACACATCAACTGTGAAGAAAAGACTGGGAATAGACTTTGCTTGTAAACCAGAACACTTACAGCTGCACTTACATTTCACCACACTTAAGACTTGCACAATTGCCTTAGTAGTTTAAATGAGCATATACCCACATGAGGTATATACAAACATACATATATATTTAAACAAAAGATGTTGAATTATAAACCATGCTAATATATCCCAGTTCCTTCAAGGAGATGTTAAATATTTTTCTGTTTAAGAAGACAAATTGGAGGTCAACAACTCCTCAAAGTAATAGGCTTGGAAACTACCCTCTTCAAAACACCAAATGCTTATGAGAAAACACAAGTTTCAGAGAAAAACAAGTTATATAGTTCATTATAGTTTTACAGTTACAATGTGGCTGTGTTTAGAAAAAGAACAAAACTAGAAAGCATATTTGCTTACTCTGTGTGTGTCCTATTTATCAAGTTTCCTATTCCAAACAAGTGAGTTAAAGTACCTGCATCTACAGAGCACCTAGCACCTAAAACTATGCTTAAGTTATCAAAGGCCTTAAAACACATGCAAACAAGCACTAGCATTATTTTCATGTCCAACTTTGCATATGCCAGTTTCCTTTTATACTTCCTTGGCCTTCCCACCATAACTCTTCCAACTTGATGCACTGACATACAGTTCCTCAATCTAAGGTAAGCTGTTGAAATGAGAACCCACTACGAAGCTAAAAATTCAAGATCAAACAAGAACACATTCACAGAAAACGAAACAGAACAGCAATCTACCACTTCCACTGTAAGGGATCAGAAATCATATTATGATATTAATTTCAAGCAGTGAAGGATATTGCCAACAGGACACAGATTATTTAAAAGCGAGAGATTTCACAAATAGCTGGATGGATCATTGAAGAAGTAGGTGGATGCTTAAGCCTACATATATTTGAAATAAAGGCTTCTGCAAATTTCCTTTTAGTCAGGAAATACAGACACGTACTTACTGTGAGCTCTGAACAGATCCTATAGAGAACAATAGATCTCCATAGAGAACAATTCTGTTCTCCCTGCAGAAAGGAGAAATGTGGGACATACACGTTTGAACATTTCAGCAGCCAGCATGGTAATTAAGCCTAGCTCTTCATGAAAGTTCATCAAAGCATGTCAGGGAAAGAAAAGGTAATCCTGAGGGCCACAGTCTTTCTTCTGTGATCCCCTTTCACTGGAATCCCTCCCACACTATCCTGGGAAGAAACCTACTTTACAGAAGGACTCTACTTTATAGAAAAAGCAGTATCAAATCCAAGTCAGTCACACCTGAAAGAAAATTAGCAACTAGCTAGAGCTACCTCACCATCTAGGACTTGCAATTATGCAAGATGGACTCACTCTCATTCTGGTGGGGACTCATACTCACATAGTGCTTCACTTTGCCATGCATCGTTAAGGAAAACTTCCAAAATATCTAACCTATATAAAGCAATAACCTAAGTACAAGTCACTGTCCTCTAAACATTACTGATTGTTTTCACTAGCCTCTTCCTGCCGTATGCCAGCTCTCTGCAACTAGCCCTGCTATACCCACTGGCTAGTCAGTCATGACAGCTGGGTCTGTGGTACCTTCCCGTACTCTGCAACGCCCACCTTCTTCACTGTGGCTCTCTGAAGTAACAAAACTGCCTACTCCTCAGCTCAACAACCTCCCATTTTTAATTAATTGTAATTCATACAGATTAATCTTGCAGCTTTATTCAAATCTGTTGAAGAATTCCCTTTTGACTGCACATTGTAACTGCAACATGACAGGGCTACTAGGTATCAAAACATAAGATCTATGTTAGGTTTCCTGTATATTTTTATGCAGTCAAACACAGCATTTTCATAATGCATTATTTTGTCATTAGTTAATTTTCCACATAATGGATTCCACTTAAAATGTCAGCTGCTGTCCTACACAGTATTACTACATATATTTTAGGAAAAAGCAAAACCCATTTCCTTCAAAATAACAGCAGATAACCAAAGTCGGCCCTCCCTAGCTTTCAGAGCTTCCAGAGTGATTAAGGTACTAAGAAAAAAAGCAGTGTTCTTAAGAGCTAAAATTGTTTTGTCAATATAATGCCTGAACTGCAACTATTGTTGTCAGTTGTGTTAATAACTTGTGTTGTCAGTTTCCATGTGGTTGAACAATGCAAAGGCCTACAGCAACATTCCTACCACTAGGAGAGGAGCATTTTGAAATCTAGTTCTTAATTTGTAACAAATACTGTAGCAAATTGACAACAGAGAAGTCCTAAGAAGCAGGAAATGGACTTATGGTATGATGTAGAAAGGCAGTAAAGACACCTCCAGCATCACAGCAAGTACCTTGCAGCTAATAAATGGGAACGACCTACGGCTACGTAAATTTTGGTCTTTCAGGTGTCAAACATCAAAATCACATAGGTTCTCACTTCATTTTATCGCTCAGTAATCAAGAGCGATGGTTACAACCAAGACATGTTACAAGTTTAAGCAGAACATTAATATGGTACGTGGTACATCTCATCTTTCATTCTGAAGCATTCGGCATTCTATTCCTTGACTACAGCTTCAGCTACCAAACATACACAGCTGTGATGTAAAGGCAGTCTTTCTCCCTTCTGCACTCAGGAACCTGCTCTGTACATTTCCAGCCACCTTGTATACTCCCAGGCTCTCTAAGTCTACCACAAGATTTAATCTCCTCTTCCTAAGTTAACCAAAGATACGACCTTACACTAGAAAATAAACGTCTGGAGATGAAAAGGTACATTTAAATGTACATACAGTGGGAAACTACACACCATACTTTGTGCAAGATACATCCTCTGTAGTTTAAAAAATTTTAAAANNNAGTTTAAAAAATTTTAAAAGATAGTATGTGTGGATGGAGGACATGAAACCATAAGAAACATATTTTTTTTCAGAACAAATATATTAATGATTTTCTTCTTCAGTGGTGCACTTATTTCTTAGGAGTAGAAACTACAGTAGAGATGAAATAAACCAGAACCATACAACTTCATTCACATATGTGCTAGCCTTCAGAAACTTAGTATGTAGTACCTTACTATGAAGTACATTAGTAGAAAGATTGTTCGAGACAAAAGAATTGGTTTTATCTNCATGTAATACAAAAATATAAATACTTACTGTGTAGGAGCCTATGAGGAATGCAGCATTTGCTTGTTTTTTCTGATCAAAGCCAGTATAATGAACTATTTTCTTCCTTAGCAATGAAAATGACTGTATCAAGAAATGAACAAGATTATAATTTTGCATTTTAGATTTTTAATGTCTTCTTTTACAAAATAAGAGGAGTTCAAGGATCTGCTCAACTGCTTTCAGCCACCTGTGTTCAGAGGACAAGTATACCGTAGGCTAGTCCCTCAAAAGATCTGGAAGATTCTTGCATCCCAACCTATTCCAGTATTTTCCTCCATGTCCAGCCTAAATGATTTTAAAATATAAATTACAGTAATCTTTCTCCTTAAATGTATTTAGTACTAATTTCTGATTTCTGTGTAACAGATAGGTACTCATGAAAAGCAAATACAAAATGGTATTCTCAAAAAATCACAGGCTTGTTAAAGTTGCCATAGATTTGAAAATGAAATTTAGACATTTTGTATTCTTAATGAAAACCTGACTCTAGGCAAATCACCAGGTTTTTAAGGATCAGAACCACTGGGATATATATGGTTCGCTTAAAATATTTTAAAAATATTTCAAAATTTTACAACAAATAACTTCTCAAAACTTCCTCTCAGCTTTGCATGAAGTTTCTCCAACTATCTTTGATAAGGTGATGGATGAAATGTCATTGCCAATAAAAAGAACACTAATATCCATGGTGGCAGCAAAACATATCCCCTTGCTGTCCCTTGAAACAAATTTTTATGCACTTGAAACTACATAATTTGATCAACTGCTAAAGCAGTTGAAATGTTACTATTTAAATATCAATGGTTATCGTGCAGATCCTATTCAATGCATTCAAGAAAAATAAACCCCAGATCACTAGCAGTAGTATGTTCTCAGCAATCCTAACATGCCTTTCCCATATATCAAACCCAAGATTATAATATGAACTTCTGCATCTTCACGGCAAAACAAAAATCAGAAGAATTTTGTCTCTAGCAAACTTGTTTGTAGTGCCACAGGGAGAAAACACATCTGAATTACGCAATTGAATACCAATGATAGACATCAACGAACAAAATAAAAATAAATTTTAAAAACCCACGTCCAAACAGAACATACAAAATAACCCCAACCAACTCTGTTACTATAATGTTCTACATATCTCTCAAGTTTCACAATTCAGTGTCAGTTTAAAGATCTAAGCAGTTTTGAAGAGGCAAATGGGCTTCATATTAATGCTCACAACTATTTTTATCTGCCTAACAGGTTTTATGCTCCAACATCTCTTAGAAGTCAACTATCTTGAAGTCACTCGTGTTAATGAATATTGGAACTCTCTGCTTTAAAGAGACTATGCTCTGTCAAGAGCTCAATCCCAAAAAATTACTCAACACCTCTCAGAGAAGATAATCTATAATAAGAGCATGGCAGTCTCCTTTGTGACAATGCCATAAACATGATGAAAAATCAAATGTTATCTCTTACCAAAAGATGTCAGGACCATAAGAGAAGCTCAAATAAAAATGTGTTGCATTGAACCCTCAAGGTCACTAAATACTGGCAGGCTGCCAGGAAGACTGAATTCCAGGAGGGGAGCTTTTCATTTAGAGAAGTCTGTATCCATTTAGCATCTGATCTTTAGGAGCCTAACGTTAATTACTACTACAGTGGTGCATCTTCAGGATCTTAAAGCAGGTTTTACCTCTTAATCTTCCTTCTCTCTAAGTTCACCCTTATAAAATGTAGCATTTATCTTCAAAACTTAGTTGTATTAGGAATCCAACACCTCAACAACAACAACAAAAACCCCTTTTAGTTAATTTGGTTTTGTTTTTTAAAAAGTCAGGAATATGGAATAAAAAAATCTCGAGTTTTACCTTTAATTTCTTATTTAGTTTGCAGCAATACCTGTAGACCATTGCCAGATTGAGCGGTCCAAAGTCTGCATAGAAGCTGGTAGGAGAAAGGGGAAAAATTGTGTATGACTTCTGTAAATGCCTTTTCTTTTCTTTTTTAAATCAAAGGCACAAAGCAAAGAGTAATAATATATATGATACATAGGCATTACTTTAAAAACAAGAATGCTTTCTTACATACATACCATTTTGGTGGAGGAATAGTATTGTCATCTTTAAACATGGACTTTTTTTTTTCAATTTCACTACTACTCAAAACCAAACTAAAATACTCAAAGTTTGAAAAATTCTTGCTACTCTATCACTCTGTGACACTAATTTAGAAGCTCTATTTCAAAAGCAATCCAAAAGCTCTGCTTAAAACAGGGTAATTAATATTACTAGAGAATAAAGATTTAGCAGTACTTACAAAAACAGTAAGCATGTAATTGGTCAAAAGTATTTAAAGAATTAGCAGCATTCCAGATCACATACAAAGGTGTACACTGTTCACTACAGGGGACATAATATATCCATTGTTAGCTCATAAAGGCTTGAATTTGTATTGCCAGTTTTTTCTCTTATTCTCAGAAGTTCAGACATTCCACTCAACGCTAGAACAACCATAGACATCCCCTTCAGCTTGCAGCACTTGGTATGCACTTCTGAATACATATTGTTGCATCATGTTCCTGTGTCTCCTAGCAAGAATGGGTATAATAAAAGCTTCTGCTTTAAAAAGATTTTCAAGAAAACCTGATGGGAAGCCAAAAAAGCATTCTTAAGTCTTATAAATCATCATGGCAGATAAATCTGAGAGGACCTAACTCGTGTAATTAGTTCTATAATCGGAATGGTATGTTTCCTTCAGCTACATTTAAAGGAAGAATGTCAATTAAATGTGCTCCTTGCTGCTGTTGGTCTATTTTTTTTCTATAAAAAACATGAGAAAATAATTCTGAACTTACTTCTCATATACAAGTTCATCATCTATGCAGAAATAATGGGTATCTGCAGCTCCACTCTTTGGTTTTTGACAGAGAATTGCAAAATAAAGGCGATCTGAAATTCAAGAAAATTTAAATCTTTTATAAACATTAGAATTTCCTGCTAAAAGTCTGAGGTTTCACATGTCAACAGAACAACTTCAAATGAATCAAATCTTTTCAGTACTACCAAACTATGTATTATTATTTCTTGGGTGTTAAGCAACCATGCACACAAAGATTGAGGCTTTTTGCTCAGCAGTGGTCCCGTATTCCACAGTTCCTCAGTATTTTTCCCCATATAAAGTGTTCCCAGAAAAGCTACATCTTTGAGGACTTTGCAGTCCAGCATAAACTCAACTTGCACCCACGCATGCAGCAGAGACTCACCTCCTTTTGGCAAGAGCCCCCACTTGTTGCACTCTGAATGCCAACACACATACAACACACAACTAAGCCACAAATCAGTCAGCATCTCAGAGAACCTACATTAAAAAACAAAGCATGCCCACCGGCAAAACACAGTCACTTCCTATCTCTCTGTAAAACGATGATGTCAACAGTAGTGGCATGCAGTTACAAGATGATGCAGCCTACAAGATGACTAATATGTGAGGGGGCAAGGTGGCAGCCATGGGCTACAGAGCCATCACCATCCCTAAAGCATCCTCCTGGAGAAACTGACTGCATATGTTTTCATGGGGTAAATATATGGCTGGGTGGCAGGACCCAGAGTGGTAGTGAACAAAGTTAAATCCAGTCAGCTGCTGGTCACTAGTGGTGTTCCCCAGGGCTCAGTACTGGGGCCAGTCCTGCTTGACATCTTTATCAATGACCAGGATGAGGGAATTCAGTGCACTCTCAGTTAAGTCTGCACACAATATTAAATTGTGTGGGAGTGCTGACCTGCTTGAAGGTAGGCAGGCTCTGCATAGGGATTTGGACAGGCTGGATTGATGGGCTGAGGTCAACAGGATGAGATTCAACCAGGCCAAGTTCTGGGTCCTGCACCTGGGCCACAACAAACCCATACATTGGCACAGGCTTGAGGAAGAGCGGCCAGAAAGTTGTCCAGCAGAAAATGACCTGGGAATGCTAGTTGACAGCCAGATGAATGTGAGCCAGCAGTGTGCTCAGGTGGCCACAAGGACCATCAGCATCTTGGACTGTGTCAAGAATAGCGTAGCCAGCAGGACTAGGACGGTGATTGCTGTACACCGCACTAGTGAGGCTCCACCTTGAATACTGTGTTCAGTTTTGTACCCCTCATTACGAAAAGGATATTGAGTAATTGAAGCACATCCAGAGAAGGGCAACACAGCTGGTGAAGGGTCTAGAGAACAAGTCTTATGAGGAGCAGCTGAGGGAACTGTGATTGTTCAGTCTGGAGAAGACTAAGCTGAAGGGAGACCTTGCTGCTCTCTAAAACTACCTGAAAGGAGGCTGTAGTGTGGTGGAGGTTGGTCTCTTCTCCCTAGTAGCAAGTAACAGAAGGAGAGAAAATGTCCTCATATTGTGCCAGGGGTGATTTAGGTAGGACATTAAGAAAAATTTCCTTATTTAAAAGACATTGGATTGGGCCACTCAGGGAGGTGGTTGAGTCACCATCCCTTGAGGTGTTCAAAAACCATGCACACATGGGACTTGAGGACATGGTTCAATAGCCATGGTGTTAGGCTGATAGTTCAATTCCATGACCTTAGAGGTCTTTTCCAACCAAAACAAGTCTAATATTCTATGATTCTGTGATCTGCATACCCATTTTGGCTGCCCCTTCAAAGCTGGTCATGCAGGAGATATCACATGCTCACCCTGACTTCTTTTATTAAGCTGACGTGAAAAAACACCAGCAGCATTCACACAGATATAACTTATTTTTATGGCCAGGGGAGCTGTAGCCACAGTGAACTTTAAACACTGGCTGTTCTGGTGCTGTAAATTGCTGTGCTTGTGGTAATTGG
Organism: Psilopogon haemacephalus; assembly: GCA_013396835.1. Taxonomy (NCBI): domain Eukaryota; kingdom Metazoa; phylum Chordata; class Aves; order Piciformes; family Megalaimidae; genus Psilopogon; species Psilopogon haemacephalus. The sequence goes on from VWZI01001213.1 coordinate 21,172, forward strand.
TCAATAAAAATCAAGGCCTTGCAACACCACAGCAATACTTTCCTTCCTCCTGCTGAAAAAATATTGTTATAAAACATATGGATTAAAATTCAAACCTAAATCAAAATATTTTAAGTTTCTACAAACTAGTTGCCTGGCACAATATATTAATAAATATTGAAATAGATCATCTGCATATAAATATATAAATTCAAAGTATGAATTCTGAAGAAGATAGAAAAACTCTATCACATTTCCCAGAAAGTAGATGGGAAAAAACTCACTGTATCCTTCAAAACAAAATCCAAAATGACTAGCACTTAGACATCACTACTTGCACCTTGAAAATACATGTTAAAATATGCCATGAAAAGAGTCTCCACGTCTGCATTTTTACTGTCAAGTTCAGTGCTCATCTATGTGCAGTAGTACCTCGTGGCTGAAGGCAGAACACATCACCAAAAACTTTATTTGCTACACATACGTTTCAGCAGAACAACAAACCTGATATTAGCAGTTGACCTAAATGTTTACGGGTCAAATGCAACCAGTGGGATGGATATACACTGACTCCTGAACAAGTCAGACACTTACTTCCTTATTGTCTCAAGAGTAGCAAGTGATCAGACTTGCTTATTTAACCTCTAACAGTCCTACCTTACAGGCACAGCAACTGAGGTACTAGCTGGGAAGTGCACTACCTGCTCAGGAACTCCTCTACCTTGCAGCTCTTATCAAATTATCTCCTGAAAACAACCCAAAGGAAAAAAAAAATAAGTAATGCTGTGCATTTTTAAGTGACTAAACTGGCCAACAAAGGGAAATATGTTTGAACATGTGTGTGCACCAATATCCTAACTGGATGCAAAATAGACTATGAGGAAAACTGCTTCACAGAAAGGCATGCCTCCCAAAGAGCTTGGGCCAACACTTTGGGGGTACAGGGAGGCTGGGCTTCCCACAACTGCCCTGGCATCAGTCCCCACTGTTATTCCTTGAGCTTTGTCAAGGTGGGTTTGTGTGAATCAGAAACTGTAACAGGTATCCTAGCACAGTATTAAAATGTTTTTTTAAAAAGGAAAAAAGCTAGATTTTTTTTAAAAAGATGTTTTGGTTGTTTACTTTCTGCTGCCCTGAGAATTAACCTGTGTTTGTGTGGAAGGACTGAGGGCAAAGCAGGAAGTAGAAAGGAGAACTGAGAGGATGTGATATCTAAGGATTGTGTTTAAACTGGCATCACTAGATTAAACATGTCACACTACAGCCCCAAGCTATAATTTCACACCACTTTTAACTGATTTAATGCCTAACTGCCACTAGTTTCCTTACAACGAAGTCTGCTGAGTTAGCTCACTGAACTAGCCCAGTGAGGGTTAACAGTGGAAACACACAGTCATAATTTTTCCTTCGATGGCATCTGTCCTTTAGTTTCAGTCTCATTATTGACATAGACTGAGTTTTCTGCACACACAAACATCCACATGGAAGCCCAGACAGAACAGCAGTAGCACTTAAAATGACATGCCACATCTTTGCACACCAGCTTCTTCAGGTGAACTTCACATCACTTTTGAAAACATAAAAACGCTATACAATGAGTAATCCAAAATCCTCAAATACAAAAAGAAGGTAACAATCAGAAGAAATATATTTGCACTGTCAAAGACATAAAGTAATCTGGCGTTTTGCTGCTAAATGGCATTTGAAGGAACAGAACCACTTGCTTCCTTGGTACTCCTATTTTTCCAGAAAATCTCCTGCAGCCTTTTCAAAAATGTCCAACAAAAAATAAGAATGCCTATCCTAAGTGAACAGTGCGTACAGGGCCTTTTGAACTGCTGTTGGCATTCAGTTCTGCACTGGTATCTCTGGATTGTGTTAATTGTTGTTATTCTTAAAACACCTAGAAGAAACTCAATTTTAATGATGTTACAGAACTAACTAACAATAAGGGCAATACGTATCAAATGCAAATATCCTGACAAGCTGTTTGTTCCTGTACATGGTTAACAATTGTGCCTTGCTATGTAAGGAGCAGGCTGCGTATTTTTAACATGTTTCTTATAGGGAGATTTTAGAAATTAGATACACAGACAAGTCCTTTCCCATAAATAAATTTAATCTTCTATCAGTTTACAAGTCCAGTATCAGCCAAATGCTGTTACTCTAGTGAGTTTTTACCTGTTTCAGGTTTTTTTCGCAAATGAATTCCCAGTTGTGTTTAGCCAAGGATTAGTAGTGTGTTGGTTTTTTAATAAAAGCAACACATGCTGATAAAGAAGAATTTGTTCGTTAAGGATCTGATTGTAGGATTAGGCTTTATACATAAAATACATTAAAGCACTTGTTTCACTAGGACTCCACAAAGGCTTGGACTGCAAGAGCATGGCTTCCAATTTATTATTTTTATTCTTCCTTTGCCAATTTTAGCTTTTAAATATTTCATTTACATAGAGTGTGCTCAAGCACTTCCATATTCCTGCATATTTCTGATAAAAGGTCATGCTAAAACTATCAAACTACGGCAGACCTTTCTAATCATCCCTTAGAAGGACAGAGTAGGGCTCACTGCCTTGCAGGCTGCATTTGCATTAAAATTAGGAGATATGACTACAATATGCTGGATATACTTCAATTACACTTAATTTTGTTAGCCTCTTGTATGAAAACAGTTAAAATACAGAAAGATGGACGTTGCTGTAGGCAATTAATTTGAGTAAGTATCCAAAGTACAAAAAATGAGCTTACAAACCCCTGATCGAGGACTATGTTACCACAGCCTTCTAGTGCTGGTACATGAACTAGCAAGATTAAAGCTAGCACAACCATGTTCACATGAGCTACAACAGTTACAAATCTGATTGCAGTGCACATACATGAGGAAAACCATTTTGCCTGATTTTCACATTTGCAGTATTCTGCAGAAACAGATGTGAAGAAAACAGAAAGATACCACTTCACTATCACATTAATACAAATACAGAGATGACAAAATAATCTCCTTCCCTTTACCCTCAATAAGCCTGATATTTCTTGGGATCTGCTACACAGGTCTTGGAGAAAGAAATTTCAGTAATTCAAGAGACAGCTAAATAATAAACAGGCAGTTGCTGCAGGACAAGTCTGCATATGATCAGCAAGGATTATTTCATAAAAAGATAAATTCCACAGTGCTGTTGTTAAACAGATGCCTTAGATGAAAAATTCAGAGAAGACTGACAGTACAACAAAAGCCAACACTAGTCTGTTTTGAATTACCGGGAATATTACCAGAGAACTATTTACTATTGGTACATTGTGCTTTGTTGTGCTTGATTTAAGACTCCAAAATATCTGGAAGACACATGAGGAAAAAAAAAGAAAAGGACTATTTCTATTGCATTGTCAAGACAAAAAGCAAAACTGTACAAGATTTGCTTTTTAGTCATTCTATCCTTGGAAAGATTCATTCACTCCACTACAATACTTCAAATTTAAGTGACGACAGCGTTGGCCATTAGAACAACAGCTTGGCCTCCGAAAAAAGAAAATGAAAGCACAGTAAAAGGCTAAAGGAACTTTTTATTAAACAGCAAATCATGGAAAAAAAGTTCTTTTCAGGGCCATGTAACTGCTGACCAACACCACCACTAAAAGTGTCAGCAGACAAAAAGTTGGAAAGCTTAATAATACTGAGTAGAAGTGTTCTTAGCATTCCAAATTTTTTTCTATGTAATAAACCAAGTTTATAATGATAAGACAGTAATAGTAGCAAATCAAGACAACCCAGTAGTTTGGAAAAAAAACCAAACCAAAACAACAAACAAAAAAACCCCAAACAAAACCAAACAAAAGCTAAAACAACAAATAAACAAAAAAAAAAATCACCTGTCAATAAAAATACAATGTGAATACTATTTCTTAAAAACTTAAGTGACAGTATAATTCTCCATAAAGAGGGAAAAAAAAAAAAGGCATGTGCAGTACACACTAAGCATCCTTTAAGATGTTAGTTCCTCACTGCAAACAAACTGGATATACAGTTTACAAGAGGACAAACATGACCCACAGTATCACATCACTTAAAATTTCATTCCAATTACGGTTATTGTTGTTACTTCACTTTAGAATTAACTACTGAAAACAGGTGAGAAAGCAACATGCAATGACAAAGAAAAGCAGCCAAAGAAATCAACAGCTTTCAAGAATCTTATACAGAATTCCTGCATTTTCTTTACATTATACAAATCACTTCTTTCAGAGATCAGAAAGATACAGGAACATGCTTCTAATAAACAGAAGAAATGCATTCAGTTCCAGTAAATCGAATTCATACTAGCAAGCCTCATGCATTAGCTGACAGAAAGAATATGGTAAGGCTTACCACGCAGCTTAACAGACCAAAACAATTTTTTTTAGAACAGGTTTCCTGAACTAGTATTAATAGGAAACAAGAACATTGAGATGATTCTAATTCAACATAATTCTGGCTGTTGTATACAATTTGTTAGCAAATAAAGAAATACAATAATTACTCTTAAGTATTTTGAGTATAAAATCCATGAAAACAATGAATTGCAAACTTTGCGGTTTGTGAATGCAACATCCAACACACATGCATACAAAAAAAAAAACAACCCAAAACAAACCCAAAAAACATAAATCTTTAGAGAAATTTGGATTTGTTTGCTGCCTCTGTCTTTTAGCAAGATGAAAATGAGTGTAGCCTTCAATGCTCTTAATGAGTTTGTCAGTGATTTTTTGTAAGCAGACAAGTTAACACAGATCTTTCAGCCTTTACAGAAGCTAAAATATTTACCAGAGGCTAAAACATTTACCAATATATCCGTTTGCAAGAAGAATAAGGCCTTATGCTTTAATCTATCTCCAGTCCAGAATTACTAATTCATTTCTCAAAACTGCATTTGGAGAAGGCAGAATTGACAGTTCAACACTTGACGTAACTTTTAAACCAGCTGAATAAAAATGTAAGCCTGTGGACTTCTTTGTTTAAGGTCTCTCATTTAAAAAAAATTTTGTATGTCATACCAGCACAATAAAAATCAGAACACAACTATTACATCACTAGAAGCTTGCAAACAGCAGGTAGGGTGTGCTGTAAGAACAAGGCAAACTGAAATAATATTAAATACAGTAATTTGCAGGAATTTAATCAGGTTTGTTGCACTGTATACTGCTATATATGGTGAAAAAAAAAGTCCAGGTGCTTTACTGTATAATTTAAGTGGGTGAATGTTTCTTTGCAGGAGAAAAGAGAGCAATTTAAGGGGCCTTTTGATGCCAGTCGTGCATTATCAGACCCAAGCAACTGCTGTGTGAGAATGGTTAAACAGACCTATTTGCTGGAGATCTGAGCTAAGCTAGGCTTCAGTGTAGTGAAATGACTTTGATTCAAAAAGCCGTCACCTGCAACATGAAGCCTTTCTACATTTAACCTTAAAACTCTATCATCATTATTTCCTACAGAATTTTTTTCAACTATAGAAAAATACACATAGGGTGTAATTTCACAGTACTGCATTTAAGTGTACCATTATGTTTCTCTGAGTCAATTAGGCCTAAAATGCTGTATTTGAGGCTGGAATGTTTAGGATTTCATTTCCTGACAGTACTAGAACCTTTCAAAAAGAGGAATTGGGTATGCTTTGAGAGTTTACATTCCTCTTGCATTGCTCTACTGAATTTTCAAAATCAGAATCTTACCGTTTTCTGAACATACTGGTAGGTGGAGACACACAAGTTAAGTCAAGAACCCTGCTTCTTGCCGCCGGTAAGACCAGTGTCTTTTTTTTTT